>JAURVB010013390.1:0-340058 GCA_033002965.1 Piper betle | reverse complement strand
GGTGCCCTTGTACGAGGAATTGGACCACTCACTGGGTCCTATCTGACTTGGTCCCATAAGGGAGCAAGGAGAACTACTGTGACTCTACTGCATACTATGGCTTCAGATTACACTGTCCGACCATTAACTGTTGAGGGGAGTTTTCTGCAATGGAAGGGTGCCGAGAATGCCTTTTCATCCAAAGTGTGTCTCAAGGAGTATGAAGACATACTCTATGTGGCATTGTGTAATCTAAATCTGGTGTTAGTGGCAGTGCGTAAAACTAAAAAGAGGACTAGTATATTTGGAGTAGTGTATGAAAATACTCGAGCAAAGGCTCGACTCTGCCTAACATCTATGGGTAATAGGAAAGGAGACTGAATCTCTTGTGGAAAGGGCACTGCTCTATAACACTAATTAGCAGGTAACTCATTCTCACATGGTCTGACATTAGGGGTTTGGGGGAGTGTACTGTGCAAAGAAAATCTTACTAGTTAGTTACGTCACTATATCTATGGTGATGTGAGGATCTTTGTCTAAGTCACGAAGATGTAATGAAAACTCTATGTAGGATAATGGGTGGCCAAAAACATTGGGAGGTTTGTCGACATGTCTCTAAGATCATCATAATTTACTTCACTATAGGTGGTTAGCCTATAAAATAGTTAGTCAATGACAAATCTAAGAGATATCTCCTTAGCAGCTTTAGTCAAATTAGCTAATAGTAGGCATGTGTTTTCTCGATATCATATTAGTCACACACTTCTAAATGGGTGGGGTTCAAATGACTGAAAGAATCACGATCTCCCTTCAAGCCTACAGGGCCTCATATTGAGGTTTGATACATGTCTCATCCATTCTTCAGTGGTGTGTGACATGCTGTCCTGTGCCAATTTGTGGTACTACTTTTGACTCACATGACTATTTCCATTGTGGTAGACTCTTCAGCAAATCTATCAGACAAGATGAGCCTACGCTGGTATCCCTCTATCTAATCAGCGTGGTTTGGTCTAACTAAAGTCCCTATCTGTGTTGCTCCCAAGATGGGGTGAAGTCATCCCCTCAAAATCAGTCTGCAATTGACTACTTGCATTTTAAGCCTTAATTAGCACCGTGAAGGTAGTTCCTATACTCGGTCCAAGACTCAATCCTGTAGCTTAAGGTAAAGACCTAATTGTGCTGGTGAAGCACAAGGAAATCACTCTTTCCCTGAAGGACACTTTTTCACTGACTACCATTTAAGCCAAAGGTCCGAATATAAGTCAGACACCTCTCTCGGCTGGTCCAAACTATGAATGTGTATCTAATCATTTGCTATTGTCTGATATGTGTACCTAGCTATGGGGCTCACACAGATACTCTCATGGTGACTGAACAATCCTATCACTGTGTCCATCCTATTAGGAGGTCATACTGTCATTTTCTTTCACTCTATCCATGTACATCTCTCTAAAGACTGTCACTAGCACGGTGAATTGAGGCTATCTTGAAATACACTGCTGACCCAAAGATGTTAGGTCAAGGCAAGGTATGCATGAGAGCTGGTGAACTTGGTCTCGTGTCACAAATCAAAACACTCCAATACTTCTAACTCTCCTTTGCCCTAATGATTCCACTGCTATACCATGTCCTCAATTTCTGACCCTACTCACTATCGAAAGCTATAACATCCGGTCCTCAATGGTAGTCCACACTAACTGCTCCACTCGATTAGTGTTAGTGTGTACTCGGTTGGTGGTAGTGCATCACAGATGGTGGTTGTACAACTTGGATGTCTATTTTGCACATAGGATGGCGGCTGTACACCTTGGATGGTGGTCGTGCACTTTAGATGACGATAGAGTTATCTAAGTGCTAAAGGTTTGATCCTAATCACGTATATCGTCAACCTACTCATGTGTCTAACATGTCTTCCTCTATGTGACTGTATCCTAGAGGTGGCCACTAACAACTCGACTCAAGTTATCTAACCATGTGTGTCTGATCTAGACGGGTCTGGATCATGGCGGTGACACGTATAATGGTGAAACAATACTAAGCTCATAGTGATCTCCTACAATTTGGGATGAGTCCTCCTAAAAGTGACAACTAAATGTGCATGAAATAAACGGGTAAATAAATAACAAATGATAACTAAATAAACATTTAATAAATATTAATTAAATGAACTCACTTATAAAAAAGAAAATTGATAATTAAATAAATAATACATCAATCAATAAATAATATAATAATAAAAATAATACTACATTATTTTGCAATTAAATACAAGTAAATATTACTACATACATGAGTTTGTAAACAAATAAATAAATCATTACATAATTAAATGAATAATAGATAATGGCAATTATTCATGAATAATAACAATATAATTATCAAATATATGAATATACAACAAAACACAAATAAATAACATGTAGCAAATAAATAATAATTAATTAATTAATCAATTTAAATCTAATAAACATGATTAAGAATAATATTAATAAGTAAATCCATCATCAATAATAATAAATAATCATATAAGCATTTATCATGATTAACAAATATAATTAACTAGAAATAAACAATAATGAATAAACAAATAAATAAAGAAAATCACTCATAACTCCAAAACATGACAAATAATATTAATATTCATCTAAACTAATGTATGGAGTCTCGAATTACCGAAAAGAATCGAAAAAGCTGAAATTGGGTTGCTGAGTCAACCCGACAACTCAGTCGAGCTGACTCAACTTGGCCGAGTCAACATCTTGGGCTGGACTTGGTGGACACATACACAAGTTCGGTCATCACCTCAGGACTGTTGAGCAGGTTAACAGGGCTTGGACAAGCGGACATAGTTGCCGGCAAGCAGACACAAGCACGAGTAATTGATCATCGAACAAGAAAGCGAAGCCTGTCGCCGCAAATCACCAATGGTTGTGAGGTTGTGGTCTCTGCCAGTCGAGGTCGACAAGGGATGATGAGGCGAAGGTGACTAGGGTGCTCACTGACGGAGCACAACTAATAATTGGCCCGAAAACAACCAGAAAGGAGCAGAAATAGTCACCGGGGTAAGTGGAGTAGCCGAAGACAGCTCCAGCAGCAACAATCAGCAATGTTGGTCTATATGTTGGCCGTTAAGTTTGGAAGGTATTTGAGGTAAGGATCAATTGTAAAACCCGTGACTCGAGTCAGGGTTTTACGTTACCGAACCAGTCGGTTTGACCGTTGGTTCGAGTCGAGTCAGTTCATGAACCGCGTGCTAAGTCGAGGCCAGCTGTGAGTTATGAGCGATGAGAGTCAGGTGTACTTGAATATATGATGATAATGTCGAGAAGATGGTGAAAAATGAGTTATCAGAATATATGAAAGTATGCAGTATTTTTTTCTTTTTATATGTTTTATCGTAGAAATAGTTTTAGGCCGAATAACGCGTTAGGGCGCGTTAGATTATATTTGGATGGGTTATTAGTTATAGAGCATGTCATTTGGATGTTGTTGTGTTTGTTTTATTTTATGGGATTTTCCCATATTTTTCTACATTTTTTTTAGAATTTATTATGAACTAGTTATTATTTTGACTCGAGTAGCAATCGAGTCAATACTTATTTACAAAATTGCCATTGGGGGTGTTTCTCCTTTCCTCGACACTTTCCCCTCCCAAAACCCTCGCCGCCCACTTTGTTCATCGCCCCTACCGACCCTGGCCACCGATCGCCTGCCTGCGTGCTGCCGCGATGCCACGAAGCTGCCTCGGCCGTCGCCACTCCAGGCCGGATTCTGCCTCCGTTCGGTCGCCGCCGCGGCCGTCGTGACCACCAGTCTCACCCTCTCGCCGTCGCCGACATTTCCCCCATCATCCCAACCGCCGTCGAGGCCCGATGCAGCCCCGATCGGAGCACGCCGCCGTCGCCACCCATTTTCGACACCGCCGCAGACGGCTATCGCCGCCTCGGCTGCTTTCTTTGACACCACCATTGGACCAAGCTCGTCGACCTGGTGCCGATAGACCCCCTGATTACCCCGTCCCGAATCATTGCCGGAAAACCGCCGGAATCTACCAGAAAACTGCCGACACCCGCCGGAAAACCTCCGGAACCGCTGGAAAATTGGATTCGTGGGAAATTTGCCGGATCATCAGCCGAAAGCACCCGGTCCAATCTGATCGGACTTCGGACGCTGCTAGGTGTCGAATTCGAGTTTCGAGCCACGAAACGAAAACCCTAGCCGTCGCTGATTTTCGATGATGCAAGGTATAATTTATTTTAACTTAATTATTTGGAAGTATTGATTATTAGAATTGCATGCTAGGAGTGGTGAATTGTGTGTTATAATAATATATATAAATGTAGATTTGATTAAGGATAAAATATGAAATTTGTTTGATTGAGTGGTGTTAAAAATGGAGGCTAAGAAACTAATTAGGGTAACTAGGTAATGATCATGATCTAATGCAAACTAGTCTAAGTAGACTTGCTAGAATTGATATAGGTTGATGTGTGTTGATTGATGCGTGATTGTGTTGATTGTGTGTGCGTGCTATAGGGCGTTATTTTTTAGCTTGATTGTGTAGGAACGGTGTAGGAGCTCGCCGCCTAGGCACGTGGACCCGTTTGGAGCTTCTACCAGGTCCGTTTAGGACTCGTTCTCTATTTTACGCTATTCTATTGTGTGTTTGATTTATTACATGCAGGACGTATTAAGTGGCGTTTTATCGGATCCCACTTAACTCGGGCCATTTAGCCAATAATTTTCTGGATTAATAACCCTCGAGGATGAGATCCCTCGAGTTTGTTTTTGAACTTCAGATCCATCTCACGTTGCCTTCGGGCCTATTGTATAAATCCCAACCTAGACCTATATATATGTATAGTTTTTGCCTTTTTGTGAGAGATTGAATGAGGGAAATCCGACTACCGTGCTACGCGAGCGGGCACGTGTGAGGCGATAGTGGGCTCTGGAATGGTGTACAAGCTGTTTCATTCCCGAGGGATCCTGACAACTCCACCTTTGAGTTCCTCAAACCCGGAGAAGTGTGGAGGTTCACGGGTACTGCAATGCAGCGCATGTCTAGACTTGTGGTTTCAAAGGGTACTTAAGGCGATTGCCTGAGAGTGCTCAGCCTTCATACTCAAGGCTAGGAGTAATATGGAAGGTGCAGAGGGCGGAAAGGAATGAGATTTGATGCGAGAAGCGATAGAGAAATGGCCAAGGTATGAGAATGAGAAAGAAAGGGGACGCTGTCGACCCGAGGACGACGGCTCCTGTATGTGCCCTGATGAGAGTTCTTGAGGAAGTATATGGTTTTCATTCAACTGGAGAGTTTGCTCTCCTATGCCAGATTGATATTAGTTATTTTCCGGGTTGGTAACACTCGTTACTGACGGTTTTTCTATATATATGTAGGTGAGGAATGCGAGCAATGAAAGCTGTCGGGACTGCGGAGGAGCAACACGGAACCGCGTACACATGTGCCTGCCGCGTGTAACGTATAATGATGATGTGTTAATGCTATGCGAATGATAATTTTGATGTGTTTCCTTGAATGAATTACTTGTTTTGAAACGAACAGATAAATTGAATGAGTAAGGAGCCTTGGAGTTCAGACTCAGCTCAGGTGAAAACGAATGAGATAATGATTGAATGTCATGGTAGATTGTTATGTGTTATCGTATTTTCATAAAATATTTATATACCCTTGTTGTGGACAGGTTGGTCCCTATTGCACTTTCAGGGGAAACTCTGTCCGGTTTTCCGTAATAGCTTATATTTTCTTTTGGTTTCTCATTTATTGTTGTCTTATTTTTTGCTTGTACATCATAGTACGCATGTAGGACCGCGTTAGAACCCAATTATTCTCATTCATGCATTTCACATTTGCATCTCCATCTTGAGACGCCGAGAGTAGATCCGGGTCGGCTTAACCGAATCTAGTAGATTAGCGAACGGTTCGGTCACCGGTGACATTTCCGGGTCAGTTCACGAGTGAGCCGAAACCGGGTGTTACATCAACGGTGTCCGACTGGCCACTAGCCAAAAATGACCGGAAGGTGGAAAATCAAAGCGGGAAAGTGCCAACGTTGCCGGTGAGTCTCGGCTAAAAATGACTGGAAGGTCGGGGGCAGTCTCAAAATGTTGGCCTCAGTGTGGGGAATTGATCTGGGTAATGGGCCTCGTTGGCACCAAAAAATGGCCCAAATGGCGGCGGCGCGGCTGTGGAAACGGACAAACAAAGTTGTCTTACTGGCGACGATTGTGGCAGCGTCGGAGCCAAAGGTGGGTCTAGATCCGTACTCAACTGTGAGGTAGTCATGGTGGTGCCAGTATAGTGGCCAAAGGTTGGCCAAAGTTTCACCAGTGGTGAGCTAAAGTGGCGCGGCATTAAGGATAGAAAATCCTCCAAAATCCTAGGAGAAATTCACATGAAATAGGAGAGGCAATCCTAGGACTGATGTGGACAACTATGATCTTGCCACGTTGAATGATTTGGACGTCTGACAACTTGCGGTCCTAGTGGTGTCTACCTATGGTATATACATTATATATGTGGTTAGAAAGCTCAGATCAATACAGACAAAAGTTGAAACTAACACAAAGTCTAACAAAAATTCTATCTATGGAAATCAAGGTAAAAAAGCTAAATGAGCTTCGAAACCTTAAACTCGTGTTAGTTTTCCCTAAACCCTAAATGACGATCTGAGACTCAAATTATTTTCCAAAAATTAGTAGTGTTTATTTTCCAACAATTTTAATGCAAGATTACCTTTGTGGAATTTTCTTTCATGGGTTGGATTAAATTATTTTATTCTTTATGATTTTCATAAGAATAATTATAAAATTAGGAGATTTTCTTAGAGAGAAGGAATATGAAAATTTTAATTTTTTGGGTCATTTTAATGAATTGTAAATTTAATAAAACACCCAAATTTAGGAAATTGTTTGTTGATTTTAATAAAAATTTAAAATTCAAGTCAACAAGTAAATGATTGTATGACTTTACGTTTGGTAATTTGAATTATTTGGGAGAAATTTCATTTCTTCCGTGGATGTCTTTTATAAGAAGTATATTGAAAATATTTTATTTACGATAGTGATCAAAGATTTTGTATTTGTTAAGAACATAATTTGATACGATTGTTGCTTAAATATACTTTATGGGTTATTTTTGTATGTGTGGAAAAGCATGTAAATGCAATCATTATTTTCAAATAATTTTATTTCTTATTTTTCTCAATTATGAGTGAGAGATATCCTTAATATTGATGATTTAGTAGGGTGAATAAAGATTGAGGAAATTATGAGAAGTTAAATATTGATGAATCTATGTAAAATAATCTAGACATGTTTGGGCAAATATATAGTCATAACGAGTACTAAATCAAATTTAATGCTTATTATCTATGATGAGGAGAAAATATAAATATTTGGTGGCAAAATTTAATTTTTTTTAAGATTAAAAGGTATTTAAGAGCACTTATTGATCTTAATCTTATAATATGATTTTGAGATTGAGAAAAACTATTACATCTAACAAGATTGTAGTTTTATGTGCCTCATGAAAGACAATAGCTACTTATAATTCAAGTTTAATTGCAGTGGATTATAACTCATGCAATCTTAGTTTTATACTAAATAAACGATGGGACATTACTCATTGCATGATACTTGAGAAATTATATCATATTTGAATAATTGTTGGACTATTAGTTTTGTCATTAGAAGCATTATATAAATGTTTGAGAATTATGATGATTCTAATAAATTTTAGATATTGATAAAATGAAGCACAAACTACTTTTCAGTATTTTGTGCGGTGGCGATAGAAGCAAATAAATTTATCAAATTTTGATGAATGTGTCCAATGTGAAAACATGATTGTATAATAGATGTGCTTAATCGAGATTTAGCAAGGGCTTAAAGAGTAGTAATTGTAACACCCCAATTTTGGTTCACTTAATAACCGAATAAGAAATGTTCCGATCGAGTCGAGTCATGTTTAAAGTTGTCGGTAGGTACGACTCGATTGATAAAATAGATCGAAACAACCCTTTTGGTGTCATGAGAATGGAAAACATTATTAAGTAAGCATTAAAATACGTCAAATATAAGTAAAAGTAAGAAAAGAAATAAATGCACCGAGCTCAAGTGTGTATAGCGTTTCTCTGTCCTTCCACCAAAGTAAACTTAGGATTTGCAATACCTATATATAATATATGAAAACTGCTAGTAACGAATGTTACTTGTTTGAAAAATAACTAATACAAATTGGCATATGGGTATTCCATTACTCACAAAAACTTATGAAACTTCAAAATTACCTCACACTAGGCGGTAAGCAAACATACGTAAGCAATACCAGCTCGCATGCACGGTCTCATAAATAAATTCATACATACATACATACAACACTTATGCCCTCACACCTTCTATATCACCTGCCACGATACTCCAGTAGCAAAAGGAATAGTTAAGTTAGTGCCACATATTCTAGAAATGTGTTGCATTACGCAGTACCATCATACACTACACTACCTAATAGTTTGAAGGAGTACTAGTGCGATTCATATATATCACCATACCGCTCACTCTCTTATTTGTGAAATCCGTAAAATGCGCGTACTTATATAATAGGCTTAGGAAAGAGGCTTATATCATAAATTTCTTGAGCTTAAGTTCGAAAACCAACAAGGATCTCATCCTTGTAGTTTTATTAAACATGTGCAGTAAACAAAGCTAAATGGCCCAACATTGGAAGGATCCGATAAAACTCTGCCGGTGTTGTCGTACGTATAAAAGACGATTAAACTCGACACAAAAGGAGTCAAAAAGAGAGAGAGCCCTACAGACCTGTGGTCCAAACTCCGAACATATCTATATATCTATGGCGAGTTGGGACTCCGAAACCTACATCGAAACCCACTACTAAGTAAAATACTAACATCTCTATATAATGCATGCTCGTAGTGTGTGCTCATATCATCAATACATCGTAATAAAAGGACTATACTAAATAAACATGCCGCTAAACACACAACACGTAAATCGAGACATAATAAAGAGAATAACTAATAACAAATAATAAATAAATAAATAAATAGAATCATGAATAAATAGATAGATAATAAATACATAAAAACAATCAATACTCTAATCATAAAATAATAATATCATATACTATATACGTAAATGGCCATACAGGAGTAAATATTAATATACACTTGTGCTAGTAAACATATAAATAAGTATATATATATATATATATATATACATACATACATATATGTAATTTAATAAATAAATAAACAAACAAACAAATAGTTAATACTCATTAATAATGAGTATTAATAATATCATAGTTATACAATACAAGAATACATAATTAAATAGAAACAAATAATAACATACACATAATGAACAAATATATATATATACAATTTAACAAACATAATAAGACTAATATTCACAAGTAAATATAATGTTGATAATAACAAATAATCATATAAATATTCATCATATATTATAAACATATAAATAATTATAAATAAATAATTAAATAATTAAAAATAAATAAATAAGGAAAAATCATCATAACATCTAATAAATAAGGGTTCTTGAATTACCAAAAACTATCAAGAAAATGGCCGAAAATGGGCTGAACTACATAGAACCAAGTTGACCAGACCAAACCAAAAGGGTTGAACCAACCCAGGCTAGAAAATGGGCCGGGTTGGTTGGGCGGACCTGAACAGGACGACGAACTCAGACATGGGCTGGCAGCTGGCAGACTTGGGTAGCCAGGTAGATGTGAATACAAATGCGGGAGCGGGTAAGTAGGGCGAAACAGGGGCGGTGGTGTCTATCGTCGGTGGTGATGGTGACAACCAGCAGATTCTGGCCACTGGTTGGTTAGAAAGCAGCAAGCACGGGGGCAGATCGCTACCGAGTGCAGCAACATCAGTGGCGGCGATCGCAGCCACGTGGGTCGTCGTGGGTGGTCTCAAGATGTCGGCCTCGACGAGATGAACCAAACTGGGCTAACAGTCGGCAATGTCCTGCCAGTGGCTGGCCGGAAAATGGCCAAAACGACCAAAAATGCCGCTGTGCATGCGTTGTATGTATGTATGAATATGATTATGAGCCATGCATGCGAGCCAGCAATTGCTTAAGTATGTTTGCTTACCACCTAGTGTGAGACAATCTTGAAGTTTCATAAGTTTTTGTAGGTAATGTAATGACATTTGCCAGATTATATTAGTTATTTTTGGACCAGTAATGTCCGTTATTGACGGTTTTCATATAATATATATATAAGTCATGCAAATCTTGAGTCTACTTTGGTGGGAGGACAGATAGACATTACACACACTTTAGCTCAATGCATTTATTTCTTTTCTTACTTTTACTTATATTTAATGTGTTTTAATGCTTATTTAATAATGTCTTCCACTCTCATGACACCAAGAGGGTTGTTTCGATTTATTTTATCGATCGAGTCATACCCACCGACAACTTTAAACATGTCTCGACTCAATCGTAGCATTTCTTATTCGGTTATTAAGTGAACCAAAATTGGGGTGTAACAAATTGGTATCAGAGCCATGTCTTGGTCTATTGAGATGGAAGACTTTTGTTTTGAGCCAAGTGTGTGAAGCTACCCTTAGCCAAGTTGACAGGTAATTCTTTTGTATTTTCGCAGTGTTTTAGATTTTTGCTCAGTCAAAGCTGAGCAATGCATGTTTCAATGTTAATAGAGGAGCGCATGAGATAGATATGAGATTATGATTTCAATAGATGCCAGTATGGATCTCACAGGATGTCATGACAAAGTGAGAGACACGCCTTGTCTTTTTATGTGCTAGAGATTTGTACGACTAATAGTGTCCACATTTTAAGTAAACAGAGGTTGAGTTGGATGGTGACCGGGACTACTTAGAATTTTGGTGACCATATTGGAGCACTTACCCGTCTTTTGCATGTCACCACATTAGTCCTTACTTGGGACATGGTGCACATTGTGCGACAGAGTAATAAAAGATAACACAAGTAGGGAGCTTGGAGTATGGTGATGGTCATGTAGTTACGTGACATATGAGTAGAGACCTTCAAGTGGCTTAAACAGATCCATTAAGCTTAGTTTTAGGCCTACTTTGGTGAAGTTGGACCTTCAGCCAAATCCCCTGTGGATGAAGGATGTGGCTATGACAGTGAGCCACTAAGGTACTTGGTGCATAGACTAGAGTTTGGACAGATGACTTGAGATGGACTACTTCGAGGAGATAGTAGTGGATGAGGATAAGTAGCGAGGTGGATCTACAATACCATGGACACTTTACCACCTCCCCCTCTTCCTCTGGTGTATGTTTGTCTTAACAGTATTATTGGGCACTCTTCAACAGATAGAGGCATGAACACATTGAGAATAAGCGAGATTACCTTTGACCACAGATTTAGATGGTTGACCAGATGTCACTTGATTTGCTAGGGCCAGATCAGTGATAGCTATTAAGAACTAGCCATTGTTTATAGGAGCAATCAGCCCAAATTTTTGAGATATGTATCGGCTCAGCATTGGATCACCATTGTACGTGTCACCACTATGATCTAGACACCCTCCAGATCAGGCACACATGGTTAGATAGCTTAAGTCGAGTTGTAGCAATTACCTTTGATGAGATAAACACATAGAGGAAGACATGCCAGGGATAATAATGGGTTCATGACGTACATGATCAGGATCAGACTTCAGCACCTAGGTAGCACAACAGCCATCTGAGTATCACAACCACTGTCCGAGTTGGACAACCACTGTTTGAGTAGCACAACCGCCGTCTGAATTGCACGACCACTATCTGAGTAGCACAACCATCATTTGTGATGCACTACCACCGACCGAATACCAACTACTGACAGTGTTGTAAGCACTACCATCGTCCGAGTGAATAATTATAGTGAAATCAAAGGCTAAGTAGTTACCTCACCCTATAGGAGGACAACTACTTTAAGATGTTCTTAGCTTGCACAAAGACTGCATGACACAACATTTATCATAGAGACCGCCTATCACAAAATTGAGAGGAGAGTTGGGTCAATGATTGAGGACAAGATATAGCTACGGCAACATCATCTAAGCAGAGGAAAGTTAGGTGCACTAGAATTATTTGGATGTGATGGCACATGATTGACTTCACCAGCTATCTTGCATACCATTGCCTTGACCTGACATTCTTGGGTTGGATGCATATTGCAAGATAGTGTTAGTGACAGTCTTATAAGTATCATCAGGTAGGGTTAGTGACAGTCATCAAATGGATGTGCATGGACAGATTTAGAGGATATAATAGTATGATATCCAAATGGGATATATACAGTGGTCAGATTGTTCAGTCAGCGTGACACCATCTGTGTGGCCCATAGCCAGGGTCACATTGGTCAGATTGTTAGTAAATGATCAGATACGCGGTTTAACTCATATAGAGTTTGGCCTAGCCAAAGAGAGATATTTGACTCATATTAAAATTTTTGCACAAAGATGAGTTTAGTGAGGGAGCGTCTATTAGGGAGACAGTGGTTTTCGTTGTGCTTCACCAGCACGATTACGTCCTTACCTTAAGACATAGGATTTAGCCTTGCCCCGAGTATAGGAGGCACCTTCATGGTACTATTTAGGACTTATAGTGCAAGTAGCCGATGACAGACCAGTCTAGAGGAGACAACTTCACCCAAGCTTGGGAGCAACGCAGATAGGGACTTCAGTCAGACCAGATCATGTTGACCAGATAGAGGGTCATTAGTGTATGCTCATCTTAAATAAAAGCTTTGCTTGAGAGTTTACCACAACGGTAGTAGGCATGTGAGCTTCAAATTAGTTCTACAAATCGATACGGGACGGTAGGTCACAGACCACTGAAGAGCGGATGAGATATGTGTCAAACCTCACTATGAGTCCCTGTAGATTCGAGGAGAGATAGTGGTTCTTTGGGTCATTTGAACCCCATATGTTTGGAAGTGCATGACTAGTACGATATCGAGAAACACATGCCTACTGTTAGTTGATTGAACTAGAGCCACTTAGGAGCCGTCTCTAAGACTCATCATTGATTGGCTATTACATAGGCTGGCCACCTATGGCAGAGTCAAATCATGATGATCTTTGAGACATGTCCATGGACCTACCCATATGTTTGAGCTACCCAACATCATATATAGTTTTTCAATACCCACCATGACTCAGACAGACATCCTTACATCACTATAGATAGAGACATGATGTCAGACAATGTGAGGATGAAATACCTCCTAGTTAGAGTCTTAGAGCAGTGTGACTAGTTTTCCACTAGAGATACAATCTCTTTTCATGTGACCAGAGATGTTAGACAGAGTTAAGCCTTCACACGAGTATTATACACTTACCCTTCTAGATATATCGGTCCTACTGTATATTTTCCAGATGATTCAGATGAGCACACATTGACTAGTATAGGTGCCAAAGAATAGATGCAGGCTCCACAATTCCATACAGAGTATGCTTTCATACTCCTTGAGACACACTTTACATGTACAGGTGTTCTCATCTTCATTCCATCACAGAGAGCCTCTTCAGCAGTAGTTAGTGGTCATATAGATTGTTACAAGAGTTATAACATGCAATTGAGTCATAGTAGCTGTCCATGTTCCATTATAGAACAGAGTGAGATAATTGATTTAGGACTGAGTTTGCTAGGACCTGGTGAGCAGTCATGTTCCTCTTCTAGGGACACCTGAGTGTTTGACATAGACTGGCGACAGTGAGCCATATAGCTCATTTGCATATGACCTTATTTAGTACTAGAGTCCACCAGATATTAGCAGGACTCACAGGACACCCTAGTATTACTGTAGGACCTAGATTAGAGTACACTGAGGGTGCACATAGTTGACCTATCACATTGATGA
Organism: Piper betle; assembly: GCA_033002965.1. Classification (NCBI taxonomy): domain Eukaryota; kingdom Viridiplantae; phylum Streptophyta; class Magnoliopsida; order Piperales; family Piperaceae; genus Piper; species Piper betle. Next base: position 326,156 of record JAURVB010013390.1, on the reverse strand, counting down.
GGATCAGGGTGATATGGGTAGATGACAGGCTGCATACATCGCACCGATATAGTTTTTCCTAATGTAGTCTAGACTAGTACCTTGCAGTACTCTAGAGTACCTACTCGACTACCCAGTGAGCCCTTAGGGGTGAGCTTAGGTTTTGCTGGCCAAGGTCATTGCATTCCAGTCTCCATAGTTCGCAATGACCCTAGGAGTTAGTCGAGCGAGATGGCTCGAGCATGCATGCTCAATCTTGCGAGTCGATATGAGCATGCATGGTAAGTCTAGCGAGATGATTTGAGCATGCATGGTTAGTCCAGCAAGACGATTCGAGCTTGTATTGTCAGTGCAGACAGATGATTCTAGCATATGTGACATGTTTTGTGAGATGATTGGACCATGTGTAGTCTGTTCGCCCGGATTAGTAAGGAGCTAGTGATCTTCATCAGTGTTTAGTTTGTCCCCCGGTGAGGCACACTTGCATGGTAGCGTTTGGTGTCGATCCCAAACTGTAGATCTCGGCTAGGGGAAGTGATCGAGGTGGTCGGCTCCTCCAGAGGACACTCACTGGCTCCGGAAAGCGGTCTGAACGGGTGGCGACGGCGGCAAAAATGACTCTATAAACACCATCACTGACGGCGCTCCGGTGGCAATCGTGGGTACAAACTGATAGCCGGCCACGAGGTGATCAGGTCATACCAATCCGGTGGCCGGGGGTGAGGCAGAGACTCGCTGATGGCGAGCCGAAGTGGTGGCGGCATAGGGGTGTAACTCTGAACATGCGAGTAAAAATAGCTCAGAATCGATGTGTGAATTGAACGCTGAGTGGATGGCCCAGATCATGCCATGTGGAACAATCCAAACATCTGACAACTCGCAGCCTAGGGGGCCCACCTATGGTTATGTGCAATATACATATGGACGAAAAGCTCGGATCGAGGCCATCCAAAGTCAAAACTTACTCAAGTCCTAAAAATGACTCTATATAAGGGAATCAAGGCAAAAGGCTAAATGGGCCTCAAACCTCGAACTCAATCAAGCTGGGCCCACAGGGGCACAATCAAGTGATCTGAAAATCCTATGGTGCATGCAAATGAAATACCCAGAAACTCCAAACGGAATGCTAAACTCTGCAGTGGCATAGATCTAGGCCTAAAATCCTAACTAACTCATAAAAATCATATATATACCTCGCGTATGCACTGATAACTCATACTCTACTGTACAATAACTGAAACCATCATATGCATGTTAGGTATAGTCAACCTCAATAACGTGCTCATATGGCCATCTGGGCCTCATACTCATATTCATAAATTTGTTTTGGCTTGAGCTCTTCAAATCAATTCGAGACTACCCGAATTGGACAAAACTAAAATCATGGAAAACCCTAACCTAGGGGTTTTACAGTAATCATCCCTTTCTTGAGAAGCCAATTTATGCTATTGAGAAAATCTTTATAATGAGATTTTAGAGATCACATATGTTTAAGCATCACTAAACACCATTGGTGGTAACCCAATCTAGCAAATGGAGATCCCATTAAGCGCATTCAATGGGTACAAAAAAGCTAATGAATAATGGGAGGAACGCTATAAATATATAAATTTATTTTATGGAAGTCATTCTTCTAATGATAGTGCTCAAGACTGCAAGTAGGTTGACTTAATTGTCATAATAAGAGTTGAAGTCTATCAAATAGCATATTGACTTGCAAAATATGCTTGGAGACTTTTTACCTATATGAATGTAATAACAAGGTCAATATTTGATGAAGTTATGACTAACATTCTAGATGAAAAACATTAATGAAAACAAGATACTTTGTGCATTGCCGAAATACCACTACCTTAATCTTTTAATTTTTGCCACTTTTGTGATTTTTTTATAGAATTATCAAAGTCTTGACTTTAAGGAATTATGTTCAAAAACTTAGTCAACATAAACTTATTGAAACGACATATGTCAAACTAGGGGCAATTCAAATCGAAAGATACTTGTTCTAAAATTATATAACACATGATCATTCTTTTGTTGAGTTGTTTGTTTTCTGGTTTTAAAAATAGATGGAGATTGTTGGCTTTGTGTTTATAAAGCTAGCGCCGCTGCATTGTGTTTGAGCGCCACTACGCTTTTTTGCTTTTTGGCCTGGCACCTGGATGCTGGCGCATGATGGGTATCTTCCATTCACTATGGGTTGCCTCTTTTCATCATTTTTTTACTTTATAAGCCCTCATTTCCAAGAAAAAAAAGTTTTGATGTGCTTTTTGAGTATCCTTCTTCCCCGCCTTATCTCCAATTAATTTTTATTGAGTTTTTAGAGGAAAAACTTGATTTATAAACGGAGTTTGAGTTTGATTTTGTGAAGTGACAAGAGATTGAAGATGCTCCTTGTTAAGCACTCTCAAGGAGAAGAATTCATTGCATCTTAGATGCGAGTTACCAGAGAATGTTCTAATGTAGAGGGCGATAATCTTGTATTGAAGAAAGTGCACGTGCCTTGGACTCGTGATTAACAAGGTGTTCGTGTAAATTTTTTTGGAGATCATCTTCTTCAATTTGGTGTGCATTTCCAAACTATGCGGTGTTTATTTTCCAACGGTTTTAATTCTAAGAGCACTAAAGTTCGAGCTTGGGTCAAATTTGAATGCCACTATTCGAGCTCGATTTAAGCTCAGGCTTGTCTATAAAGCAAAAAGTAAACCTACTCAAACGTAGCTCAAAGTGGGCTCTTTATTACGAATTCAGGTTAGTATACTTGAGAGCAAAAACAATGCAATTTAGAGTTCATTGATAACAAGATGCACATGATTGAGATGCATGTTGTTTTAGCAAAAAAAAATTTGCAAATTTTAAAAGTTTTTTACCAAAAAGGGAGGAAGCTTTTTTATATTAATAGGCAGCGAGAAAATAGGTTCAATTACCAAAATAGGGGGAAATTGTAATTTTATTTATTTTTAAAATTAAATTTAACCAAATGGCATTTTTTCATTATAATAAAAATTTCCCTTTTAGGTAATTAGCTTTAAATCTCCCGCCACCTAGTAATGTTGAAAATTATCCTCATTTTTGTAGTAGAAAGCTCAAATTTTATTCTCTTGTACAAAATAAGAATAAAATTAAACTAAAATAAATTAATTCGAGCTAGTCCGAGCCAAGTAATTAGTTCAAGTCAAACTCAAGTTGAGATTGAGCAAGTCGAACACCACGGGCTTGTTTGAACTCAGTACAAACTCCAACTTCATGAGTAGAGTTCGAATTCAAGCTTCTCCACTTTAAGCTTCAAGCAAGAGTCCAACACTAAATGGTCATGAATTGGATCCCTCAATTAGCAACTATACAACACCATCTGTATATATTAGTCAAGATGTCACATATTGCGTGACATATATTAAATATAAACTTTATAGATTCTGAGTGAATGATAATATCGATTATAATGATCTAATTTGTTATTTTTATTTTTGTTGTATTTTGAATGTTTGAATGTTTTATTTCATTCAAAGCTCAATTTATGAGAACCTTTTTATCAATAATAATTAATAAGTAATTTAGTGGGTCCCACCAGTCAAAATTCACATTGATAAGTGTAAAAATAAATTATTAGGGTGCTTATAAATTTTCAAATTAATCCAATGCTTTTAACCTTGTTAATCTTAATGATCAAAGAAATTGTAATAAAAATTAATTTCAAAATATCTTTAAACTAGTACATTATTTTAAAACACTAAAAATAAGTCATATTGATGTCAAAAAAAATATTAACATCTTATTTAGATACCCTACTTTCTATACATATAATATGCATTACGCAGGACCCATTAAACTGGTTCAAATTAAAGGTATTGCTCGTATGAGCTATACAAAGTATAACTCACCTTAATTTTTACCTTGAAAATATATATTTTGACATAATAAAGAAATTAAATTAATAGTAATATTTTACAAAAATATATTATAAACATAATTGTTTATGATAACTAATTATTTGGAGTTATCGTTTGTGTAAAACCCCAGTTTTGGGTTAGGTTTTTACCTGCTTGTAAGTTACCCTGGTTCAGGCCGGTCTCAAGTCGATTCAAGCGAGCTTGAGAAAAGAACAATTTTAAGAATATTAGTATGAGGCCTAGATAACCGTATAAGCATGTTATAGTGCTTGAGTTTGCCCGACATGCATATTATAGTTTTCGTTATGATACTGTATATAATGAGTTATCAGTGTATACACGAGGTATACATATGATTTTTATGAGTTAGTCAGGATTTTAAGCCTATATCTAGGTTGTTTCAGCATTTAGCATACATTTGGGATTTTCTAGGTATTTCATTTGCATGCACCATAGGAATTTCAGATTACTGGATCGTGCCCAGTGGGCCCAGCTTGATTGAGTTTAGGGTTTGAGGCCCATTTAACTTTCTTACCTCAATTCCCGCTTATATAGTCAATTTTCTAACTCAAGTCACTTTGGACTTTGGACGGTCTCAATATGAGCTTTCCATCCATATATATAGTGCATGGACTCATATTTGGGACCCATTAGGCCACGAGTTGTCGGACGTCCCGATCGTGCCACGTGGCAATATCTGACACATCCACACAGCTTTATCTTCACCCATTGATTTCCAGAGTTCCATGATTTTGAAATTTTCCACTATTACTCCGTCGCCACTTCAGCTTGCCACCGGCAAGTCTCAGCCTTGCCCCCGGCCACCGGACTGGCACCCCCATGATCGCCTTGTGGTCGGCAATCAGTCCGTACACACGATCGCCACCAGCGTTACTAGCAACAGAGTTTTTCCTCCCGATTTCCGCCATCGCCGCCACTGTTTGAGCCATTTTTCGGCCCCGGTGAGCCGCCTCTGGCAGGTCCAACCACCAAGACATGTTCACCTTCCCATGAACTACATTTTGAGACCACCCATGACCACCGCCAGGGCCATGATCGCCGCTGGCGATGCCGCCACCTCACACGGTGATACCGCCCCTTTCTGGCAGTTTTTCGCCAACCAAGGGCCGGAGTCTGCCGATCATCACCACCAGCACCTTCGCTATCATGTCCTCTATCGGTCTTGACCGGCGACGACCCCAGCCGCCCCGCCGTCAGTGCTCTTTGGCAACGAGCACCGCCGGCCCACTGTTCAGCCCGTTTACCGATCACGTCCGCCTACCCTCGCATGCGTCTGCCAGGTTGTACCCAGGTCCACTAGCCTGCCAGCCCATGCCCAAGTCCATGTCCATTAGGCCCGTCAAGTCCGCCCAACCAACCTAGCCCATTTTTCAGACAGGGTTGGTTCATCCCATTTGGTTTGTTCCAGTTCAAGTCAATTTTAGCCGTTTTCGCCCATTTCTCGACCATTTTTGGTAATTCAAAAACTCGTATATTAATTTAGATGTATATTCACGCGATTTAACATTATTGGATATTATGATTATTTTTCTTTCATTATTGTTTTATTTAGTTAATTAATTAATTAATTATTTTTATTTATATATGTATCATATATGATGAATGTTTACATGATTATTTGATATTATTAATATTATATTTACTTATGAATATTAGTTGTATTATCTTTACTAGATTGTGTGTATATATATATATAATTATTTATTTATTTGTTCGTAATTTGTATGTTATTATTTATTTGTATTTAATTATGTATTCTTGTATTATATGACTATGATATTATTAATATTCATGATTAATGAGTATTAACTATTTGTTTGTTTACTTATATATTTTTTGAATTATTTCTTAATTTATTTATTTGTTTTATTTATTTATTTATTTATTTACTAACACAGGTATATATTGATATTTACTCATGTTTACCTGTATATTTATATACTATAATCATATAATTATTTTATGATTAGAGTATTATTCATGTTTATATATTTATTATTTTTCTAAATATCTATGAGTGCATTTTCTTTGTTTATTTATTTATTTGTTATTTATTATTATTATGTCTCGATTTGTGTGTCCAATGTTTAGTTATAGGGTTATTAGCATTGTTTTCTTTATTATGATGTATTGATGATATGAGCACACACTACAAGCATGCATTATATAGAGATGTTAGTATTTTACTTAGTAGTGGGTTTCAATGTATGTTTCGGAGTTCAAGTTGGCCGTTGATGTACAGATACGCTTAGAGCTTAGACCACAAGTCCATAGGATTCTCCTTTGCTTGATCTGTATTTGACTCCATACGTGTCGAGTTTAATCGTGTTTTAGACGTAGGACGACATCGGTGGTATTTCATCGGATCCCTCCGATGTTGGGCCATAGAGTCTTATTTTCTACACATATTTAATAAAACTACAAGGATGAGACCCTTATTAGTTTTTGGACGAAAACTCCAGAAATATATGATACAAGCCTCTTTCCTAAGCTTATTATATAAGTACACACATTTTTAAAGATTTCACGAATAAGAGAGTGATTGGTATGGTCATATGTATGAATCTCAGTAGTACTCCTTCAAACCCTGAGGTAGTGCAATGTATGAGGGTACTGTGTAATATAGTACATTTGCTAGTTGATATTAGTTATTTTTCAAACTAGTAGCATTCGTTAATGACTTTTTTTATATAAATATGTAGGTCTTGAAATCTTGAGTTGACTCTAGTGGGAGGACAGATAAGCGCTACACACTTGATCTCTGCGCAATTATTTACTTTTTTATTTTTATTTATGTTCGATGTATTTTGACGTATATTTAATAGTGTCTTCCATTCTCATGATACCAAGAAGGTTGTTTCGATATATTTTATCGATCGAGTCGTATCAACCGACAATTTTGAACATGACTCGACTCGGTTGAAATATTTTTTATTTAGTTTTTAGTGAACCGAAATCGGGGTATTATAGTTTGCGTCCAAAGAGAGTAGTATTTTGACTTGAAGCCCTAATATTATAAAGAAGAAGAGACTTTGGATTTCATTTCGAAATGACTAAGGGAATTTAGTTAGAGAACTTTGTGCACAAAACCCAGCTTTTACAAAGTGTAACAATTCATTGGCACACGGGAAAGCTTGATCTAAGGAGAAAATCTCCAACAAATTATTGCAATAACCTTTGTCTATAAATATTGGCCACTCCCCATATTGGCTCTCCGTCGTGCAGTCCATCCCTCCGACTCTATTTTGCTTCTCTTGCCCCATTGCCGGCTGTCTTTGGCGGCTTGGGAAGAGCTGAGATTATGCCGCTGCCGTGGATGAAGAAGTCTTGCCGCTGTTTCGTTGGAGCCGTGGAACTGTTGCCGCTATCTTTCATTGCCGAAGCCATGCTGGTTGCTTCATTGTTAAAGGAGGAAAGTTGCCATCCCCATCTCGTTGCTTGCTGCCACTGTGAAGCATTGCCACGGAGTCCAACCTTCCACTCATCGGAGCCCACTGGGGCAAGAGTCTTGTTGCTGCTTTCAAGTGTTGCTGTAAGGAGAGGGAAGAAGCTTGAGTGCCCAGATCGTCACTCCCCTGCTTTTCCGGTGTCAGCCACGAAGTGTTTCTGTGGCTGAGGGTGGACGTCGAAGCTTGCGGAGAAGGTCGGCCCTTGTGAAGGAGCGCTACTGAATCGGTACCCCGTTGGTCCGCTCTCGCCACTAGGACTACACCTGCTGGGCACCGGGAGTATTTGCGATCGTCGGGGAAGAGACCAAAGAGTCGCCGGCGACGGGAGGAAGAAGAACGGTGTCCACGGAGTAAATGGTCTGACATCCGTTTGGTGGTGATCACATGCCATCGTGTCCGCATCAAGATTCACTTGGCCCACAAAGCTGATTTGTTGAAAGCCCCCGCACAATCTTCTAGCCCAGCTGCAAGCCCAATTTATCGAGGCCCTGGTCCATCTGTCCTTGGCTCACCGTACACCAAAAGCTTCTTGGTTTTACATGTATGTTTTTTGTTGAGGTTCTCATTTTCAAGGCTGAAGTTTGAAGTGACAAAAATCTACTAAATATTTTAAATTATAAAAACAAAAGAAATTTAGTGGATTGTGAGTTAAACTCTCTTTTTTGCCTTTATTTTTCGTGTTTATGTGAGTCAATGTTCATTGGTAATACCACCCTTTATTACGCTAAACTTCCAATTCAATAACTTCAACTTTTGTATTTATTTGTTTGAGTAACTTTTTTATTTGTTTTTTTGAGCTGCCGGGCTTGTTGATCGAACATTACTCATCCGTTCTATATCACATGACTTTTTTGTAGGTTTTATTGGTTAAGATAAAATAGATATAAATCACATGAAATTTTTAAATAGTAAAAGATATATATATATATAAAGCAGTAGTGCACCCTATTTTGGCAGCGCATATGCGCTATCCTTTGTTGACCGTTGGATCTAATCCAACGGTCCACAATCAACCCTCACAATCACGCCCCCCAACTTTCAGCCGTTCCCGTCGCCGGCCCCGGCCCCTGCCCGCCGGCCAGCCCATGCCCCGGTCCCGCCGGTCGCCCCAGCCCCGCCCCCACCCCGCAGGCCGCCGCCTGCCCCAGTGGCCTCCCCTGCCCTCGCCTCGCCCCTACCCCCGCTAGCCACCCCAGCCCCCGCCCTCACTCATAGCCGCCGGCAGGGATGGGCGAGAGGGGGTGGTCGGCGGGGATGGGCGAGTGTCACCGGCGGTGAGGTGGCACGTGAAACATATAGGGGGGAAGAAACAGGGGAGGGTAATATGGTAATAAAAATTTTACTCGATCACATTCGAGCCAAATTTTTATTACAAAATAAATTTAAAAAGAAATAAAATAATTGCATAATAAAAATTTAACTCGGAATCGACTCCGGGTCATAACTTGAGTTAATACTATGAAATAAATTTTAAAAAATATAAAATAATTTTGTAATAAAAATTTGACTCGATTTGCACAGGACCAAGTCAAGTTTTTATTATGAAATTATTTTATTTTTTTAAAATTTATTTCATAGTATTGACTCGAGTCCGACTAAGTCAAATTTTTATTACGAAATTATTTATTTTTTAAAATTTATTTTCTAATAAATTTATTTTATAATAAAAACTTGACTCGATCTCGCTCGAGACCGAGTCAAGTTTTGATTACAAAATAAATTTAAACAAATAAAATAATTCTGTAATAAAAACTTGACTCTATATATTACGGGCCCTTGCAGGCTCTGCCCTGCCCGGCCCACCCCGACCCCCCTCCCACGATGCCGCTCCCCCGCTCGCGCGTTCCCCTGCACCCCCACCGTCGCCCCGACGGCGTGTTTTCGCCTTCCCCCGGTCGCCCCGCATCCCCCGCGAACTTCCGGCAACTCTCCACGAAACAGAGCAGGGAGGGGCGGCGAACAGGGTAAGGGAAAGAGGAGGGGGGGCGGCGGAGGTGATGGCAATTTGGTAATAAAAACTTGACTCGCTCCCGACTCGAGTGAATATTACGAAATAAATTTTAAAAAATAAAATAAAATAATTTTGTAATAAAAACTTGACTAGCTCTAGACTCGAGTAAATATTATAATTTTTTAATTTTTTTAAAATTTATTTCGTAATATTGAATCGGGTCAGGAGCGAGTCAAGTTTTTATTAAGAAATTATTTTTAATTTTTTAAATTTTATTTCATAATATTGACTCGAGTAGGGAGCGAGTTAAGTTTTTATTACAAAATTATTTTATTTTATTATTTAAAATTAATTTCTTAATATTGACTCGAGTCGGGAGTGGGGGCGACCGAGTCAAGTGTTTTTTAAATTTATTTTGCAATCAAAACTTGACTTGGTCCCAGCGAGATCGAGTCAAGTTTTTATTATAAAATAAATTTATTACAAAATAAATTTAAAAAAATAAATAATTTCGTAATAAAAATTTGACTCAGTCGGACTCGAGTCAATACTATGAAATAAATTTGAAAAAATAAAATAATTTCATAATAAAAACTTGACTCGGTTCTGTGCAAATCGAGTCAAATTTTTATTACAAAATTATTTTATATTTTTTAAAATTTATTTCATAGTATTAACTCGAGTTATGACTCGGAGTCGATTCTGAGTTAAATTTTTATTATGAAATTATTTTATTTCTTTTTAAATTTATTTTGTAATAAAAATTTGGCTCGAATGTGATCGAGTAAAATTTTTATTACCATATTACCCTCCCCTGTTTCTTCCCCCCCCCCCTCTGTTTCCGCGCCACCTCACCGCCTGTGACTGCCGCCTGGGGGTGGGTTGGGGGATGCTGAGGGTGGGGCGGCGGGTGCGAGGGGGGTGGGGGGGGGGTGGAGAAGGGCCGCGGTGGCTTGGGGGCGGGGGAGCGAGGGGCCGGGTGCGGGGGAGGGGGGGAGGATGGCGGCAGCGTGGGGGCGAGGGTGGGGAGGGCTGAGGGCGGGGGTGGACGGGTCGGTGGCAAGGGGAGTGCACGCGGGCCTGGGGCTGGTGGCAAGGGGGGCGGCGGGCCTGAGGCAGGGGGCGGAGGGGCGGCGAGCCGGGGAAGGGCGGGATGGCCGGTGTCCGGGGGCGGGATGAGGCCGGGGCCGGGCCGAGGTGGCGGGTCCGAGGGGTGGCGGAATCCGGCAGAGGGTGAGAAAGGCGGGAGGGAGGGGGTGGGAAAAGTGAGATATAATTGATGGCCATTGGATTTTGATCCAACGGCCATCAGAACCATGCACTGCCTGCGCTGCAAAAAACGGGCAGCGCATGATAATATTATTGTATATATATATGTAAGATATTTTTAAAAAAATGGTAGTTAATGTGTCCTATGTTAAAATTAATCATCATTATCATTAAGTGAGTTACCTTTGTACTCTCTACATAAAAGATTATTTAAAAATAATTATAATTATTTTATGCACCCATTTTGATGTGACCATACTTAATTTGACACGTTTATATAAAATATATTGAATATAGCTACTTTTAGTAAAGTTGATAATTTTTAAAAATTTTAGGTCATTTACACTATTTTATACTTGCCAAATGGACCTTAGGTAAATTTGTTCTTATTATCCCAACGTCCTTTAATTTAATGGTTCAAATAGATTTTAGCTTTATATAAAAGTATTAGCTCTTAGGGAAACTAATTTTTTCAGATTCAGACTAACCTCAGTATTCGTTAACATTGGAAACAAAAACGGGTGCAAAAGCCCATGTGCTTGTCCTTTAAGCGTTTACAAACGTGGCAAAGTAAGTAGGTGTGCCATAAGTGGTCCTTGGGCTCAAATGAAAACTAGCTAGTCACTGTGAGTGACGGTGCAACCCAGCTATTAAATTCAACTTAAGAAGAGAAACTAGCTATTAAGTTTATTTTTATTATTGTTATTAATACTATACATATATATATATAATGGATGTTCTGTAATATATTTTTTAGTTTACATCCCTCGAGTATAATTAGATAATACTTTTTTTTTTACTGAAATCCATTATATAGTTGACTCCCAAAGGTAGTTACAATTAACAATGAGAAAAAAAACATTCAAGGGCATTTGGAGAGAAGAAAAATGAGGTAACTAAGATTTTACGAAATTAAAAATACCCACAAAGGGTTCCTCAACTATTTAAGATTTAGATTTACTAGACACATAGATGCAACGTGGCCAATCTTAGAGATAGACTTCGATCATATAAATAAACTCTAAATCAAATGAACAAATAATATTAGACTCTGGTTAACTTAATGACAAACTCTAATAAAATGAAAAATATATTATATTAATTTCATATATGATTTTTATTTTCTTGTATTTTAGTTGGTTGGGTCTCCTATTTTTAATTATTAGCATGCGACATTTAATTTCCTTTTATTGATAGGAGTTTATTTGAGTATAAGATTTATGCTTTGAATAGAATGTAAGCGATCATAAATCAAGCCATGAAGAATTTATTATCAAAGCTTAGGACCAAAGACTTCGCTTTGTTCGATTTCAATAATTGGCATTACCAATATAAGTGTTATAATTAGGTCCTTGTCGTAAAATGTAGTAAATTTATAAATAGAACCATGCCATTTAATGTATTGAAATTGAAACTTTTTGTTAAGAGTACTTGAGGTTCATCACTGGAGACCACTCTTAAAATTTTTATCTTTTGCACTAAAATCTCCCTAGTCAAGTAATAAATTCTATTAAAATATAATTATTTTCATTTAGTTTAACCAAATTAATATTTTGAAGTATTATTGTATTTCTAATTTCAAGTGTTGAGGAGGCTAATCTACTCTTATTAATAAAAAGGGAACTCAATATTAGTTTGTGATTAAAAGTATTAAATTTAACTAATTAAAATACAAAAAATTTTAAAAAAACAAAAATATTTCCGATTGAGAAAGGTCACTAGTTCGAACCCGGTAAATCTCAATTCTAACTTCCTATAGAAACTAATAATAAAACTAGTAAACCTCAAATTATAACTTGTTATAAAAACTAATAATAAAATTGCCTTCCACTATAGGGTGAGGGGTTCTATGCCGACTAACCTCAACTTATATGTTCCTACTAAAAAATTAGTTTAATTTTTTAAAATAATCTTTAAAAATTACTATTATAGTTTATCCTCTCACTTATTAAGATATGTATTTAAATTCAATTCGAGTCTATATCTGAAATATAAAATTATTATATTCTATTTTATTATATAATAAAATTTTACGTATAAAATTAAATTTATTTGTAGTATAAAAGTCATGTATGATGAGACATCTTGCCAAGAATATATATTAAAGGTAGGAGAAACTCAATATTGACATCGAATTAAAGGTTAGAGATTTATCGAATGAACATATAATAAAAATATAATAATAATAATAATAGTAAATCAAATTATTATAATATATCTTTTCATTTAATTAATATTTATCATTAAAGTTAGAGTTAATAGTAATCTATTTCAAATATAATAGATTATTATACTCTATGTTATTATTCAACATTAATTTATCAATAAAATTAAACTTTATATATAATATTAGTCGAACATGACATGACATCTTTTATAGTAGATGCTAATTTTATATAACCTTTTATTTATCGAACTGTAAAAATAATGTAAATGACTTTGTTTGAACTTGGAGTCGACTCTCTTCTAGTTAATTCCATTTGGGAGCCTCTCGAGTCAAATCAGATTTTTTGAGTTTTTTTATTATAATAAAAATGTCATGAGTCGGCATTTACAAACATGTACCCATTGGACTAATTATAAATTATTAGAAATAACACACGTACAACCACATATTCTATTTCTTCATAAACTCAAATAGCAAATTATTTGTGTCCATCTTTACATGATGCGGAAATATAGTCTTTATATATATATATATATTTGGGATAAGACTTACTCACCAAGAGGTAGAGAATATTTCTATGCCACATATTAATCTGGACCGCCTATGTACACATATTAATATGGACCGTCCGATTACATAGGCGGTCCAGATTAATATGTGTAAGATGATACCCTAGGGCAATGTTCAAGCACCCAATTTCATAAGCCATCGCCGCCGCCTCTGATTGTAGGTGCCCTGGTGGCCGCCTCTGACCCTCGCTGTCCTGGTCGTAGCCTCCGACAATCACTGCTCTGTCGCCACTTACCAGTCTCCTGTCACCGTCACATCCACCCCCTCCCTCCCCAATCCTCCGTCATCTTAGCCCCAAGTTCCGTCATAGCCACCCTTGAGCAGTCGCCATCTTTCACCGTCATCTGGCGCCGTCCCGTCCCCGATGTAGTCACATCCCCCTATGCCGTCATCCGTCTTCAACCCCGGCATTGTCCGCCCCCAAGTACGGTCCATTTTTTTTGCAAATGTTAAAATTTGTAGGCTTGGAGTCGATCTAAATCCTCGTTTCATAATCATATGATATTTAGAAGTACTTAAATGTTATGTTTGTTTGCGTTTATGTGATTGAATCTTGGTTTGTACTGATTGAAAGCTACATTTGTTTATTTTTGAAATGTTTTAGCATGGCATGGAGTAGAACTTATCTTATCAAGATGGGTTTATTTTTGTTGTCTGCGATTTATGTCTATTAATTATAACCAACATATTTTTTTCAAATGTTGCAAGAACCAAAGAAAGAGAAACCACCGCAACCATCATTAAAGCCTGCCAAGTCTGGATGAGGCTAGCAGGAAAATAAGATATATTGCTTTTTAAGTTTCTTTGTTGCATAAGCTTTTGAATGATATGGATTATTCCTTGTTACGTTGCTCAATACATATATGACTCCTAAATTTTTTTGGTTTGGCATAATGTTTTTTGTTGGATCTCCCTCTGCAGCTTCTTTTAACCTCTTGCATTGCCGAAATGGTTTTGCATTGTTGGATTCATAATAGAAAAACAAATACTATATGTAAGAAGTTATTTGTTTGTGAAAAATAAGGTACAAAGAGGACCAATGACAGGAGAGAGGTTCGAAAAGATGGTAAAAGAAGATCAACTATGCTAGAGGAATGCAAGGGAAGAATGTTAATTAAATTAAATGAGGGAGGTAATTGGATAGTAGATATATTTGATGACATGCATTCACATGAGTTTGCATCTCCATCAAAAAATATCAAAGATCCGTTCACATAAGAAAATGACGTCAATTTCAAAAATTTTGACTAATGAACTCTATAATTGTGGCATTGGACTATCAAAAATTTCAAGGGTTTTAAATTATTGTGGTGATAGTTTGGAGGGAGATTTTACTTCTTCTGATTGTAGAAATCATTTGGCCAACGCAAGAAAAAATAATGTTGGTCATCAATGTATAAAAGTGTTACAATACTTTCAAAGTAAAACAGGGGTTGAAGGTTTTTTCTTTAAGATGGAAATTGATAAAAATAACCAAGTTAGAAGTGTTTTTTGGGCTGATAATAGGGCAAGGATGGTATATATACAATTTGAAGATGTTATTATTTTTTATGTGACATACAATACAAACAATTTTAAGATGCCCGTTGCTCCCTTCAATGGCATTAATCATCATTGTCATTCCACTCTTTTTAGATGTACTTTGCTCGTAGATGAAACAACAAGTACTTTTATATGGTTATTTAGAACATGGTTGGAGTGCATGTGGGGTAAAGAGTCACAATGTATTATCACCGATCAAGATGTGGCCATGAAAAATGCTATTCGGATGTCTTCCCTAACACTCTACATAGGTTTTGTTCTTGGCACACTTGGATTTTAGGAATGATTATAATGATTGGGTATATGCCGACACAATTGAGGAGAGTGAAGCTAAGTGGGCAGAAATAAAACAAAAATATGACATTAAGGAAGGAACTTGGTTGTATGGAATGCACAATGTTCGTGAGCATTGGATTAATGCTTACCTAAATGATTATTTTTTTGTCAGAATGACTTCTAGCCAGCGGAGTGAGAGTGTCAATGATTTTTTTGACGGGTTTGTAAATGCTTAAACACAGATTAGTGAACTTGTACAACAATATGATAATGATATGCATGCAAGTTGGCAAGAAGAAGCTTTTGAGGATCACAAAAGTTTACATGAGAAGCCTATATTGCATGTGAGAAACAAACTAGAGCAGCATGCAAGGTCTATATACACGAGAAAGATATTTTATGTTTTTCAAGAGTAATTAAAGAATCACTTTTGTACAAAAGCAAGGAAGTTGGTCTTGAAGGTTCAAAACAAATGTATGAGGTAAAGAATTGAAGGTGCAGAGGCATTGGCTTTACATATATAAACTAGCCAAGGTAGACAGCTTGACAGATTTGGACACATGATGCTGGCATGCAGATAAATCAGGTCCATTTAATGTGATTGGTATATATGACATGCGACGACCCTTGAATTAACTTATCTATTTTCAAGGTGATTTGGAGGAAACATCCAGACAAATATTTCCTTCATTTTTTGTGCTTTCCATGTTTGCTTTTCTTTTTTAGTTTGGGACTGTAGAATCAAGAAGTGGTTTTGGGAGATTACAAGAGAGGTGGAGTGTTGAGAATGTGTATTTGAGTGCTACTACTGATGGTTTGGCACCTTTGTCTATTGTTCATTCCTTTATGCTATGACAGGCTTTGAAAATTTGGCCGAACATTGCAAGGTGTTATGCTGTCATATGATATTATACTTGATGATTGGCTTACCAAATCTATAGCTTAATGAGATGTATCTCAATTGGATAGCTCCCAGTTTTTCATTTTTGTCGTGCATTTTGATTGAAGTCAGCTAGTAAAATAACATTTCTCTAACTTGACACATCAAAACACTGATAATCAAATACTCATACATTTATATATAGCCGTAAATGATTTTGGATCAAAACCAATGATCAAAGCAAGCATTGGCACAAAAATGCCTCCCTCTCCAATGTCGCTTACACTCCCAAAAGTAGCTCCAAAGAACCCAATGAAAGATCCAAGAACAATCCTCCACCAAATTTCATAGTCTACAAAAAGGAATCCCTATCAGTAAGGCAGAATAGTTCCATAACAACAAAATGCCATTTTTTTCTTTAACATGAACTTCCCCCAAGACCACCATATACTAGCATTGATCGATTGAATGATTGATAATGTGCAAGCTTACCGGCCAGACATGTTCGTAGGTGGATTTGACGGGCTGCCACAAGAAATTGACAACTTTGAGAAGGTAATTGGACACTGTCTTTTCCAATTCAGAGCTATCCACAAGTAGATGCCTCTCAGTTGAGGCCAAAAGGAAGCTCACAGCAACCACCATGGTGGATCTCAGACCCCACTGCACCGCTCCTCTCGTCACCATTAGAGAGCTCGCAAGCTTCCCTATCAATAAAACTAAAAAAACAATCGTCTTCAACAAATTGATTGTCGAAAACTATACATCGCCAAACTCCTATTCTCTGAAACAGTGAAGAAGTGCCAACTTCGGCTTTGTCCAGAGCTCTCGCCTCCTACCTCCCACTTGTAGTGCAATGGAGTCAGCTCTCTACAGGGGCGACCTCCACCAAGATCCCCAGCCATGGACGCCACCCCTCCCCACTCCCCCTCGACCTTGCCATCCCTCCTCTAGCCCACTCCCCACCTTGACCCCTCCCTCCTCTAGCCCACTCCCCACCTCCCCCACCATGGACAGCACCCCTCCTAGCTCCCCCCTCGACTCCACCAACCCAACGCGGCCACTACCCCTCCCCTCTTGTCCTCAACTATGCCATCCTGCGGCCGCCGCTACCCCTCCTGGTCCTACCGCCTGCGACGACTCCTTCCCCCGCTGTGGACACTCGCCCCCTTGCCCACCACGTACGCCCCCCACCCCTGCGAACGGCTAGGCAGCACTCCCCCCTCCCCCGCAGATGCCCTCCCTCCCCTGCGAACAGCCAGGCAGTGCTTGCCCCATCCCCCACTGCGGAAGGCCCCCCTCCCCCATCCGGCTGGCTGTGGCCGGAACCTGGCCGTAGGCGAGAAAGAGGGGGTAGAGGATTTTTTTTTCATCAAATCTGGGCTATCCGATCATAAGGATGACTGAGATTAGAGTTTGGGGCACGAAAATTTTCCTGCCCTGGCGCACGTAAGTGCTTCTATATATATATATATATATATATATATTGTTAATGAAATAGAAACTCAATACTGGCCTAAGGTTAAAAGTAGGAGAATCACCTAATCAAAATAAAAGAAATATATAAAAAATTAAATAAAACTACCACATGTAAAGGATCACGAGTTTGAATCTCACTGTAATACCACAAATCCGGTTCACTCTTAAACCAAAATAGAATTGTTATGATAGACCGAATCATCTCTTATTCCAATTAAGTCGGTTGACACAAACCTAAGTAAAAAGGACCAAGACCCTCCGACATCTTAGGATGAAAAATGTCACTACAATGCCCAACAAATGCATTGATTAAATGACACCCTAGAAAGACGTTGCGTGAATGTCATAACAAATAATCACATTCAAAATCACTTAAATTATGATAAATTATAAGAAATTTTACATTAAACCGGATAGAATTCCCCCTAAAAGTATAATAAGGGCCAACTTGTCAAAACGACTATGTGTGTGTGTGTGTGTGTGTGTATGTATATAAACATCACAACTTAACATAAAACTTTCATTTTAAAACATATTAAAGTTATATCAACAAAACCTTATACATAAACCTAGTCTTGACCCATCTGTTTGTCTTATCTGTCACATTTGCTATATCATTCTCAAAATAAAAGTGTAGACATAAATTGGGTCTCAACCCATCTATTCATCATATATCTCATAGTCATGATATCAATCTCAAAACATCATTGCCATTTCAACATGAACATCACATTACCAAGTGATACATTCATAACCAGGAACACAACTGCCCAAACACATATCAAGCCAGGTAAGTGTGTGCACTAAACAATCACTGCACTTCCGTCATAATCAGCATATCATACTAACTAGCATTATGCCTTTTTGACATTTTCTCATTTCATAGTCTCACTCTCGAAAAAATAAGTATCCTAAACCCTCTCCAAACCTCCATCTTTCTCTTGGCCTAGAGCACAAAGGTCGAGTAGTCTCACGCAGTTACCTTTAATACCCTTTGATACCATATATCTAAACATACACTGTAAACAACATTACCTGTATCCTCCATGTCTCTTCGGGTGTGAGGAAGCTCAAGATGCAGAGTTCTCCGGATCCCTTGAGAATGGACCGCTCCTCTCACTAACCCAGAGCCCATTGTGACTCACACATGTGCTCTCTCATGGTACGTGTATGTCAGTTTCTCCATGTCTTAGCGCACAAGAAAATCAGATAAAAAATTAGATTATATGGCTTGGAAGGGAATTTATATAAATAGATTTGAAGAAACTTGCTGTGGATTTGAGTTTTTGAAAACAACTTGGGATCTTAATTTAGAAAAACATAACGTTTAAATGGCCTGTGTGAAGTGAAATTCGATAAAACAACTACTTAACACATCATGTGGTCGGTAAAAATAAAACATCAGTGGAATAGAGCAACAAGTCAAGGGGCAAGTCCTAAAGGACCTAGTAGAAGCTACAAGCGTGGTATTTTGCTTAGATGGCGAGCTCCTACTATGTACCTATACAACAAACTACACACTAACACCTATGCTAACTATATGATAGATGTATGAAATGAATTCATATAAACATAATCATGACGATAATTCAAAACAAGACATGATACTTGAAATTATCAATTAAATATGGTGATGATACAACAACTACATTGATAAAGAAATAATTTACTAACAAGATAAATTTATAACTCTTCACACAAAACATCACCTTATCATCAAACAATCAACAAATAATTTAAATGAGCACATCAACATCTACAGTGATTATAACAAAAATACATTTACTTTTTACATTCTAACGATGATTTAACAATTAAGACCTACCGGTCATCACTTTGAACGAGGTGACTATATCACAATTTCAAAACTTATCATCATCTCATTCTGAATTAACTTCCTAATCAAATAGGTAATTAACTTAGACAATTACAACACTAATACACGATTTCAAAATTGTAAATATCTTCAAATTCATATTAAAATTTACATTCGAGTAATTTAAATCATCATTAATCATTATCAATTATCAAATTACACAAGACATTTATAAATCCACACAAAATTATCATGAAATTACAAGATTAAGATATTAATAAAAATTCATGAACATTTCATGAAAATTGTGGATGGTATGAACAATGAATAAAATGAATTAAAAATCTTAAATTAGGGAAGTAAAGAGCATCTCATAGTGATTGAGAATTGAATCGGCGACGATGGTGGCTGTGATTGGTCGGTGTGGCCGGCGGCAAGGTCATTGATGGCAACGTGAAGGGGGGAAGGGTGGTCAGTCGTGTAGGGTAGAGAGAAAAAGGCGCGGTTGGGTAAGTTTGTGTTGGTTTTTTTCCCTAAAATTTTATACTCAACTAGATAAGACTAATTAAGTGTAAAATGATTTCTAAAGACTCCTAAAAACTATCTAAAGGTTGCCAAAGCAAGTCAAACATGTCATGAACACGAATAAAAAATGTCATGATAGCGAGTCAAAAAATAAAAATGGAAATAAAATAAGTTCGACATCCGTTGAATGATAAGCTCTAAAAACTACCAACCCAACTAAAAATCCTAACCAAGGTTTTTTAATATAATCAATAGCCTAAATCAAATTTATACGATCAACTGAGCAAAATAAAATAACCATAGCATACTCTTGTATATACTGATAACTCAGTCTACTGCTTAGTATGAGACACTATCATTATATACTTGAGTATACATAAATTCATAGCATGTACACACGATCGGCCTCTAGCCACCCTATTTATTTTGAAAGCTGAACCAACCCAGATAAATTATCAAATAAACTGGTCACAACTATAAAACCCTGACCCGGGCTAGTTTTACATATGCTAACCTCAATTTCCTAAAAAATAATTTTCATGGTAAAAGTTCACAGGTTCGAACTTGGATAACTTCAACTTCTAATTTCTTACTAATAACAGTCTCTCTAATTATCTTAAAAATGTAATAAAAAATCAAATAATTATAATTCATCTTTTCGTATAAGTAAGATATATTTTTAATGCCAATCAAAATCTATATCTAAGATATTAAATTATTATCACTTGTTTCATTATTTAATGATAATATATATATATAATTAAAATTTATTCGGTATAGGTTTCAACGTGGAATATATTATTCACTTTAATAAGAGACCCCTGCTACTCGGCCTACATAATTGAAGCCTGGCCTTGACTTTTTTCACATGCTCCATCTGCCAAGGTTTGCGTGATATCAATTATTGATCAAGAAGCTATGTAAGCTATCTCTAGCCTTTTAGTTTTATCATTAATATATTTGTTATTTATCTTTCCAATATTCCTTTACCAACCGACATTTACTTAAAAAGTAATTCATTTAGTAATTAATTAGAAATTAAAATAATGTTAACATTCTCTACTATTAAGGGAAAAATTTTCAATCACGTTTACTTCTTGTATCCTTTAGCTATAATTCAAAGCAAATTTCAAAATTTTAACATGTGTTATTTTTAAAATTTTTTCTATAATTATAAAAAATTGGCAGGAAGTGGATACTGCTAGAAAAAATTTAAAGAAAGATTTTATAAGAAGAAACTAACACTTTTATATTAGCTAAAATTGATATATAAGCCTTTGAATAATAAGGATAGATGGATGATAATACGTGTAATTTTTTTTGAATTGAAAAACAAGTGTTGCTATCGTAATTCGAATAAATGATTATTTGCCTTAAGACCTGAATCAAACTCAAGATCTTTAATAAGGAAAATACACTTAGGCTTTGTTTGTTTAGTATGAAAATAGCTGTGTAAATGATATGAAAATTTTAAAATACTCAATGTTATTAACATAGATATATTTAATGTATTTTATATAAAAAGTATTATTAAGTAAATTATTTTCTACACTAATTAATCAGTATGATTACATTTAAGTGAGCACAAAAATAATCATGATTACTTTATTTTCATCACTCCTACATATATTAAAAAAATCCCCCTCTTATTAGCTATTAAGACAAGGAAAAAGAGGAAAGTTCTTTTCACATGGAACGACAAATATAGGTCTGAGCATTTAGTTGGATCGGTTTGGAACCAAATCAGACCGAATTTCTGTAACTCCCCTCGACGGTCCAATTTTCAAACCAAACCAAACCCGACCTTCCTCCAAAATCAAATCGAACCAAACCAAAATATTTTTGGTTTGGCTCAATTCACTTTATTTGAAATCAAAATTTTTAAACCTGTATTAAAATTAATTATGGTTTTGATAACAATTCAAATTAAAACATAATTTAATTATCATAATCGCATTCAAAAGGCTATTATATTGAAGATATAAAATAAATTAAAATAAACTAATAATGACCCACATAGAACGTGAATATCAAGGTGTTTTTTTTAAATTCGATTTTTTTGATTGGTTTTGGTTCAGTCTGATTCTAAACCAAATTTCATATTTTCAGTTGGGTTACCCAAAATAAGAACATAGTTAAACCAAAAAATTTTAAAACATAACTAAACAGACAATTTCATTTCCGTTCAATTATTTAATTTGGCTTAGGCCGAAGTTTGCTCAGCCTTAAACGCATGGGTGGGCCACTTGAAGGTATTCGTAATTATTTTGATAATAAAATACATAACAAAAATATTAATTTTTTATATAAATATTTTCAATAAATATTACTTTTAGTATAATTAATTATTTAAAATTTTCATATTATTTACATTTCTTCTATGCTTACTAAATAAAGCTCTAACTTCTGCTTTTTTTACTACACTGTCCGTATTTATGTCTGCAAAAAAATTTTGCTGGCACTATCCATGTCCCTCAACAAAATAATTTGAAGATATTGATGGACACTAATACAAATATGGACATCATTTTGTATTCACAAATAAGGGCAACCTCAAAATCAATATAAATTATAAAATTAACATAATAAGAAATTAAAACTCAAAATTAAATTGAAAGGGATGCCCTTTAAAATATATCTCTACTTCCCCACATGATCTACTCGTACAAGCCGGATGATGTATAGCTTTTATATATATACATAATATAATATAATATAATTTAAAGAGAGGGAGTGAAAGTCAAACTTCTGGATAATATTTCAAAGAAGAGCTATGGCCGCTGGGCATAGCTAGTGTGGAACTCTCATTGTCTTGAATTTTTTGCCTCTGGGCATAGCTACGGCGGAACTTTCATTGTCTTGAATTTTTTGTCCAGGTATAAGCTATAGTGGCATTGCTTATTTTTCAGGGATGAGCAAACAGCTTGGCATTGACTATAGCTGGCATGAATCCATCAGTACTAGCCTATCCCTTGTCCTATTTCATTTAATATTTTTTAAAAGATAATACTTGACTCGCCCAAAATCAAAGAAGAAGATTATTACCATGCGTGTATATCAATTCCACGCTTCCGAAAAGTGTACGTGCACACATTTCTAAAGCTGGGAACCGGGTGAAGAAAAACTTGCATGAAACGGTCCCACACCTTTTTAGAGAGAGAAGACGAGGGACCAGCTCCCAAGGGTAGTGAACAACTCAATGTTATGGCTTAAGAGTCCAGACAAGAAAGGTAACGACCCTTTCTTTTGGTGTTTGGACTCCCACAATTTATATATCAATCAATCAAATAGGGAACCTTTTTGTTAATATACGTTATTGAACCTTGAAGTTGTTATCACGGAAATGAGTTGTTATCACGAAAATGAGTTGTTATCTTTTGAAATTAAAAATTATAGGGACAAGACTGAGTTGGCCGTGAGCAAGATTTGACATTCACGTGTTGTTTGATTCTTTTATTCTCTTTCATCAACAAACACATTTAGATATATTATATAACATATATATATATATATATATATATATTTATACCTATATATATATATATATATAGGTGTGCTATCAATGCGCAGCATGAAAATGCAGTGCACTGCACCGCAACAAAAATCCAACGGCCCGGATATAATTTTGTTTTTAACCCTCTCCTCCTACCACTGTTCACGCCGCCCTGTCGGCGCCGCCCCGCCCCGCCGGCCCCGGCCCCGGTCCCCCTCCCCGCCTACCTGCCCTGGTTCCCCCTGCCCGGTCCGCCGCCGCGCCCCCCGCCCGCAGCCTTCCCCCGACCTCCCCTGTTTCCCCCTGCCCCTCCGCCGCCGCCCCTTCCGCCGCCTCGCCCCTGCCCGACCCCTGCCCGCAGCCCTCCCCCCCACCTGCCCCGTGTTCCCCACCCCGCCCGGTTCCCCGCCCCGCCCGCCGCCTGTTTCGCCCCACCCCCGCCGCGGCCCCGCTCGCCCCTGCCCTGTTTCCGCCACCCTCCCCGGCCGCCCGTTTCGCCCCCACCCCCGCCGCCGCCCCGCCCGTCGACCGAGCTCCTCCCCGCCGTCTGCTGCCCTGGCCACCTCCACGCCGGCGTCACTGCATCACCGCCGGCGGTGGCGCGACGGGGAACGGAGGAGCGATGGCAATTTCGTAATAAAAATTTGACTCGTTCCCGACTCGAGTCAAATTTACGAAATAAATTTTAAAAATAAAATATAATAAAATAAAAAATTGACTCGCTCCTTACTCGAGTCAATTTTACGAAATAAATTTTTAAAATAAAATAACATAAAATAAAAATTTGAACCGCTCCCCGCCGACGTCGCCGCTTGCCGATCGCCTCCCTGTCGCCACCCACACCCTGCCCCCCGTCCCCCCACACCCGCTGCCCCCATGCCCTCCACCGGCCCAGGCCCCCTGCCTCGCCTTCTGCCGCCCCCTGACCCCCTCTCCGCCCGTTACGAAATAAATTAAAAAAATAAAATTTTTTTATAATAAAAACTTGACTCGATCTCGCACGGGATCGAGTCAATATTATGAAATAAATTTAAAAATAAAATAAAATAATTTTGTAATAAAACTTGACTCGATCCTGCACGAGATCGAGTCAATATTACGAAATAAATTTTAAAAAATAAAATAAGTTTGTAATAAAAATTTTATTGGTCCCACATGAGATCGGCGCCATGTATTTCCCAGCAGGCCCATCCAGCCCTGAGGCGGCGACAAAAAAAATTAAATAAATAATTTCTTAATAAAAACTTTATTCGATCCCGACTCGAGTTAAAATAATTTATTACGGAATTATTTTATTTTTTTAAAAATTTATTTTGTAATAAAAATTTATTCGGTAATAAATTTATTTTATAATAAAAACTTGACTCGATCCCGCACATGATCGAGTCAGCTTTTTATTACAAAATTATTTTATATTTTTTTAAATTTATTTCATATTATTGACTCGATCCCGACTCAAGTCAAGTTTTCACTACAAAATTATTTTTTAAAAATTTATTCCATACTACTAATTTAACTCCAATTGAGATCGAATCAAATTTTTTTAACGAAATTATTTTATTTTTTTAAAATTTATTTCGTAATAAAAAATTGACTTGATCCCGACTAGAGTTAAGTTTTTATTACGATATTATTTTATTTTTTTTAATTTATTTTATAATATTAACTTGACTCGATTCGAGATCGAGTCAAGTTTTTTTATGAAATTATTTTATTTTATTTTTAAATTTATTTCATAATATTAACTTAACTCAAGTCGGGATCGAGTCAATTTTTTTTAACGAAATTATTTTATTCTTTTTAAAATTTATTTCCTAATAAAAACTTTGACTCGAGTCGGGAGCGAGTCAAATTTTTATTACAAAACTACCCTCCCCTGTTTCTTTCCCCACCCATTGTTCTGCCGCGCCGCTCCACCGCCGGCGACCTCGCCGCCGGCCGCCAGCGGGGGGCGGGAGGGCGTGGCTGCGGGCGTGGTCGGTAGGGGGACTGCGGCGGCAGGGGCGGGCCGCAGCGCCGGGCGGGGGCAGGGGGACCACGGCTTTGGACAGAGGGCAGGGGCGGGCCGCGGCACCGGGCGGGGGCAGGGGGCCGTGCCTCGCCCGGGCACGGGGGG
Source organism: Piper betle (assembly GCA_033002965.1). Lineage (NCBI taxonomy): Eukaryota > Viridiplantae > Streptophyta > Magnoliopsida > Piperales > Piperaceae > Piper > Piper betle. The sequence continues at coordinate 300,733 of JAURVB010013390.1, read as the reverse complement.
CCGCGCTCGCCCGGGCACAGGGGGCCGCCGCTCGCCCAGGCAGGGGGGTCGCGGCTCGCCCAGGCGGGGGGTGAGGGGGAAACGCGGCTGGGCCAGCGGGCGGCCCGGGGGTGGGGGATGGGGCGCTCGGGCGGGGCCGGGGGCAGGGGCAGGGCCGGAGGGGCGAGGGCGGAGGCGGCGGCGGCGGAATCCGGCGGGCTGAAAGGCGATCTCAGGAGGAAAACGGGGGGAGGGGAAAAAATTGAAAAAACACGTTTGGGCCGTTGGATTTTCATCCAACGGCCCAAAATAAAAACGCTGCCAATGCGCTGCATTTTGATGCAGCGCATGGTAGCATTTATATATATATATATATATATATATATATATATATATATATATATATATATAAAATATCTCTCTCCCACAACAATCCGGTGAATGTACAAACTGAGATGAAGATACAGACAGTTGTTAATAGTGAGGCTTATGGACGTAGCCACGTACCTACATTTGTCGTTCTACTCAATAGAACCAAATAATAAGGGCAGCTAGTGTAGAAAGAATCAGAAGGGATAGGGTCTCATACAATGATCTTTAAGCATGAAGCAATAATATGAATCTCCATAAAATATGAAGAGATTATTTTTATCCAGCAAAATTAAATTGATTATTTGGTGTTATTTATTTTTAAGGCAAGCCTCTCGCTCACCCAACACACAATTTGGTGGTATCTTTGCAGATTGGCGAGAATTCAATTACATCATACAAGGGAGTCAGATTTGTAGGTTGAAAGTCTTCTACACATTGGTCAAATGGGTTTTGGAAAAATAGATTTTTGAATCTGTGATTTCTCATTATTATTATTAGGAATTTGCCCATACTTTATAATTTTCAAAAAGATGATATAGTCACCTATAAAATAATACTTTATTTGTCCACAATTATACATACTAGTTTTTTAATTCTTTATGCTGAAAAAACCGTACTAGATTTTTAATTCTTTATGCTGAAAAAAACTCTATCAATACAAATTAAGTATTGATGGATGTTCTAGATACTTGTTTATGACGATATAGGCTCCTTATTAATGAAGAATATTTTTTATTATGTTATAATTTGTTTTATTTATCATAGTTTTAAAACTCTATTTTTACTCAATATACCTGAATTGGCACGACACTTCATTACTTATTAAGTCAAACTATATTTGTTACTCTATACTATATGATTTTATAATCGGTTTTTCGACTGAAGTAATAAAATATATTATTTTTCTCTTAATTTCACATACTTTAAAGTTAACTTTATTTTGACTCAATAAACCTGAATTGGCACAACACTCCATGACTTATTTAATCAAACTATATTTGTTACTCTATACTATATGATTTTATAATTAGATTCCCGAATCAAGTAATAAAATATATTAAAACATATTATTTTCTTTTAATTTCACATACTTTAAGGTTAACTCTATTTTGACTCAATAAACCTAAATTGGCACAACACTCCATGATTTATTGAGTCAAACTATATTTTTGAATCTGTACTAAATGATTTTATAATTGGCTCCCCAAATCAAATAATAAAATATATTAAAACTTATTGTTTTTCTTTTAATTTCACATACTTTAAAGTAACGTAAATCAATATATTTATCAAGCTCAAATGCCAAAAAGAACAACATATACTCATTTTAATAATTGTTTTCTAATGATACAAGAAAAGTTGGCTTTATAAAAGGAGCAAAAAAACAACTTATATATTATTTTGCCCTTAGCCTTTTTTTGCCTCATCTTCCTCACTGTGAATGTGTCCCCTTTCTTCTCTCTGTCCTCTTCTATAATACAATAAGAACTTGGTAAGCTTTGAATATGTCAATGCAATGATGCAATCAATTGGATACATAGTACCAATGGTACTAAAAATTAAAAAAAATCAATTGTTACAAACTTATGGCATGGGACAGGACATGATTTCGGGATGTACTCAAAGCCCATAACATGTGCTATCAGAGCTATTATATACCTCCAACTTGCTACAATGCATGTTGATTCAAGATTTTCCTACAATCCATACTGATCATACAATCATAGGACTATTATTAACTTTAGGGCTCATGATATGAGAATCACAAGAGAGGTAACACTTTCCTACAACTAAGAGAGTAATTTTCATAAGTAATGATCACTATGAGCTACACGAAGGCAATACCACTAATGTAGTTAAAAGGTTGAATTTATCATAATACAGATGCATATTCCAGTTCTTATACTTAGCTCCAGTATTTGAGTTAAGTATATATATATATATATATATAATAGTAATAATAATAATAATAAAAAATAGAAAAATATATCACAACATCACATTCTGTTAACATCATAACATGTCTATATCATAATCCCTAACTGGGTCTTGACCCATCTACTATTCGCATTTAAATGGCTAAAAGTTTACTAACTTCTAGTTTACGAACTTCATTCACAAAACAAGTTAACCATGCATTAAACATCCTCAAAATATTTCCTCAAATGCTTTACACATTTACTAGCATCACAATAAAGCATCCTATCATTAGGCATGAGTATATGGAAGGATGCACTACTCATTTGTCAAGTGTAAGACCTCAATTTCGGGTTTTACCCACTTGTAGTTTGCCTGGTTTGGGCCAGTCTCAAGTCAATTTGAGTGAGCTCGAGCCAAAACAATTTTAAAAATATGAGTATGAGGCCTAGAACGTCTTATAAGCATATTATGGAGATTGAGTATGCTCGACATGCATATGATAGTTTTAATTATAATACAGTAGAACATAAGTTGTCAGTGTATACACAACGTATACATATGTTTTTTATGAGTTAACTAGGAGTTTAGGTGCTGATCTTGGCCGTTGTAGTACTTAGCATCCGTTTAGGATTTTTTGGGTATTTCATTTGCACGCAGCATAAGGACTTCAGACCATCAAATTGTGCCACGTGGGCCCAGCTTGATTGCATTTAGGGTTTTGAGTCCCGTTTATATTTTTTGCCTCGATTCCCACATATAGAGTCAATTTTAGGGTTCGAGTCAATTTCAACTTCGGACAGTCTTGATCTGAGCTTTCTATCCGTATGTATATTGTATATACCCATATGTCGGCCCCACTAGGTCACAATTACTGGACGTTCAGACTAGTACCCTATAGTACTCTAGAGTGCCTTCTCCACTACCTAGTAGACCCTTAGGGGTGAGCTTAGGTTTTTCCTGCCGAGATAATTGCATTTCAGCCCCCATAGTTTGCGGTGACCCCCAGAACTAGTCTAGTTAGATGATTCCAACATGTATTATTAATCTAGCCACATGATTCTAGCATGTATGGTCAGTCCAGCCAGATGATTCTAGCATGTATGATATGTTTCACCAAATGAATTGATGATGTGTAGTTCGTCCATCCGGATTGCTAAGGAGCTAGCACACTTCGTTAGTGTTCAGAGTTTCAACTTCATGTTGGTCCATTTGGGCATTGTGCAGCTAGCTTTTGAAGGAAAGCTACCAGTTTGCCAAAGAAATGACATCTTCAGTTGAGTTCTTTGATCACAGTTGATGTGAGAAATTTTGAGGACATAATTTTTATAAGGAGGAGTGGTTGTAAAACTCTATTTTTGGGTTAGGGTTTTACCCACTTGTAGTTTGCCGGTTTGGGCCAATCTCGAGTTGGTTCGAGCAAGCTCAAGCTAGAACAATTTCAAAAATATAAGTATGAGGCTCATATGGTCATATGAGCATGTTATGGAGGCTAAGCATGCCTGACATGAATATGATAGTTTCAATTATGGTACAGTAGAGCATGAGTTATTAGTGTATACATGAGGTATACATATGATTTTTATGAGTTAGTCAGGATTTTAGGCTTTGATCTAGGCTGTTGTAGCGTTTAGCATCCGTTTGGGATTATCTGGGTATTTCATTTGCATGCAACATAGGGATTTTGGACCATCAGATTGTGCCGCGTGGGACTTGCTTGATTGCATTTAGGGTTTCGAGGCCCATTTACCCTTTTTACCTCAATTCCTACCTATAGTGTCAATTTTTTGGCTTGAGTCAGTTTCGATTTCAGACGTTCTCAATCCTAGCTTTCTGTCCATATGTATATTGTATATACCCATATGTGGGCCCTACTAGGTCATGAATTGTTGGATGTTTGGATCATGCCATGTGGCAAGCTCTGAGCCATCTATATCAACCCTAGTTTTCTCCTATTTATATTTCAAACATTTAAATTGATTTTTACATTTCCACCATTATCGCCGCCACCACTTTGGCTCACCGCCGACGAGACCTTGCCCCTTCTCCGGCCACTGGAATGGTCTAGCCGTGACCACCTCATGGCCGACTATCGGTTTGTACCCACCATCACCATCTGCATCCCCCATTCACCGTCGACAACCGAGTTTTGATCATTGCTCATCACCGCTGCCGGTACCCTTTCGGGTCATTTTCCGGCACCGGTGAGCCATCTCCAGCCAATCCAACCACCCACACAGCTTCTATTCGCTACGATCTCTATTTTGAGACAACCCACGACGACTTCCACGGCCGCAAGCACCGCCGATGTTGTCGTCGCACCTGACGACTGGCGGCGAGCCTAGCCGTACTGCCATTGGCTTTTTCGACGACAGGCACCGCCACCCCTTGTCAAACCTGTTTGATCGTTTGCTCGTGAACGTTTTTGCCGCCCACGTTTGCATCTACGTTTGCCTACGTGCATTTGCATCTACCTGCCTACGTCTACGCCCACTAGCCCATGTCCAAGTCCACCCATCTAATTCAAGTCAGCCCAATCAACCCAAACCAACTTTAAGTTAACCTAGACTAGGTTGGTTCAACTTATTCGGTTCGGTCTTGATTAGCTCGGTTTGGTCCTGATTAGCCCATTTTTGGACCGTTTTCGTCAGTTCTTGCACCGTTTTCATTAATTCGAGAACCTTTATATTAGTTTAGATGCATGTTTACATGATTTAGCATGTTCAGATGTTATTATTATTTTCCTTATTATTTATTTATTTATTCATTCATTATTTGTTTTTTTAATTAATTTAAATCTTTATCATATATGATGAATGTTTACATGATTATTTGTTATTATTAATATTATATTTACATATTAATATTAGTCTTATTATGTTTATTAAATTGTAAATATATTTATGTTTATTTAAATTGTAAATTGTATATACATTATTCGAGTGTATGTTATTATTTATTTGTATTTAATTATGTTTTCTTGTATTGTATAACTATGATATTATTACTATTCATGATTCTTAAGTATTAACTATTTGTTTATTTATTAATTTATAGAATTATTAATTATTTATATAATTGTGTATCATTTATTTATAGAATTTATGATATTTATTTGTTTATAATTGTGTATTTATATAGTATAATTATATTATTATTATTTTGATTAGAGTATTATTTATGTCCATGTATTTATTATTTACCTAATTATCTATGTGTGTATTTATTTGTTTATTTATTATTATTATGCCTTGATTTGCATGCCAGGTGTTTACTTGTAGCCTTGTTAGCACTATTTTCTTTATTAAGATATATTGATGATATGATCACACGCCACGAGTATGCATCATATAGAGATATCACTATTTTACTTAGCAGTGGGTCATCTAATATAGGTCTCGGAGTCCGAGCTTGCCGTAGATGTGAAGATATGCTTTGAGCTTTGACCACAGGTCCGTAAGACTCTCCCTTCCTACTTGACTCCTTTTGTGTTGAGTTTAATCATATTTTATACATAGGGCGACATCGGCGGTGTTTTATCGAATCCCTCCGATGCCAGGCCATTTAGCTATGTTTTGTACACATGTTTAATAAAACTACAAGGATGAGATCCTTTTTGGTTTTTGAACTTAAGCTCCAGAAATTTACGATACAACTCTCTTCCCGAAGCCTATTATATAAGTATGCGTATTTTTATGGATTTCACGAACAAAAGAATGAGTGGTACGGAGATATGTATGGACTACATTAGTACTCTTTCAAACCATGAGGTAGTGCAGTGTATGAGGGTTTTGCGTAATGCAGCACATTTACAGAATTTGTGGGACTAACTTAATTGTTCCTTTTGCCATTCGAGTACTGTGGTGGGTGATATGGAAGGTGTTAGGGCGTAACCGTTGTATGTATGAATATGAACATTAGCCATGCATGCAAGCCATCACTTGCTTAAGTATATTTGCGTATGGCCCAGTGTTAGGCATTCTTGAAGTTTCATTAGTTTTCGTGGGTAATGATATGCCCATCTGCTAGATTGTATTAGTTATTTTCGGACAAGTAACACTTGTTACTGACATTTTTCATATAATATATGTAGGCCTTGCAAATCCTGAATCAACTTTGGTGGAAAGATAGATAAATGCTACACACCCTTGAGCTCAACTCATTTAATTCTTTTCTTACTTTTGCTTATATTTGATGTGTTTTGATGCATATTTAATGGTGTCTTCCATTCTCATGACACCAAGAAGGTTGTCTCGATCTATTTTGTCAATCGAGTCGTACCAACAGATAATTTTAAACATGACTACACTTGATCGCAACATTTTTTATTCGGTTTTTAAGTGAACCAAAATCTAGGTGTTAAATCAAATCTGGCATATCTTGTTGTGTCTGATGCTCACCTACATATATAATAGAAAACTGTCAGCAAAAGTTGTTACTAGCCCAACAAATAACTAATATCAAACTCTCAACTAACTCTCTTGAAAAGAAAGCATGCATATACTATACAAAACTCTCATAAGGTAACTATTGAGGAGCCTAGTAGGAACTCCAAAAGAGGTATCACGCCTATGTGGTGGGCTCATACACCGAACCTACACAAACAGGACTAAATTATAAAGCCCATGTACACCCATATGATGCATGAATGACACGATGGATAAATCAAACAACACCAGGACAATCATGTATATCCTGATCAATCCAAACAAACCCTAATCCCGTTGACAATATAATCATGTGCAACTATATGATACCAAGATAATATGATAATATTTCAGGTAACACTCAACTAGGTAAGGTAACCCTAATAATCATGTCATATATGTGTGATAAACCTATAGTTAATTCCATGTCATGGTAATGAAATTAAATTCAAATGTCATCGTTAATAAAATATAACTATTATCATACAACAATTTCATCAATTAGTACTTAGCCATATGAATCGACATTCCTAGGTGATCATGCCATCAACATCACAAATTTATTGATATGTAATTAAACATAACCATTAATTAAATAAAGACCATAATTTTGATAATCAAACTAATACTCAATTATTAGAAATTAATCATTAGAACTACATGCACAATTCATGAGTTTAATTATCTAACATTAACTAAAAGCAAATATCAACAAGCATGTATTTTTAATTGACTAATCAAATATTTTCCATAAATACCACGCCATAAGCATTCAAGGCGGTGGCGGTGGGTGGCCATGAGGGAAAACAGGGAGAAAGAAAAGGATGAGGAGGGAGGAAAGGAGGTAGGGGTGTGGCGACGCGACAGTAGGGGAGGTCACTGGGGTGGTTGTGGCCGGAGGCGGTGAGGGTGGCCATTGGTGAGGGTTGGGGAGTGATGGATCAGGAGGCTTTTGGAGAGAAGGTCGGGGAAGAAGAAGAAACAAGTTAGGTCAGTTTTGTAAATAAAAATTGATGCGCTCCTTACTCAAGTCAATAACAATAAATAAATTCTAAAAAATATAAAATACTTATGATAAAATACTATAAAATAATATATGCTCAATAAAATAAAATAACATGTTCTAGACCTACCAACCCACCCAAAAATCTTATCTAACACATCCTAACATTATAAATGGCATAATTCTAATTTCTACGGTCTTATGCATGAAATAAAAAAATTTTATGCATATTATCGTATATTCTGATAACTCATTTTCCTACTTTGTTATTGACGTTACCATTATATACTCTAGTACACTTGACCCTCATGGCTTATAACACACGACCAGCCTCAGCTCGACGCATGTTCTGAAATTGACTCGACTCGGACGGGCAACTAAATTGATTGGTTCACGAGTATAAAACTCTAACTCGAGTCACGGGTTTTACAACTTTCCCTCTTTATAAAAATTTCGACCCCAAAATTTTAAATCAAGGAGGTTTGACTAACAAACACTATATATACAAACTGAATTCATGATGTAGAATACCTTGTCTAGTAGCTACTTGCTCAAACAACTCAGGGTATCTCCTCTTGATCTCGCCTTTGCGTTCCCACGTAGACTCTTCAATTCCTCGTCGAGTCCACTGATGTAACGACCTGCCATTCCGAGCCACGAGCCAAATGCCCGGAATAATCTAAGCCCCATGAACTGAACCAAAATCCCACTTCCATGCAAAGAAACTAGAAAAACAAAATAGTCCAATAATAGAGTCGTCTAGCTGTCCCAACTCTACCCGTCCTTCCATGTTCATACCTGTAGAGGCAATTCCGCGTTAGTGATAAAAACACTAAGACATATAATTACAAGAAATAATTAATATATTCCACAACATCATTAATATGACTTTTAATGATTATGGGCCTAGGTTGAGCGTTTAATAAGCTGGGAGGGTGGCCGCCCATCAAGCTACAATCTCATGTATGCGCACACACGCTATCTGGTCCTCCGCCTGTAGTTACAGATTTTTGCCATTAACTCACCTCCTCGGTATCACAAGTGCATAATGAGCCGTCTTTTGCCACTGCACCCTGTCACCCCTTTGAGTATGGGGGCAAGAATTTAATCTCTTAAGAATTTTAAGGGTGCTGCCCTGTGTCGAACAGAGTCAATTCTTAGACGCCGATTGCGCTTGGTGCATGGTGGTCGAATGTGGGCTCAGACCGACAAAGACTGTCATATAAGAATATATAACATTTCGAGTAATTATACGAACTTGGAATTTTGATGAGGCACTAGAAACCATGATATATGATCCTAGTATGAATGAAACTTCTCTAAAGCCTTCCCTTTGTGAGCTAAATGTGCTCACAAACTATTAAGTTGATGTTTTATTTACCATGAACAGAATTCTTCTTTATATAGAATAATATGTGTAGAATTCAAGAAGTTGCTACATTAAATTTTATAGAAAAAATATAATCACACATAACTATACTAGCCATTTGTGTGATAATGAAAAGTCAAAAGAACTGACTATTGAGTTAAAGCAAGTATCCCTAAATATCATTGTACTGGTACTCTAAAAGTTATAATTGATAATTTATGATATTGATGTTAAAAATTAATTTAATTAAATATTATTTATGGTTCATTCTTAAGATTTACAAAACACTAAAGAAAATACTCTAATTAGTTTTTCGGGGTTTTACAACTGCACTTGTACCAAGGGAATTCCCCTTTGTTTGAGAATCTTCATCCTACGATCGACGATCTTTACAATCTCATAAATTAATTTTCTATTGATTTTAAATATTTTAAATAAACTCTCGACATAAAAGTTAATATAATAAATGCTCAGAATAATCTAATCCCCATGAACCAAACCAAAATCCCACTGCCACGGAAACAATCTCGAGAAAAGAATAGTCCAACAATAGAGTCCTCCAGCTGTCCTGACTCTACCCATCCTTTCACGCTCATACCTGCGGAGGCAATTCCGCGTTAGTGATAAAAACACTAAGTCATATAATTACAAGAAATAATTAATATATTCCACAACATCTGAATTACATCTTTTAGTGATTATGAGCCTATGCTGAGGTCTTAATATACTGGGAGGGTGGCCGCCCGTCCAGCTAAAATCCCATGTATGCGCACACACTCTACGTGGCCCTCAGCCTGTAGTTACCGATATTTGTCATTGACTCACCCTCTCAGTATCACAAGTGCATAATGAGCTGTCTTGTGCCACTACGCCTTGTCACCCCTTTCGACATGGGATCTTTCAGGGAGTGCTACATTGTGTCAGATTGAGTCAATTCATTGACCCCGGTTGCGCTCGGCGCATGGTGGTTGAATATAAACTCAAGTCAACCGAGACTCCCACATAGTAATTTTTTTAAGGGTGCTGCCCTGTGTCAGACTGAGCCAATTCTTTGACCCTGGTTGTGCTCAGCGCATGGTGATCGAATGTGGACTCAGGCCGACGAAGACTCCAAAATTGAAATATATAACATTTCAAGTAATTATATGAACTTGAAATTGTGATGAGGTACCAGCAACTACGACACATGATCTTAATATGGATGTAATCTCTTTAAAGCCAAAGGTGCTCACAAGTTATCCAAAGGATGTTTCATTTAACAATAGAACTTTCCTTTATATAGAAGAATATGTGTGGAAATCAAGAAGTCATTACATTAAATTTTACAAATATGTGTGGAATTCAAAAAGTCATTTGTGTGATAACGTAAAGTCACAAAGTAATTATTAAGTTAATACGAATGGATGTTAAATCCTAAAAATATTATAAATATCATTATATCATTATACCGATATGCTAAAGGTCAAAATTGAATATAATATTAATTTTTCAATAATGAATCAATTGATAATTTATAATATTAATTTTCAATAGAATTCAATTAAATAATATTTATGGTTCGTTATAAGATTTACAAAACCCTAAATAAAATAACCTAATTATTTTTTCAGGGTTTTACACTCTATCTCTTGGAAGCTAATGATGTGAGAGTTGTCTGGGTGGTATTCCTTGAGTAGGGATATGTGGAATATGTCGTGGACGGCTAAGAGGTGAGGTGGAAAAGTGTTTCAAATAGTGCCTTGGACCCTACACACAGGAGATCTGCATGGTCTACCAATAGTGCTTCAATAGGTGTCATTCCAATGCTAGGCTAATAACTATCGTTGAATGCGAATTCCACTGAGGGAAAGTGTTCTTCCCAACTACCTCCAAAATCAAGCTTACATGCTTTGAGCAAATCTTCAAGGATCTGGATGGTCTTCTTGGATTGCCCTTCAGTATGAGGGTGAAATGCGGTGCTGAACATTGACTATGTGCCCATGGCTATCTGAAATGTTCTCCAGAATCTGGATATAAACCGTGGATCTCTGTCTGACATATTCTCCAAAGGCAGTCCATGTAGTCGTATTATCATGTCTCTATATAATGTCACCAAATTGGTCAGTGGGTAATTGATCCTGATTGGTATAAAATGTTCACTCTTCATTAGTCAATCAACTATTACCCACTCGAAATCTCTCTGTTGATGGGTCTTAGGCAACGCTACCACAAATCATATGCTATACTCTCCAACTTCCACTTCGGCTGTAAAGTTCTACCAGATCGAACGTGTTCAACCTTCACCTATTGGCAAACCAAACACCTAGTAACTATATCAAAAACTTCCCTCTTCAATCTTGGCCACCAATATCATCGTCGAACATCATGATACATCTTCACTCCACCCGGATGCACTGTGCACCTCAAAGTGTGGGCTTCATGAAGAATAGAGTTGCAAAGTCCAGGATACTTAGGGATGTCAGGTACAAAAAGATGAGCTCTCAGTATGACCAATCCATTTGCATCTCTATAAATCCCTTGCTCGAACCGCTAACTCAACTGCTCATGTTTTTCTTGTGTGGTCCTAATTTGTTCAAGTATACTCGACTGAATTGAGAGTCTTGCCATTATTCCCACTAACTACCTTTGGCTTGTATCACTCTGAGTTACTGAAATTGCTGTTATTCCCATTGAACCTCCAAATGGCTTCCTACTTAAAGGGTCTGCTACTACATTCTCCTGGCCATCATAGTACGAGATATCAATCTCAAAAATAGACAACGGTTCCAACCATCTCCTATGTTGGCTGTCCAGATCTTTCGGTGTAAAGATATACTTCAAACTTTTGTGATCAGTTAAAAGCCTGAAGGAAATCCCATAGAGGTAATATCTCCATGCTCTGAGGGTAAAAATTACCAAGATAAGTTTTAGGTCACAAGTAGGATAGTTATGTTCATGCATCTTTAGTTGACGAGATGCATAGGCAACAACTTTGTAACGACTCGTCCGTTCTGAGCCACGAGTCAAGTGTTACTATGTGAAACTAAGTGTCTCATAAATTAATTTTCTATTAATTTTCAAGATTTTAAGTAATCCATAACAATAAATTTAATATACAAATGCTTGGAATAATCTAAGCCCCACGAACCGAACCAAAATCCCACTGCCATGCAAACAATCTAGAAAAAAAGAATAGTCCAATAACAGAGTCCTCCAGTTGTCCCGACTCTACTCGTCCTTCAATGCTCATACCTGTGGAGGTAATTCCACGTTAATGATAAAAGCACTAAGTCATATAATTACAAGAAATAATTAATATATTCCACAACATCATTAATTTGACTTTTAGTGATTATGAGCCTATGATGAGCTCTTAATATGCTGGGAGGGTGACTGCCCATCCAACTACAATCCCATGTATGCGTACAAATGCTACGTGGCCCTCGGCCTGTAGTTACGGATATTTGCCATTGACTCACCCTCTCAGTATCACAAGTGCATAATAAGTCGTCTTGCACCACTGCGCCCTGTCACCCCTTTCGACATGGGGGCAGGTATTTAATCTTTCAAAGAATTTTAAGGGTGTTGCCCTATGTCAGATTGAGTCAATTCTTTTGGGTGCTTGGTGCATGGTGGTCGAATGTGGGCTCAGGCCGACCAAGACTCCCACATAGTAATTTTTAAGGGTGCTGCCCCGTGTCGGACTAAGCTAATTCTTTGATCCTGGTTGCACTCGACACATGGTGGTCAAATGTGGGCTCAGGCCGACCAAGACTCCCACATAGGAATATATAACATTTCGAGTAATTATACAAACCTGAAAATTTGATGAGGTACTCGTAACTACCACACATGATCCTAATATGATTGAAATTTCTCTAAAGCCTTCTCTTTGTGAGCCCAATGTACTCACAAACTATCTAGAGGATGTTTCATTTCACATCAACAGAACTCTCCTTTATATAAAAAATATGTGTGGAATTAAAAAGTCACTTTATTAAACTTTATTAATATGTGTGGAATTGATGAAGGCACACATTAAATTTTATAGAAAAGAACGTAATCACACATAACTATACCAGCAATTTGTGTGATAACGAAAAATCAAAAGAACTAACTATTGAGTTAAAGCAATTATCCATAAATATCATTGTACCGGTACTCTAAAGATTATTATTGATAATTTATGATATTGATTCTTAAGAATTAATTTAATTAAATATTATTTATAGTTCATTCTAATATTTACAAAAACCTAAACAAAATAACCTAATTATTTTTTGGGTCTTACAAACTTTGTCTCTCTGGTCAAGACGCATCCAAGGCCATCTCCTAATGCATCCATGTAGACCACGAAATTATCATGTCTTTCTGGCAAAGTGAGAACAAGTGCTAAAGTCAATCTCTCCTTAGCATCCTATAGCTATGTTGACACTCATCTATCTATATAAAGCATTCCTCCTTTCTATTCAGTTGTGTAAGAAGGGCTATATAGAGGAGAAACCCTAGATAAATCTCCGGAAGTACCCTTTTAGACCAAGGAAACTTTACACCTTTGTTGGTGCCCTCAGCTGCTCCCATTGTCCAACTCCCTCTATCGTTGTTGGATCTACTAAAATACAGACTGCTAACATAATGTGTCCCAAGAAGTTGACTTTTGAGAGCCATAAGTTACACTTCGAGAATTTTCTATGTAATCTATGCTCCCTCAGAATCTATAGTACAGTTCGAAGATGCTGCTTATGCTCTTCTCTAGATGAAGAGTACACCAAGATGTCATCCACAAAAGACTATTACAAACTGATCTAAGTATGGGTTGAACACTCTGTTCATCAGTTCCATGAATGCTACTAGAGCATTTGTTAAGCCGAAAGGCATGATGAAAAACTTGTACTGTCCATATCATGTCCTAAATGCAGTCTTCAAAATATCTTATGCCTTAATCCTCAACTGGTGGTAGCCAGATCGGAAGTCATTCTTTGAAAAGAGCACTGTTGAACTCAACTAGTCAAATAAGTCATCAATGCGAGGAAAGGCATATCTATTTTTTATTGTTACATGGTTTAGTATCCTATAGTCATTGAACAAATGCATGCCTCCATCTTTCTTCCTCACTAACAATGCTAGTGCTCCCCATGGCGACACACTGGGTTTGATAAATCCCTGATCCAAAAGTATATGGTGTGCTAGAGATGGGTGTTCTTCCTGTCATCAAGTCAATAGCAAATTCCACTTCTCTCTCTTTGGCGGCAAACCAGTGACCTCATTTGGAAAAATATCTATAAATTCCCTGACCACCGAGGTCTGCTCAATACTAGACCTATCCTTTGGACCATTCGGCTTGATCAGTACTAAGGCTGCCATCACTTACAACCTCTATCCACATGTCTCATTGCACTCTGATGGGAGATGCAACCTCGTTCTCTTTCTCTGCTTGACCCTAGAAGAAAAGTGGCACCTTCCACGATGGAATGTCACCCTCTTTGGAAATCTAACAAAGCTCCCTATCTGGACATCCAATCCATTGCGAAGAACACATCGAACTCCATTATCATGAAAAGTATCAAATCCACTACTAATTGTCATTGTTGAATCTTGACAAGGACACTATGGACACACTCGCCTGTAGCTATAACTATACCAGTGGGGGTGGACACTAGTAATGATGTCCTAAATCCTCTATCTGACTTTCAATGCTATCTATGTATGCGTGCGATATAAAAGAATGTGTGCAACCAAAATGAAATAAAACTCGTGCAGGTACAGAGCCAACGAGAAGCATACCTGTCATGACGGTCGTATCTTCCAATGCTTCTGTGACCATGGCTTAGTACATCGTAACAGGCTGCTACTACTGCTACTGTGCCAGGGCTGGAAGCTGCTGATAACTATCCCTCTATTTCTGGTGTCTTTGCAGCTGCTGATAACTGCCTCATTGTCTTTGTGCTGGAAGCTGCTGATAACTATCCTCTCTGTTGTCGATGTGGTGGGGTAGCTGGAAGTGATTGTCGTTGTGGTGGTGCTAGAAGGGCTGGACACGTTGCTACTCGATGTCCTGGTTGACCACAATTGAAACATGCACCGGTACCAGCTCTGCATATCCCCCATGATGACGTCCATACTTCTGACATGGAGGGTGTCTACCATCCTGGACTTGTCCATCCATCTCCCTTATAGCAAGTGGACCATCTATCTAGTGCTTCTGTTGTGTTCCCTAACCAGGTTGATATGGCCTAGCGTGCTACTATTTCTAATCTTAATCTCAGTGGGGTCGAGTAGCCAAGACTCGCTCAACCACTCCTGCTGCTCTCACTACATCTTCAAAGGTAGCAAGCACCTTGTTCACATAGGCCACGCGGACTAGTCCCCTGATGTAGCGGTGGAGGAGGTGGTGGCGGCAAAGAGCCCATAGGGAAAGTAGGCTCCCCTCATGCCTCGTCATCCACAGTTGTCCTCTTCTCTGCCCTGGCTATGGAGAGGGCCATCTACCAAAGCTCTATCATAAACTCCTCCTAATTCTATTGTATCTATATTTGAACCTTTGTTAAGCAACCAATATCTCTATCCCTTTCAGCGTACCAGCTACTCACTCTGTGGTGGCTGTCACTATGTTTGTTTTCTATACAACGACTGACTGAGACTGGCACACTAGGGTTTCCTGACAGCGGTGGGGCTCTCAATTGGCTAGATATCATTTTGCTGTAGGAATGGCTTGGGTTGGCATGCCTGGGTAGTGAAGGTGATGGTGCTCTATTCTGAGTCTTGTGGATCTGTACTACCATGGCTATCAAATTCACTAATCAAATCTGGGATACATTGTCATGCAACTAACTAGTGAAAAATCTGTAAGATAAGACAATAAAAGAGAAATATACTTGTCGGGTTGACTCTAAGCATTCTTTGCACACACATGACTTGTATTGGTATCTTCCATTATAATCGACTAAGAGTCGGCTCTGATACTAAGCCTGGAACACCCCAAATCCGGTTTGCTATCAACCGAACTCGAAATGTTAAGGGAGACCAAACCCATTCTCAAAATTGATTAATTTGGTCGATTTGAACTTAAGCGGAATGGATCTACTCTAAGTGTCATAAGATGAAAAGAATGCCACGATGAATGTATGAAATGCACAACCTAGCAGGACGCTACGTGGATGGTATGATAACAAAAAATCACACTCCAGTCGATTAAATATTATAAAAATCTATGTAATTAAATGGATAGAGTTTCCCGAAAACTAGCCTGTCCATCATAATATCATTATATATATATGATAAATAGACAGATATATCACAATATCACATTCTGTTAACATCATAACATTTCTATATCATAATCCTTGAATGGGTCCAGAACCATCTACTATTCACATTCATATGGTCAGAAGTTTACTAACTTCTAGTTTACAAACTTCATTCACAAAACAAGTTAACGTGCATTAAACATCATCGAAATATTTCATCACAAGTTTTACACATTCACTAGGATCACAATAAAGCTTGTGTGTGTGAAAGGATGTCACTACTCATTCGTCAAGTCTGGCATATACTATTGTGTGTGATGTTCGCCTACATATATAATAGAAAATCATCAGTAATGGTTGTCACTGGTCCAGAAAATAACTAATATCAAACTGTCAATGAGCGTTAACTCTCTTAAAAAGAAAACATGTATATACTTTACCAGAACTCTCATAAAGGTAACTTCTAAGGAGCCATCGAGCTATAGTCTGGGTGGCAACCTCGAACTAACTGGACTGATGTTTGTCCCGACATTCTCTTTTCTTCTGGTCCCTTGGGACTACCAGTATATCCTAAACACTCTCCGATCCTCCATATTTCTCTTGGCCGAGCACAAAGGTTGACTACTCTCAGGCAGTTAACTTTAGTACCCTTTGAACCACATGTGTGGATGTGCGCCTTACTAAACAGTACTTGTACTAGTCCTCACATTTCTCCGGGTGTGAGGAACTCAAAATGCGGGCTGTCAAGATCCTTCAAGAATGGAACAACTCTCGTACTAGTCCAGAGCCTGATGTAACTGGAATGTGCACCAGCTCATGGTACGTGCGAGTTGATTTTATGATCTCTCATCTCAGTAAAAACTTGTTCAAATCATATATAGGCCTGAGAAGGCATTTAATATATTAGGCCCGAAGACAACTTGCGTTAGATTTTACTTTCGAAATTAGACTCCAGGGATCTCATCCTCGAGGGTTATTAATCCCAGAAACCGGTTCGTTAAAATGGTTCGTGTTAAGAGAGGTTCGATAAATCAACCACTTAACTTGTCTTGCAACATATAGTCCAATGTAACAATAGAAGAGATCAACAAACAAGACTGCAAGTTTTAAATGGACCAGGTACAATCTCGAAACAGGGTATCGCGCATATGCGGCAAGTTTCTACACTGAACCTACACAAATAGGACTAAATTCTAAAGCCCATGTACACCCATATGACACATGAATTATATAATAGATATATCAAACAACACTAGGACAATCATGTATATCCTGATCAATCTAAACAGACCCTAATCCTATTGACAATATATGATACCGAGATAACATGACAATATTTCAGGGAACACTCAACCGGGTAAAGTTACCATAATAATCTTGTCATATATGTGTGATAAACCTGTAGTTAATTCCATATACATATCAATTAAATTCAAATGTCATCACTAACAAAATATAACTATTATCATACAACAATTTCATCAATTAGTACTTAGTCAAATGAATCTACATTTCTCAGCGATCATATTATCAACATCACAAATTTATTGATATGTAATTAAACATAACAATTAACTAAATAAATATCATAATTTTGATAATCAAACTAATACTAAATTATTACAAATTAATCATTAGAACTAGATGTATAATTCATGAGTTTAATTATCTAACATTAATAAACAGCAAATATAGACAAGCACATATTTTTAATTAACTAATCAAATATTTTCTACAATTACAACAACATAAACATTCACAATAACATGCAATAAATCTCAAGATCCTAAAATCAGTACACAAATTGAAATTATGAATATAACCACAATGCTGTACATGCTAATTATGATCAATCATATAAAATAAAATAAAATTAAATCATATACCTAAGTCGATAATCACGCGTGACGGCCTTGATTACAGGTGGTTGCTGTGAGGAGGGAGACAGTGGCTATGATTATCGTCCTATGAGTGAAGTAGGCAATGGGAGGGTGGCTCAATGTGGCAAAGTGCCACTGGCCGACGGTGATGTCCAATCATCAGCGGCGGCCGTGGGTTGTGGCCAGCCAGCGAAGGAACGGCTAAGAGGGTGATGTCGGCTAGGAAAAGGGGAGGAGGGCTAGGGAGTTCAGGTTGGCTAGGATACGGATGGTGTGGACTGTGGCGGTGCGCGACTAGTAGGCGGCGGCTCTAGTCGCCGGCGGCAGTGCATGCAAGTGGCAACCTCAACTCACTTGCAATCACGATGCATGTCATCGCACAAGCCGGGGTAGGGTCAAGGAGGAGGAATGAAGGGATAGGGAGGGTCACTAGAGGTCGTCACAGGAGTTGTGGCTGGCTAGGATACCTTCAAGGCAGTGGAAGTGGGTGGCTGTCAGGGAAAACAGTGAGAAAGGGAAGGAAGAGGAGGGAGGAAAGGAGCTGGGGTGAGGTAGCGGCAACGGCGAGGGAGGTCGCCGGGGTGGTGGTGGACGAAGGCGGCAGGGTGGTCACCAATGAGGGCTGGGGAGTGATGGGTCAGGTGGCTTTTGGAGAGAATGTCGGGAAAGAAGATGAAACAAGATGAGGGCAGTTTTGTAAATAAAAATTGACTGGCTCCCAACAAGTGTCAATAACAATAAATAAATTCTAAAAAATACAAAATAAATATGATAAAATACTATAAAATAAAATATGCTCAATAAAATAAAATAACATGTTCTAGACCTATCAACCCACCCAAAAATCCTATCTAACTCATCCTAACACGGTAAATGGCATAATTATAATTTTTACGGTCTAATGCGTGAAATAAAATAAAATAAACTATGGCATAGTGTCTTATATTCTAATAACTCATTTTCCTGCTTTATTACTAACATTATCATGATATACTCGGTACACTTGACCATCATGGCTCATAATACACAGCCAGCCTCTGCTCGGTGCACATGTTCTAAAACTGACTCAACCCAGACCAACGACTGAACTGATCGGTTCACTAGTATAAAATCCTGACTCGAGTTATGGGTTTAACAAGAAAAGTGAGGCCTTTACCTCACAAGGGACTAGGATGAGGTCTCTTGGGGTTCCTAGCCCAAGACCTACCACTTCTAGAGCTAGGCTAGCTTGGACAGGAGAAGGCAAGGGAGGGTTGAGGGGAAGTGGAGAGGAAGGGGGAAGGAGGGACGGTTGGAGAAGGCAATCAAAGGTGTGAAAATGGTGGAATTGTTGGCAATTTTCTAGACCAAGCACAAGGGCACACGAAGTGTGCCTTTATGATGGCTCTGCCAAGCAAGACAAGAGTTAGCCAAATGGCTAGGCACATGGAGCCAATTGCGTGAACCAAACAACACACACCAAGGGTCATGTGACTAGGTGCAAAGGCACTAGTTTAGCACCTTTGCGTCCAAGGCAAGAAGGGAGGGAATTTAAGTTTGGGTGCCAGGGCTTTGGCCAACCGCTAAGGGTTAGGATCAACCGAAAAGGTTTCAAACACACGACAAAGCAATCTAGACTCACGAGGGACTTGGTCTTAACACCTAAATAGACTCGACATGACCGAACCAAAAATAAAAAGCATAGGTATGTACTGTCCAAATGAGTGTACTGAATACCAAAAGAGGTTAAGGCCATACACGCAATACCATACCATACATATACCTCGGCAAGAAGGGCTAGACCTAACAACCCGATTCGGGTCAAGACCAAATGAACACAAAAACCATTGGGAAAACATTTTACAATGGTCGATACCTCCAACTTGCTTCATCCAAGATGTAGCAAATTAAGAAAGGTATAATATCCATAATTTCCATTGATTCATTTTAGAGTTTAAATAATTAAACAATGGTTAATGATGGATTATTCTAGAAGAACCTTAGGGAAGCTGCTAAAATATTTAATTGCTAAGTAAGCAATTGGATGATTTTATAAAATAGGTAAGTGATGCAATTAATTAGAAGCAAATTCTATTGGTTAGCATGGGGTGGAAGCCTATTGGAGAAGAATGAAGGTGGAAATAAAAAGACTAAAAGAGTCTTTCTAGAAACATCCAAGAAGGAAAATTCTTGTAAACTTAAGAGAGAAGTCAAATTTAAAATATTTTAAGGTAACTTCTAAATGAAGTAATTTACTTAGCAAGTTTAAATTGGTTAAAAGAGGTGGCAAATTCTGATCGGTTAATAAGGGAGTTAAATTTAATTGGTTAATTAAGGTGACAAATCTTAATTGGTTAGATGTGAAATCACCAAACTAGCCATTCTAGAATGTTCTAAATAATTTAAGAATCAAGCAAGTAAGTGATTATAAATAAGGGTTGAGCGATAAAAGAAGAGAACCTAAGAGAGGAAGAAGCCTGAATAAGAAGCCAGGGAGAGGAGAAAAGGCTGCTAGATGTAAGAGTACCAGGGAGCAAGGATAAAAGGTAAGAACCTTCATCTCTAACTATGTTTAGTTAATCTCATGATGTGAATGATTTTTCTTTGAGGTTTTCTATTTTTATTCGATGATTTGATATAAAAAATGAGTATGAAACTAGTTTTACATGATGTCTTGTTGTTCAAGAAATTTTCGTAAAGTTTCAATGTTTGTGTTTTATCGATTGATTCTCTTCCACTATTATGATTTATATTACAAATTTTATCTCATAAGCATACATGGTTTGTTCATAAAAGTTACATGTAGGAATCTAGTATAAGAACGAAAAGATAAAAGCAAACATAAGAAAGAAGATGATGAAAAGTAACAAATCACACATAAGTAACATGCAAATCTCTATATATAATGTACGTAGAGTATAAATGAAGAAAACACTTGAATCAAGAAAAGTGAAGGTAAATGAGTGGTACATCTATTTCAGAGAAAAGTCGAACCATAAAAAGCCTAGACTAGAGTCACGCGTGTCTGTTGAACCGAACCACATGCAAAGTCGGGTATGGGTGCAAGGGTGCTAGCCCAGTCTCTTTATGCGAAGGAAAAAAAACAAATGGGGAAATTTTAAATTTGGGCTCAAGATTGCAAGGCCAGTGCCTTTATGCCCATACTTAAACCTTGAAACCTGAAAATGCTGGCACAAAGGCGTTAAGAGGGCACCATTGCGCCAAGCGCAGAGCCTTGTGCGAGCATTTTCACGTTTTAGGGTTTAAGTATGGGCATAAAGATGCTGATCCTTTGCCTAGGCTGAACACACTCACGGTTCACACCTTAAGGCGATTGAGTCTATGTTGAAAACCACATTACGTGTAAAACCCCATTTTTAGGTTAGGCTTTACTCAATTTTAGTTTTTCCCTGTTCGAGTTAGTATCGAGAAGATTCGAAGGAGCTTGAGCCAGAACAATTTTCAGATCATAAGTATGAGGCCTAGATGGTCATATGAGCATGTTATGGAAGTTGAGTATGCCCGACATGCAAATGATATTTTCAGATATAATACCGTAGAGCATGAGTTAACAGTGTATACACAAAGTATACATATGATTTTTATGAGTTAACCAGGATTTTAGACCTAGATCTAGGCTGTTGCAGCTTTTAGCATTCGTTTGGGATTTTTGGATATTTCATTTGCATGTAGCATAGGAATTTTGGATTACTCCATTGTGTCCCTGTGGACCCATCTTGATTGAGCTTAGGCTTGGATGCCAATTTAACCTTCTTGCTTCCATTTCCAAATATACAGTCATTTTTACGACTCGAGTCAATTTTGACTTTTGATGATCTCAATCTGAGCTTTCTGTCTATATGTATATTACATATACCCATAAGTACTAGACCACAAGTTGTTAGACTTTCAGATTGTGCCACATGGCAAGATCCGAGCCGTCCACATCAACCCTAGTTTTCTCCCTTTTATATTTCAAACATTTCCCACCATTTGGAGGATTACACCCTCATTGCCGCCACCACTTCGGTTCACCGCCGGCGAGTCTCCACCTTGCCACCGGCCATCGAACAAGCAGCTCCATGACCGCCTCGCGGCCGGCTTTCCAGTCGTACCTCTCACGATCACAAGCACCACCACAGTTGCCGCCGATGACGGAATTTTTACAACCCGCTTCCATTGCCACCGCCGTTGTTCAAGCTCTTTCTCGACGCCAGCAATCAACCATCGGCCAATCCAACCACCCCCACAACTTCATCTTGCCTAGATCTACATTTGGAGAGAACCCACGACAACCACCATGGCCGCGATCGCCGCCGTTGAGGTTGCTGCACCGTACGGCAACTCCGCGCCTTTCCGGCCAGCCAGTGGTCGGACTTCATAGGTCGTCACCACCAACACCTCCACCATGATGCCCTCCATCGATCCCAACCAGCGGCATTTTCCAGCAACAGGCAACGGCCGCCCCATTCAGCCCGTTTGCTTGGTTCGCTGCCCGCCTTCTCGCGACTGTGTCCACCTCCCCGCAACCGTATCCACCTTGCCATGTTTGAGTCCACTAGTTTGGGCCCGAGCTCATGTCTAGTTCATGTCCACCCAGTCAACTCACCTTAGTATTTTGGTTAACTCAGCCCGAGTTAATTCAGCTCAGTTTGGTCAAGTTAAGCTCGGTTTGGTCTGGTTCAACTAATTTTAAGACCGTTTTCGTCTACTCTCGCACCGTTTTCGATAATTCAAGAACTTCTATATTAGTTTAGATGCATATTCACATGATTTAGCATAATTGGATGTTATGATGATTTTTCTATATTTATTGTTTTATTTATTTATTTATTTATTATTATTATTTATTCATTTTTATTTATATGTTTATCATAATGAATGTTTACAAGATTATTTGTTATTATTAACATTATATTTACTTATGAATATTAGTCTTATTATGTGTATTAAATTATATATATATATATTAATTTATTTATTTATTTGTTCGTTATGTGTATGTTATTATTTATTTGTTTTTAATTATGTATTCATGTATTCTTGTATTGTATGATTGTGATATTATTAATATTCATGATTAATGAGTATTAACTATTTGTTAGTTTATTTATTTATTTATTTATTGAATTATTATATATATATATATATTTATATGTTTACTAACACGAGTATATGTGGATATTTTCTCGTGTTCACCCGTATATTTATATAGTATAATTATATTATTATTTTACAATTAGAGTATTGTTCATTTTTATTTATTTATTATTTTCTTAATTATCTATGAGCGTATTTATTTGTTATTTATTATTATTATGTCTTGATTTGCATGCAAAGTGTTTAGTTGTAGGCTTCTTAGCATTGTTTTCTTTATTTTGATGTACGGCTGATACGAGCACACACTACGAGCATGCATTATATATGTGTTAGTATTTTACTTAGTAGTGGGTTTCGATGTGGGTTTCGAAGTCCGAGCTCGCCGTAGATGTGCAGATACGCTTGGAGCTTCAACCACAGGTCCGCAGGACTCTCCCTCTTTGCTTGACTCCTTATGCGTCGAGTTTAATCGTGTTTTATACATAGGACGGCAACAGCGGCATTTTATTGCATTCCTCCGATGTCAGGTCATTTCGTTGTGTTTTCTACGCATGTTTAATAAAACTACAAGGATGAGATCCCTTGTTGGTTTTCAAACTGAAGCTCCAGAAATGTATGATAGAAGCCTCTTCCCTATGCCTATCATATAAGCACACACATTTTTTTCGAATTTCACCAATAAGAGAGTGAGCAGTATGGAGATATGTATAAATCGCACTAGGGCTCCTTCAAACACTGAGGTAGTGCGGAGTATGAGGGTACTGTGTAATGCAGCGTAATTTCGGAATTTGTGGCGCTAACTTAACTGTTCCTTTTGCCACTCGAGTACCGTGGTGGGTGATATAGAAGACGTGAGGGCATAAGCATTGTATGTATGAATATGATTATGAGTCGTGCATGCGAGCTGGCACTTGTTTAAGTATGTTTGCTTACTGCCCAGTGTGAGGTAATGTTGAAGTTTCATAAGCTTTCGTCAGTAATAGAATACCCATTTACTAGTTTATTTTAGTTATTTTTTGGACCAGTAACATTCGTTATTAAAGGTTTTATATAATATATGTAGGCCTTGCAAAACTTGAGTTGAGTCTGGTGAGAGGATAGATGAACGCTACACACATTTGAGTTCAGCGCAATTATTTGCTTTCTTATTTTTATTTATATTCGATGTGTTTTGATGTGTATTTAATGGTGTCTTCCATTTTCTTGACACCAAGAAGGTTGTTTCGATCTATTTTATCGATCGAGTCGTACTGACCGACAACTTTAAACATGACTCGACTCGATCGCAACATTTCTAAATCGGTCCTTAAGTGAACTGAAAGCGGGGTATTACAAATTGGTATCAAAGCCAAGTCTTGGTCTATTGAGATGGAAGACTTTTATTTTAAGCCAAGTGTGGGGAGCTGTCCTTAACCAAGTCGACAGGTATTTCATTTGGTATTTTTTTCAGTGTTTATAGAAATTATGAGATGGATATGAGATCTTGATTTCACTAGATATCAGAATGGATCTTATAGGCATGCCGTGATAAGAATGGAGACACGTCTTCGCTTTTACTGTGCCAAAAATTTGGACGACTTAAGAGTGTCCTCATGCTCAATTAGCTGAGGTTGAGTTGGATGGTGACCAGGATTAACTAAAACTTTGGAAACCCCATTGCAGTGTTTGTCCGTTTTTCTCATGTAACCACATCAGTCCTTCCTTAGAACATAGTGTACAGCACAAGACAGAGTTATAAGAGATGACACAAGTAGGGAGCTTGGAGTATGGAGATACTCACATAGTTACGTGACACATGAGTAGAGACTATTGAGTTCCTTAAACAAATCCCTGTGGATGAAGGATGTGGTGATGACAATGGAGCCACGAGGTACTTGGAAAATATATGAGAGTTTGGATAAATGAATTGAGATGGACCACTTCGAGGAGATAACAATGGATGAGGATGAGTAGTAGGTGGATCTACAGTCCAACGGACACCTCACTATCTCCCCCTCTTCCACTAGTGTACGTTTGTCCAAACAATATTATTGTTTACTCTTCAACAGACAAAGTCATGACCACACCAAGGATGAGCAAGATTACCTTTGACCACAAATTTAGAAGGTTGACTAGATTTCACTCGATCTACGAAGGCTACATCAGTTATTTCTAGTGAGAGGTAGTCAATGCTTACGAGAATAGTAGATTCCAGGAGACAAGTGTGGGCTTAACATTATCTTTCCAACATAAGTGTCACCACTCTGATCTAGATCACTCTGGATTAGACAAGCATGGTTGGATAACCCGAGTGGAGTTGATAGCAGCTACCTCTGGGGAGATAGACACATGGAGATAAACATGACAAAGATAGCAATGGGTTCACAACATACAAGATTAGGATCAGGCTTCAGCACCTTGATAGCATAATAATCGTTCAAGTAGCACAACCGCCGTCCGAGTAGAATAACCATCGTCTGTGATACACAACCATTATCCAAGTTGCCCAACCACTGACCTTGATGCACTAACACCGACCCAATAACACTACCGCCATCCACGTTACCCAACCATGACCATGATGTACTACCACCAACTGAATGCAGATTGCTGCCATCTGCGATGCATAACCACCGTCCTTATATTGCATTACCGTCGACCGAGTGGAGCAGTTTTTGTAGAAGTAAGGGCCAAGTAGTTACCTCACCCTACATGAGGACAACTACTTGAGGATGTTCTTAACTTTACACAGAGACCCACATGTCACAACATTGAGAGTAGAGTTGGGTCAGAGATTGAGGACAAGATATAATTACGGTAACATCATCTGGGCAGAGGAAAGTTAGGCGCACTAGGATTATTTAAATGTGATGGCAAATGATTGACTTCACTAGCCATCTTACATACCATCACCTTGACCTAACATCCTTGGGTCAGATGTGTATTGCAAGATAGTGTTAGTGACAGTCTTATAAGGATCCTCAGAAAGTATTAATGAATCTTTTAGGGATGAATATGGATAGAATCAAAGAACAAGGCAGTATGACCTCGAGATGGGGTAGTCAGAGTGGTCATATTGTTCAATCACCATGTATGAGTTATAGCCAAGGTATATAGATCATGCAAATGGTCAGACATGCAGTGTGACCTCAGCCAACAAGAAGAGTTCGACTCGTGTTAGAATTTTGGGTATAGATGATGGGTTTAGTGAGGGAGCGTCCATTAGGGATACATTGATTTCCTTGTGCTTCACTAGCACAATTAGGTTCGTACCCTAAGACATAGGATTTAGCCTTTGCGCCAAGGATAGGAGGTACCTTCGTGGTACTATTTAGGACTTACAGTACAGGTAGAAGATGGTAGACTAGTCTGGAGGAGACAACTTCACCCAAGCTTGGGTTTGATGCAGATAAGGACTTCAGTCAGACTGGATCATGTTGACCAGATAGAGGGACATCAATGTATGCTCATCTTGGTTTATGGCTTTGCTTGAGAGTCTACCACAGCTGTAGTAGTCATGTGAGTCAAGATTAATGATACAAATCGGTATGGGATGGCAGGCCACACACCACTAAAGAGTAGATGAGACATATGTCAAACCTTATTATGAGTCCTTGTAGACTCGAGGAGAGATAATAGTTCTTTGAGTCGTTTGAATCCCATCCGTTTAGAAGTACGTGACTAGTACGGTATCGAGAAACACATGCCTACTCTTAGTTGATTAAACTAGAGCCACTTAGGAGCCGTCTCTTAGACTCGTCATTAATTAGCTGTTCTATAGGCTGGCCACCTATGGCAGAGTCTAATCATGAGGATCTTAGAGACATGTCCATGGACCTACCCATATGTTTGAGCTACTCAAATATTATATACCAAGTTTCATTCCCCCACTTTGACTCAAATAGATATCCTTACATCACTACAGATAGAGACATGATGTTAGACTATGTGAGGATGAGACACCTTCGAGTTAGAGCCCTAGAATAGTATGACTAATTTTCTAAGAGATCCAGTTTCTTTCCATCTTACCAGATTTGTCAGACAAAGCCAAGCTTTCACCTGAGTATTTTCACATTTATCTTTCTAGATATACTAGTCCTACCATCAGTTTACTAGATGGTTGAGATGACCAGACATTGAACAGTGTAGATGCCACAGACCAGATACAGACTCTACAGTTCCATCCAGAGTATGTTTTCATGCTCCTTGAGACACACTGTACATGTTTACATATATTCTCGCTATCATTCCATCACAGAGAGTCCCTTCAGTGGCAATTAGTGGTCGTATAGATTGTTACGAGAGTCATATCATGCAGTAAAGTCATAGCAGCTGTTCTTGTTCCATTATAGAACAAAGTTAGATAATTGATTTAGGACTGAGTTAGCTAAGACTCAGTGAGCTGTCTGGTTCCTCTTATCTGGATATTTGAGTGTTTGACCTAGACTGGTGACAGATTTCCTTAAGGGTACATTGTATGAGGGTACTGCATAATGCAGCGTATTTCCGAAATTTGTGGCGCTAACTTAACTGTTTCTTTTGCCACTCGAGTATCGTGGTGGGTGATATGGAAAATGTGAGGGTGTAAGCGTTGTATGTATGAATATGATTATGACCGCGCATGCAAGCCGACACTTGTTTAAGTATATTTGTATACCGCCCAGTGTGAGGCAATCTAGAAGTTTCATAAGTTTTTGTGGGTAATGGAATACCTATTTGCCAGTTTGTATTAGCTATTTTTCGGACTTGTAATATTCGTTACTGACAATTTTCGTATAATATATGTAGGTCTTGTAAAACTTGAGTTGACTCTGGTGGTAGGACAGATCAATGCTACACATACTTAAGCTCGATGCAGTTATTTACTTTCTTACTTTTATTTATATTCGATGTGTTTTGACACGTATTTAATAGTGTCTTCCATTCTAATGACACTAAGATAGTTGTTTTGATCTATTTTATCGATCGAGTCTTACCGACCGACAACTTTAAACATGACTGGACTTGATCGCAACATTTTTTATTCGGTTTGTAAGTGAATCGAAATCAGGGTGTTATATTACAGGTACCCACAAGGACTAGAATTTTCTAAAATGGGTTTCAAACACACGATAAACTATCTAGACATGCGAGCAAAAAAGTGCTAAAATTAACTAGGTTCAACTTAAATAAAAATTGAAAATAAGAATGTGAACGACATAGTGTCTTGTCGGGTGGCATCGACCACTTGAATAGACTAAGGTCATAGCTCACACATAATATACTATATATATACTCGTGGCAAAAAAGACCAAGCAAGTGATTAGATCCGGGTTAAGATCAAACCAAAATTAAAACCGTCGGGAGAAAAGGTCCAGGTTTACATAACCAATTTTAAAATAAATGACTTAGTCTCAACAAGTTGTACTTCAACACACATGTTAGGTCATAAGTTGAGGATAAGAAATATTCATTAAATAATTAGCCTCACGTTCATGAATCAGACCCATTAGTTTACATTTGAGCAAGTTATTACGTATGTTATTAGGGTTGTATTTAATAATTGGTTAGAGCGGATTAGACGTGGGCTGGGCCATAGGCCAAAAAACAAATTTTGAGAACTTAATTTCTAAGATGGGTGACTTTTGATATCATCAAAATTTGTATCGATTTTACTATCTTTTGAGGTATTATCTATTATACTAGTGCAAATGTATAAATGGTCTTAAATTTTTGTGAAACATTTTTTTAAAATAACTTAAACAAATTAAATAATTCTTGGATCTTGTTATTAAAAATGATAATAGAGTTAAACCAGAACTGCAATGAATCGTCGAATGTAAAAGACACTTATGGTTCTTGAGCCAAGGATTTATAGGCCATGTTATAGTGAAACAGTTGTCCCTTATCGACTCTGCCGATGCTTGGTAATTGAAGTACTTTTTACTTTTTACAAAACAAGGTAAAAATATTAATTTTTACGGTATAGAAAATTTTTTTCCTTTTGTATAAGATAATATAACATACGTACCTTCACTCATATGTCCCACCATCCGCAAACTCGAGGAAATTAAACCGCAACCTCTTACACAAATTTTACTTTTTTATCACTCGTATAGTCGTATCAATGCTCAAGAGGTTTGGCCTTTGGAGAGCAGCTTCAGATCATCAATTTCTTCGAGTAATGGCATTTCTGTAATATGATCATATAATAGCACTGGTTTAAATGGCTGCCTAGTGGGCCATCCAGTCCTTGACTTCAATCCCTATTCCCACTCGTCCGTTTCATCTCCCTAAAACGCCAAAGTACCCACCTTTCAAAACCAAGTGACACATATGACCCGTCCGTCCTTTCCCTATCAGTGATTGAAAAGTAGCTGTAGTAATTACTGCCGTAAAAAGTAGAAGATATGATATGAAAAGTTTTACTTTTTCCAACCAGCATGATATGATATGATATGATATGAAAAATTAAAACTTTTTCTTACATGACAGACTTAGTACAAAAAGTGAAAATGGGTTGACCAATTTGACTGTTCTAATTTGGTCATAAAAGAGCCCCAATCAAATAATAGAATTTGGAAGTTTGTTTTACCCGCGAGGTTAATAGTTGGGTGGTTTTAGGGGTGCAGCTTTGCCTAGGAGCATTGGGAATAAAACAAGCAAGCATTGAATGAGCGGTACTAGTGTCAGAGTAAACGGCTTTGAGCCTACCTGTCCGGCGGGCTCGGTCGGCTCTGCCTATTTGGGGCACACACTTTTTTCTATCGAAAGTTAGGCATGCCTCGTTTTAAGGTCCTCAAATAATCGAGCCAATGAAAACAAGTTGAACTTAATCAATCTATCAAAAAGCCACTAAATTAAACACACAAAAAAACCATAAACAAGCTCGTGCTTTTTGCTTGCACTCGGGTCTACTCAGAACTAGATATATTGTTGCTTAAGAAAAAGCTATATATATTATACAAAAACTGAACTATATATTGGCATTTTATTACATTTTTTTGTAAAATATAATCAAAATAGTAAAATAGTAGGAATTTAGATCAAATTAAATAAGAATATAATGTTTTACTGATGAATCTATTTTATATAAAATAATATAGTAATTTTAGATCTATTGATTCTTAAAATCATTTGCCGATTTTGTTAAAGAGATGTACAACCCAATTTGACTCTAACTTGAAGAGAAACAAGTTGACTAATTTGAGCAAAAAAAAAAAAAAACCCTTGGTTCAACTCACTCTACAAACATAACACCCCTAAAGCATGGAACCTTATAGGCTCCGGGCGTGAAAAAGAGGTATGATATAATTAGAATAAAGTAAGCAAGTAACGAGTATAAATGTGGTTTTCAAAGGTTAAATGCCTATATATTTTCCCATGTAATTTTACCACACAGCATCAAAACTTCCCTGTCTTTTCAATTTTGCCATGCAATTTTACAGTTTTTGAAGAATATGTGTATATGTTTTTTAATTCAATATACTTTTAAAGAAATTAAATTATAAATAATTTGATAGTGAATGATTCGAGAAACATTTTTTTCGAAAATAATATGATAAACCCACTATATATATAAAAGGCGAAAGATGAAAGGTGATAGTTCACATCCAACTATCTTTCTTTATCTCTTCTTCCCTTTCCTGGTCTCTCTACTACACGTTTATCCAAGAAGCATAGAATATCAATTTTAGGATAAATTTAGGAAAAATCACCCAAAGAAGAGGTTATTTAATAAAATTTTAAATTGAACAATGATTAATGCATATGCTAGTGTAATAGCCCGACACAATTAGTATAAACTAATAGACCTTATTATTTCTTTAAAAGTAGTTGACCAACTTGAAGATAAATATTTTTTCATTTATATATTAGATCTTAACCCAATAGGTATTGAATATTAGATTAACTAGACAAATTAAGTTTGGACTATCTTACACATCAGACGTCTCCATAAAAGGCTTATATGTTGATCTTATTTATTTTACATGTTTTTATGTTGCATGTACATCATATTCTTGACCATGAACAAAATTACATATTGTAAATTTGATGTTTTAAACTATAGTTTTCACGTGATTGATGAATCAAGAATAAGAAATAACAGGTCTTGTATAAAATTTCAAGATTTCATGATGAAATTATGCTTTTGATGCAATTATATGTTAGATATATCCATGAAATTTAGTATTTTTAAATGCATGTTATTTATTCATGTTTAATGTTTCAATACATGTCAATTGATGCCATAAAATAATGTATTGTTCTGGTATGGATGTATTGCATGTTATTGAACGTTCAGGTCATGAGCATGTATTTATAGTCTACCTCGGATAAATAACATAGATATATTTCTTAATCAGATTAGCTACCAGCACGACTAAGTCTGTTCAGTCATAATTTGGGAAATTCTAAAATCTCTCATTTTATGATGATTAGACGGTTTAACCATGATATGAACTACTGTTTTCAGAAATTTGGTGAGTTTTTATATGACACTTTCAGTAACCTTACATTTTACTGTATGTACTAAAGTCATCCTATTGCTGCTCAATCAATAACCTTTCAAACTCAATAGAATACAACGATAACTAAGTACATTAAGCGGTCCTCCACTTCAACCATTCAACAACAATTCAATAGGATAAAATGAAGAGAATAGTTGTTTTTGCCTAAATCATTGACCCAAGGTACTGAAAGAATATTTTTGCAAAACTCCCGATCCTCTAAGTGTATGAAAAACCCTCCCTATTCTTCCACTAACATAACATTTCATATATTTTGTTATGGATTTTCTTATTTTGCAATCTTTTAATTTAAATGCTTTATTTCATAATAGGTGTAACTTGCTCTCAACTCCCTCTTTAGTGTATGAAATAGTGCCACTTCATCAACAATAAGTATATGCAAAGAATCTTCATCTTGGATTCTATGCATCAATTCATCCACAACAAGGGAAAAGAGTAATGCTAAATGATGAACTTCGACAAATCCACAATAAACGAGAAGTCATACGTTTTACCTCCTAATGCTCACGCAAAAGTCATCCCTCCGTCATAGTTATCTTAAATTGGTTCAATATATAATTTTGGAACATAATTTTTCCCCAGTTATGTTAAGCAACATCGTTGGAATTCTATCATAAGCCTTTCCAATATCAATGAATATCATACACAAGTTTCTTTATTCTCTTTGAATAGAATGTGAGGCAAACACTTTTATTAAACATTTGTTTCCATAATTTTGTAATATGGCTCATCAGCTTTATGCCTTCTATGACTTGATCAACTTTGATTATCCCTTCTTAAATAAAGTTATAATTATACACTAGAAGAAAAACACCCATCACCAATTACAAGCGCGGTTGTTAAAGACCCAATTTCCAGTTGCTAAAGACACGAAGTCCGGTCACGGAAGACAGAGCTGCTAATGAAATTAGCATCCGGAACGTCTTCTGGTAAAAAATTTAGAAACAAAATATATCAATCTCATTTCAGTTGCATATTTTACGACTAAAAAGACAGTTGCAAATGCAGTTGCAAACTATTTGCAATTGGTATCCCAGTCGCAAACGCAATTGCAAAATGGGTGACAATTTGGTTTTATGTCAATCGTAAATATGCGCAACTGGTATCTCAGTAGCAAATTAGATATTCGTCTCATATCGGTTGCATATTTTGCGACTAAAAAGATGGTTGCAAATGCGGTTGCAAATGCGATTGCAAAATGGGTGACAATTTGGTTTTATTTCAGTCATAAATATGTGCAATTGGCAATTCAATTGCAAATCAGTCTTAAAGCGGTTGCAAGCTAGTTGCAACTCCGTCTCAAATAATAAAAAACACGAAAAAAATTATGTTTATTTTATTTTATAATTTCCTGTTAAACATAAAAAATTAATTAAAAAAATGATAATCGTTAATAATTAAATTTTAAAATGTCATATATATATATATATATATATATATATATATCCATATGGGAACATTATAAATTGTAACAAATAAAAATTATTCATCAAATATATAAATACATCAAATATGATAAATAGAAAGTCTAATACAAAATCAACACGAAGGATAATTAAGTAGGTGAATCAGGTCACTTAGGGTGCGATGAACATGGCTCGTTAGGTCAACGACGAGAATATTTAACTATATGAAATAATTCTCTTGTATTTCAATAATGCTTCATCGGATATGTTCCCACGTCGATGTTAAGACATTTGGATCAAATAATCTTTAATATTTAAAAAAATTAATTATTTTAAAAAAATGTGTTATAGGAAAGAACATGAGTTTGATTGCACATATTCGAGATAATGTCCAATCATTTCATAGCTCAAGAGAACATAAGTACTGAGCAATGCGAAATTCTTCATCTTCTAGTTTTCCAAATCATACTTTTGAGGCATCTCCCAACCTGGATATGAAAATATTGATAGGCAATCCGGTCTACCCCTTGGACGACCATTGTCATTTTGTGGATTCGATTAAGTAATGTTGGGATGTCATCCTCAAAATAGGAAGAACAAAATATTTGTATTTTTAACACCACAAAGGATACTCCTTGTTTAACACATTTCTCTTTAGATATAGAATAAATATTTCAAAAGGATACATCCATCTATAATAAAGTGTCCTATATACGCGAGCCTGATATTTCAAGTACATAGGTAGATGCTCCATTGAATCAGAAACACTTGACGACAAGATTTTATCTTGCACATTAATGTTGGGATGTCCTTGTTTAATTGCTCACAATGTTCAACATCCAATGAGGGTGATGTACCTAAACAAATTACATAATTATGTTATGGCATTTTCTAGAGGGTTAGGAATTGGATCATGAAAACAAGCATGATCTGCCATAAAAACACCTCATAGTCGCGACTTTTAAATCAACTGATAGTGCAATCTTCATCCACACAATTTGAAATGTTTAAAGCATAACTATCAAGTAATTTTGATGTCTTAATCCATCGGCGCACCAATTCTACATGTTGCTTGGAAATTAAGTAAGTGGCTTTAGGCATCATCAGGCGGTTCACATTGTCTATCAACTCCAATTCAGGCCAATTATAGTATAAAGCAATGTATTTACAACCTTTGGCATCATATTTATTCATTTCCCTTTTTGCACCCATCAACATGTAAAATAAGTTATTAAACAAATTTTTCTTCACGTGCATAACAACAATATTATGTTGCCCTAACAAAGAGCTCCAATATATGGCAATTTCCAAAAAATACATCTCCTACTCTAATTATGATATTGTCCAAAACCAGGAAGTCTCTGGTCACTTTTCATAAATGGTCCATATTCATGTTTGGCAAGGAATCCACTCTTTGTTTGATCTGCTCACTTGTTACTATTGGTGGTGGCCCATCTTTTCCAACCCTATTTTTCAAAAACAAATGTACTCACCATCTATGGGGATGATTCGAGGGAAGATGACGTTGGTGACAATCAAACCACGAGGGTTATACAAAGTATTGAAGACAAAAAGCTTTAGTTTTTTTCATGCAAATAGGGCAAGAAAGCCTGCCATGGGTGCTCCATCCAAATAAAACTTCTTAAGCTCAAAAATCATTAATAGTCCATAACAAAGTTGCACGCATGTGAAAATTTTGGCTTAAAAAAATATCACATGTCTCAACACCATTGGCCCATATACATCAACATTTTGACCCGAACCATGTTTTCCGGGAATGAGCAAAGATAAGAATATAAATGGGTGTGTCATTCACATCCACAAAAGCAAATTATACATTGTGAGAATGATTGGCCAAATTGAAAATGACTTTGAAGAATAGTCAAATGGATTAAAATTGCCCACGAACATACCTATCGTACATTCCATGTGTTTGAAGCAAAAAAGGGTGGCACCTGTCAAAATGTTTCCAAGTCTCGCTATGTGTAGGGTGAATCATTACCCCTGGGACATGAACAATCTATGTAATCTGCGAATAATAGGAAAATATCGTAGCATTTTAGCTACAATGCCTTTCTTCCATTTACTATATTCATTTACTGACAAATTATATCATGGGGTGTTGTAGTGTAGATACTCTTGCAAGTGTAATGTTTCCTTATAATACAACAAGCACTCTTTTGGATATACATGTATTTTCTCTACCTTCATTCATAACCTTTTCATTAATTTATTTGATCATAATAAGAACCTGGTAACTTGTTCTGACATGGAAAAAGACTTTTTACAACATACACAAACTCATCAAATATTGTTTGAGCAATATTATGACTTATTTTTATATTCAATAGCCTTACAATTGTATACAAAGGAGATGCGAAATCACAACCTGAGTACAGTTCTCGACCTTCTTGTATCAAGAGATCATAAAATGCTCTTACATCTGGATGAAGTTGTTCGTAGGTAAAGGACATGGTCATGAGAAGATTGGTGATGAGACTTAAAATGTGGACCGACACATTATATACCAACCCTCTAAAAAGTAATTTATTCTCCACTGTACTCAAACTTGTGCTTCCTACTTATAATCAGATCCAGATAGTGAACTCTCACCATGAGTGACCCATATATAATAAACAGACATAAATCCGTTGTAATATAAATGTTGCTTGACATAATTCCGTTCCACGCTAAATCGATTGACACAAACATTGTACGGAAAATAAATTTGCAAAATGCTGACAATTTCAATATGGCAGGATGCAAAATCAAGAGACACCTCAACCTCTATTCATACTTTGGATTAAAATTCCTCTAGCTAACCACTTTTCATATATCCAATCATAAGTAGTCTATGTCAATGAATTTTATAAAACCTTGATTGCAAGCAAGAATACGACAAGTTAATTTAAGCACTGACAATATCAATACCATACATCAATGTGAAATTAAAACGTCACTTAGTAAACGATTGATCATCTACTTTGAGCCTAATCATCACAAAACCCTAAAAGGTTACGTGTGTGTGTGTATTTAAGAGGCATGCATGACTTATAATTCAAAAGACTTAAGATATGCCTGTAAATAGATTTAGAATTCAGTAGACTTAAGATATGTCATTATATTTAAGAGGTATGCTCGATTCAATTCAATTCAATAGACTTAAGAAATGCCATTAAATCATCATACCTAGCTAGCTCCACTTTAAGTGAATGAAATACAAATTAATTTTTATGGTTACGTACTTAGCTCCTCTCTAATTGAATCAAATACAAATTAATTTTCATGAAAACATGCTTAGCTCCACTCTAATTTAAAAAAAACAAATTGATTTTCGTGCAAACGTTATCAAATTAAGAACAAGACTTAGCTGAATTTTAATCAAATCAAACACAAACTAATTTTAAAAATTTTAAAAATATTTCAAAAGCATGAATTATTAACAATTGCATTACCGATATTTACAGAAAAAAATATCAATTTACTTAACACACTTAATCAATAACAATTACAAGAAAAAAAATTTTACGTTTCCCGGAGTGGCACAACATGACGGTGGTGAGGCACAACGGTGGCATGGCACAATGAGGGTGTGGCACGGTGGCATTAACGTAGAATAGCAACGGTGCCATGACAAGGCACGGCGGTAGGAGTTCACAGCGGTGACAAGGAACGTGACACAGCGGCAGCGGTGAGGCGCGACAGCGTGGCATGGCGGCAGCAGGATGGTCGGAAGTGGTGGTGATGTGGTGGGAGCCGGTGGCTAGTGGCACTAACGATCGATTTGGGGACTTCGGTGGCCAACCTTTTTTTATATTTGTCAAAACGTTGCAACCACCTATTTCGGTCACAAAAGAAATATTATACATGTGCAGTTTTTTGTTTTTTAAATAGCGAATGTGTAGCGACTACAGAGCCAGTCGTAGAGGAAAATAACTTTTGTAATCGCAATTTGAGACTAGATATTGCAGTTACAAAACTGTAGTCACTAATACGGTCCAAAAAATGGTTACTAAAGTATTTAAATAATTTTACAACTGCTTTTGTGGTCGCAAGAGGGTTGCAAATTTAAACCTTTTCAATGCGGTTGCAAGGTGGTTACTAATTTGTGAACGCAAATACCAGTCCCACATGAATGATTTTCTACTAGTGATATTTTTTCGCCCTTCATTGGGCATCCTCATAGCCTTCAAACTAAGATTATAGAACCTTGTTAACCCCAACAAACTCATGTTTCCCAATCACTTCCACCCATTATGACAGATGTAACCTTGTCAGCTATTTTACCCTTGAGTATCTTTACTGGTGTGTCTTTTACATCCTTAATTTGAATCATCCCTAAAATTTTAAAGGTACATCATCTAGAATGCCAATGCCAAGATTAATCTCGGACTCCATTGAGAAGTTTTTTAATATAGCCTTTCATTTTTCTTAAGCAACAATTTGTCAATTCCATACTTGATACATAAAACGCATAATTACGATCCTTGCTTTTCTTGTCTCACATCTTGGTCAATTTATTAATATGTTTTTTTCCACTTGGGAATATAAATTATTATACAAATCCACGTTGAGTTTAGTCTTTGCTTACAACTTATTTTGCTTCCTTTCTATGCTCTTTGTATTTTTTTCATTTTTCAATATTATTGTAATGACTCAGTTTGAGTACAAATTGATGAGCCCAAGTAATCATTTTTTCAAAATTGTGATCCGCAGTTTAAGATCTATAGACACAGCCCTATTAGTGTACTAGATCTTTTCCCGTTAGGTGTTTGATGTGGAGCTAGCTTTTGAAAAATATCACAATCCCCCTACCTTTAGGAAATTCAGTATTCTGAATTCCTTCCTTTGTCCTGGGGACCTAGCTCATGTTCAATCTAATCCAAGCCAAAATCCACACTTATAAAGGGTTGGCTTCGATTATATTTGTAACAACCTAGCTTAAGTGCCTAAGCAATTTTTTCTGAAAATAGTTAACCAAATTTGAATTATAAGCACATCTCCAATAATATACTGGATCTTACATCGGTAGATATTTGGTGTACAACTAATAGTTTTCGTGATCTTTCGTTCCACCTCTATTTTCAAAAAATTTGACCCTCAGAATTCCTATTCTCAGGCCATGAGCTTAGCGTGTGACATGTATAGTTCACTATCCAATACCATTTATAACAACAACCCAAGTTAAGTATAAATAAATAAGCCTAAGTTATTTCTTCAAAATAGTTAATTCAAGTTAAAGATATGTTGACACATCTCTACTAGTATACTTGTTCTTTTCTTTGGCTATAAGACTATTTTTAATGAATAATACAACTTCCAAATATTTTTTATATTTTCACCTTTTAATTTTCCCTAAAGTTCTTTCCCTAAAGTTCCATAGGTGCTGGTTCCTTTTATATTCCATAGGTGCTGGTTCCTTTTCCC
Source organism: Piper betle (assembly GCA_033002965.1). Lineage (NCBI taxonomy): Eukaryota > Viridiplantae > Streptophyta > Magnoliopsida > Piperales > Piperaceae > Piper > Piper betle. The sequence continues at coordinate 262,159 of JAURVB010013390.1, read as the reverse complement.
TAAAGTTCTTTCCAAATATTTTTTATATTTTCACCTTTTAATTTTCATTGTCATATGTATCCTAATTTTCCCTATTGTCACCTGATTATTTTCCATTCTTTCATCATATATCTTGAATAAGCAACATATGTTGCTTGAAACAAGCACCTATGGAATGACTTTGAAATTCTTAAAACATAGGTGCACACTCTCCTTCAACAAAAAAAACCAATTTTTTTTTGCCCGATCTTGAAGGTAATTAAATACAAAAAATGTACAAGCGATAAACCAAAACAATCTCAAGGACCAACTCCCCTGCATAGATCTTACATGGCTGTAAATGGTCTCCCTATTTACCAATTTACCAATTTACGAGCCAATCCAAATTAAATAGAACAAAAATAGTGAGGAACTTATTTAACTGTATAAAAAAATGGTGAAAAACTTGATTAATTTATTCGAACTGACTTCAAATATAATTGGTAATAGTAGAAGGCTCTACCACAACTATTTGGCCGATTTAACTGATTTTAATTTAGCCATTTTATATTAAACTATAAAACTTATCTCTACCTCGACCTTAATCTTATAATGTTTAATTGCTAACATTTCTCTTTGATGAGATTATCAATGCAAATTATTTACTTATCTAGTTTGTAATATTAGTTTACCATAATTTAGAGGGTTAGAATATTTTATATTTTATTAGTGGAAAGTTAGTTTAGATAATTATAATTACATTCTACTTAGTATTGTTAGTTTATGATGTACAAAACAGTGAAAATTAACGATTGGTTAACTATTTAATTAGACGATAAAATGGTAAAACTTGGTTGTGACAAAACTTTTTAAACTTGGTTAATGGCTCAATTATGGTAAATTTTTTAAAATGACAAATAGTTATGGTGAATACTATTAACTGATCCATAACTAAGCTGTTTATTGACCTAAGCTCTTTTGTCCAAAGCCATAGCCTCCATGCTTAACATCGAAAGCATTGTTGTCAAAGCCAATGTTTCCATTAAAATCACTTTTTCTCATTGTTGAGCTTAAGATTTTAATGATTCAACTTAGTAAACTCTCTAAGAGAAGATTTGAAACTCACTTATACACAATTCAAAGTGGCAGAAATCACTGTTGCTCATTTGTAGCTTCACTATTCACAGGACTTTGGCAGGGAGATCAACTACTATTTGATAGATTGATCAACAGTCAGATGGCTGATTGGGAAAGAACAACAGTTTAGCCTAGGTGCACTCAAGGCAATTGGCAACATGATTAGCTGCCAAGCAATGGGAACTTTTGCCAAAACTAACCGTTGGATAGGATGATGTGGCAAGTTGAAAGGCATAACAACTACTACTCTTGGTGAAAAACCTTATAAGCTATAAATAGAGTTTTGGGAGTGCATTTGAAGCATCTTTTCTGCTTTCCAAGTTTTGGAAAATGTGTTGTGATCAAATTGGCTTACATTTAATTTTTCATTTTGGTCCATGTTTTGATGATTATCACCCTAGATATTATGCTGATCATTGGAAATGAATGCTACAAGTTCATAGAAGATCTACGGACATGAACATTGGAAATAGATGCTACAAGGTCATGGTAAGCTTATGGGCAAGAGTTTGGTTTTGATATTTTTCAAATGTATAGAAAACATCAAGAGCTTTCATACATATTAAGAATCACTCAAATCGAAGTTCTCTACAATAAATTATGGCATGTCAAAGTTTTTATTTGTCTAGGTTGTAAGTTCGGAAGATCATTTGGAAGAATGATCAGCAACTGATCACATTTGTGCTCATTGGATTCAGTCTTCGACAAATGTTCGGTTGACAGAAGAGTGGGATCGAAAATGGTCAGTGGAACACTTGAATCTTAAGATTGTGTTCATAAGAATGTTTTGTAGACTAATCATGACTACTTGACAATTTTGGTGTTTGGCAGGCTGTTCGGCAAGTCGATTAGCAATTGATCATGGAAAATTAGTGTTTCAAAGAGTTTGATCAGTGATCAAAGGGGAGCTCAAATTTTGACATGAATGTGGATAATTTCACTCATGGACTTCGGTAAAGTATTCAAAAGATCAATCGGTTATTGGATTTGGCACTTTTTGGATTGATTGACAGGACTTAAGGCAACCAAACAATTGAGTCAATCAAATGTGTATGTTTGCTGATTTCCAAAAGGTGGAACTGTCAAACACTCGATCCAATGGTTGAGATTCAAAAGCTTGGACGATTTAAAGGAATCTTGTGGAAGTTGAAAGCTAATGAGGATGTTGTGATTGTAAAATAAGAGGATCGTTTCACTTTTTGCTCAAGGATTAGAAGGGATTTGTATTGTGAGAAATAGATCGACTTATGTAAAGATCAAATCTTTTGATCTAGTGAGGCCATTTTAAAGGGTGTGTGCTTATTGTGCAAAATCCAAGAGTGTTTGGAAAGGGTTCAGGCACCTTGGTTGATTGGTGGACATTGGGTGAAGGTGTTATAAGGTGTGGTTAGCAATAGTTAGCAATGCTCCAAGGTGTTTGAGAGTTACTAGTTTCCTTAGGCATGGTGGAGAGCTTATAAAGAGCTAGTGTTGCTTGTTGCTTCGGCTTGGTAGAGAGCTTGTAGAAGAACATTGCTTGTATGTATACAAATGTTTGTGATAGTGAAAGTAGAATACCAACCCAACCAAAGGATTTGGTGGGATAGAAGAGATGAGGAGTTTCAAACCTTTAATAACTTGTTGCTAATGATTTATGGATACCTCGTGTATTAATCAAATGTTGAATTTGCTAAATTATGAAATGCTATTATCTTTGATGTTATTGACTGCATTATAGAAATTTTCTTTTATGTAGACTTGGTTGATTCATATATATATATATATATATATATATATTATTAGCAAGTTTGGTGGGATAGAAGAGATGAGGAGTTTCAAACCTTTAATAACTTGTTGCTAATGATTTATGGATACCTCGTGTATTAATCAAATGTTGAACTTGCTAAATCATGAAATGCTTTTATCTTTGATGCTATTGACTGCATTATAGAAATTTTCTTTTATGTAGACTTGGTTGATTCATGTATATATATATAAAACTTAGTTGCATGCTATCAAGCCACTTCCCTTATCCATTTAATTTTATTTATCATGTTCTTTAGTTGTTGTCTACTTATTCATCATATCGTTAATGCATCATGTAGTTTCCAGGGCATTAATGTGTAGTCTTGTTGTGTAGGTATAGAGTAGGAGCTCATTCTCTAGGGGTGAGACCCCGCTTGGAGCTTTTACGAAGTTCATTTGACTCGCCTCTTGATTTATTGTTTTATCCCATCGATATTTTAATTTGCAAATGACATGACGTGTTAATACCATGCGTGTATAGAAAATCCGAAATAGGTATAACAAGTATAAGGCATGCAAATTGCGCTAAAGTGTGACTTTTGATCTCGATTTTTCTTTTCAAAAACTTATCAAGGAATCTCAACCTTGAAGTTTTATTAAACTAAAAAATTGATAGGATGACCTGTAGATAATGAGATCGAATAAAATGCTACTAGCTACATCCTATGCTATGAAAAAAATAGGTGAGCCAAGTAGTAGATCTAGCAGAAGGAGAGTCCTAACATAACTAAAAAGAGCTCATTGCCCTACCGCGGCAAGCTCGACCCTCCACCGCCTAGCAATACAGACCACTATTCAAACCCTGTATGATGTGTGCATCCAATAATATGCAAACAATCTTAAATGCAGTAAATGAGATGACATGTAAGGTAGAAAATTAAACACACCACACATCACATCAATCACATGTTAAGTGGCCGAAAACCGCACGAGATTCTAACAAATCAAATACAGATGTCAAAACAAAGATCTCGATATTTCAGCAAATACATTTTGGAATTTAATCCGCGTACTCAAATCTAACTTAAGACATCAAAGTGCCCAAAGGAAACTCATGGCAATTAACATGAGGTGTCTGACATGTTAATTGAGAATAAGATCTCGATAAAATTATGAACAGTAACTTTGATTGTCGAGCGTCTTATTTAGACTTAACCCTGGTGGTACTTCTACTGTACTGACTTCAAATTAGCAGAAGTTGAAAGATATTAGATTGTAAAGAATGGGTAAGCTCTAATAGAGCCACTTGGCATATCAAGTCAAACCCTACACCCATGCCCCTTAATTATGTATTAGTTTTTTTATTTAAATCATTTGATAACGTTTAGTTGATTAGGATAATTAACTTAATTATTATTTACTTTAAAATTTTCCACGGAATACATTTTATAACGAAACATGGGTTAAATTATTATTATTATAATCATTTAATTAATCAACTAATTTGGTACTTGAAACAAGGTTGCTAGGACGTGGACCAAAAATTATAAAGTTTTAATTTTTTATAGTTTTGATCAATGTAAGGTACATTAGTTAGTAAATTTTAAAAATTTACTCTGACAAAAAAATTTTATTATATTTTATTAGTAGAAATGCAACAAATAAATTAAAATCATATATTTAATATAAATCCAAATGTAAACTACTAGATCTACTTGATAGGATGATGATCTAACTGTCTACATGTTTAATCATTGTAACGACCCAGCCTAAAGTGTAAATTAATGGACCTAAATTGTCTATTCAAAAATAGTTAACTGAAGTTGAATATCTATAGTCCATCTCTCTTATAAACATGATCTTACCCCAATAGGTATTACATGTGAAACTAAGTTAAGGGATCTCACAATCCACCCACCTTAGGAAATATTGTCCTAGAAATTCTGACACTTAGCTCGTAACTAATCCTAGCCTAGGTGACTTCTTAGGCTCGTGACCAATAACTTAGCCTACATCCATAGTCTAACATATAATCTAATACAGAACTAGGCTCTGATACCATATATAACACCCCAGCCAAAGTACAATCTAATGAGCCTAACTCTTCTCAGGTTGCTTGCCTTCAAGGTGTGAAGGTGGAGTTGTTGCCTTTGAGATGTGGAAGTGGATTGGTTGCTCAAGGGGATTTGGAAGTGGATTGCTCCTCGGCTAAAGGTAGAGTTGGTGATGGTGTAGGCTCCTTGGCTTGTGGAATAGCTTGGAGAAGGAGATACCCTATTTCTTGTGGTCTATATAATTGTATAGAATAACTCAAAGTCTTGTCCATTATGCCTAACCTCCCAATTGGAGTTATGTGCCTTTAAATCCAATCTAATATGTTTTCTAGTTCCATCTCATTGCCTTTAGAGTACCTGAGTTTTATTTACAAAAAACAAAAACAATTTTTATTTGCCAAAAACGAAAACAATGAGATATTCTTTCCTAATTAACATTAATTGGAGGTGAGCAACGTGAGAACACAACATGTCGCTTTTGAGGAATGTCTTCAATGGCCTTTGCATGCTACTTACTAAAACTGGGTTTAGTGTTCGGCGTCACTTTTCAAGATTGCCCTAACTTGTCATTGATCATTGTTCATTATTATAAAGGTCCAACACAATTAGTGCAAATTAATAGGTTTAGTCATCGCATCAAAAATAATTAATCAAGGTGAAGATCTTAAACACATCTTTACTAATATATTAGATCTTACCCAGATAGTTGGACTAACTTTACTTTTTTAGGATGTTAAATTCCACCAACTTTAAGAAAATTCTGCCTTCGGAATTCTTTTTTATAACTTTTGACACCATCCAAACTGGTCCGAAGTTCGCTCGGATATCACATGTAAAGGCCTGACCCAATTAGTATAAATTGATGGGCTTAATCATTTTGTCAAAAGTGATTAATCAAGTTGAAGATCCTAAGCATACACTCACTAATATATTGATATTATCTTAGAAGGTATTAGATATGGATCTTAACCTCCCGATAAGTATTGGATATGAGATTAACTTGACTTTTTTTGGAGATGTTATAATTACAAACACACTTTGCTATAGTTTGTAGTTTCGAGGAACGCCTTAACCCGATTGTGATGCAATAGTGTTAAAAGATCCTTGCCAGTAATTTTTTACTAGCCAAATCCCCTTAGCGCTACACTCCTCCTTTATCCTAGCTTGGGATGCATAACGCACAATATTTAGCAAGTTGGCTACAAGCATTACTACATTTTAAGTATTTTCAATATGTATAATATATTGTGTGCGTATAATACATCAAAAACATAAAATACGTACAAACAAAGCTAGTTTAAGTTTTAGAAATAAAATATATTAATTCTTAAAGCTCGGCTTTGTTAGCACAAAAGAAATGTGAATGCCATGAAAATTTTAAGGGGGCAACCTTACTAAAATAATAATACATAATATACTTCTATGAATAATTATTTCATGAATATTGTGTTTTATGTTCAAATTAATTATGATTAATTTAAAGTGGGCCATCCATTTACTTTCCTATGTGTAACAAAATTTTCCCATTTTTCTTATCACAATAGATAAATTGAATGGGAATTCTTTTTACTATGGAGAGCAAGTGGGTCACCTATTTAAAGGTAATTATAATTATTTTGTGCTCTTAATTAATTATAGAAAAATCATTTTAATATTTATTTGTATATAAAATATATTGAATATTAGTAATTTTAATAAGGTAAACTATTTTACAATTTTCTTGTCATTTACATTATTTTCTTGCCAACTAAATGGACCCAAAAAATAATAATAATGAAAACAATAAATAATAATAATGAACAAATAAATCTGTATCTTCTAATACGTGACAACAACATTCGTTCTATAACAAGCATCTAGAATCGAGCTCAATATGGATCCATATATTATAAATTATTCACAGATCTTCAAGTATTATTACAATTAAACCCCTAATTAGGAAACTGCTTATTATATGTTTGTTTTAAATTTTACACTTTTTATCATAAAATCAAGTTTTCTTAAAGATTTTAACCTTTCTTATTTCAAAACAATAATTAAATGCTATGCAATTTTCAGCCATTCTTATTACGAATATATTAATTAATTGCAATGTACATTGAAAAATCTAATTCTACAATAACTAGGTTTAGAAAATTTTGTTTTTATCATGGGCATGTAAAAAATAGTAAAAAAATTATAAATAAAGGTAAGAAAGTATTTTAAACTAATTTAAGATATCTATCTAGTTCGAGTCAAATTATATTGAATTATTCTTCAAATAATTATAAGTAATTAACAAAATAAAAATGGTAAATTAAAACTAAAATACATACATTTAATAACAATTATCAATATAAATTAAATAGATATTGATAATATATTTAAAATTATTATATTTAAATAATATTTATGAATCATGTGCATCACCCAAAATTCTGACTAGTTTTAACTAAGGGTTTTTTTGGTTTGATAGATTTAAGAAAAAGAAGAACTTAAGGTAAAAAAAGAAAGAGAAATCAACTTTCCTATTATATTCACTCTAATGTTTAATTTTGGTTAGAAAGAAAAGAAAATGCTTAAAAAAACCATTTTCACTATATATTCCCTTACATTTTTTGTGAACAATTAGTTTGTGAAGAAGTTTTCTATTGTGATGAAAAGTAGATTTCTTTTTTCATATATATTTTGTTTCAAACAAAAGGTGTAAAATGTTACATTTTTCTTTCTTTCTTAGAATCCAAACGAACCTAAAGCTTAAATAAGTTTTAAATTCGAATTAGGGATGAGGTTGGGTCGGATATAGACCGTATATGACCATATGTGAATTCGACGTGAATCCAAAAATCTAAACTTATATCCAAAGATTATATCCAATATTTTTACTATACATATATTCAACCCTGATTTGGATAGCCTGTATATTAAAATAATAAAAATTATATATAAATATTTTAAAATACAGATAACTTCAAATTTATAAATATCTAAAAAATATGAACCCAAATCCGATATGAAATTGTTTCGGATTATATATAAATAGATAGGATTCAAATTGGATTCACCAATCCATTAGCAGCTCAAATCAACCTTGAGCCATACTTAAATTCAAAAGTCAAAATAATTAATATATATATATATATCAAAAAATTGAACTTGACTCGTCGTATGACCCTGGCCGAGATGAGCGGGCAGACCCGGCTGTCACGCTTACTTTTTACATTGTCGGCCTCGGTGTTCACGCCAGTCTCCCCTTCCCCGGCCCAAATTAATTTCAACAATTACAAAGGACAGCTCTCCTAACTGAGGTGGGCCCCTTCCCACCGGCTACTTTTCTGGGGGAGCTCTGTCCCCTTCCCTTCTTTCATGTGTGTGTGTTTTTTCTCTTAAATAATAATAATAATACAAAAAACTTCACCTGTTTGGAATTATTTCTGATTCAAACATTAGTTAGCTTAAGTAGTACTAGGATGACAAAATTAAGGGCATAATTCATGATTTTTAAGAATGAAATTTGATTTCTACCCCAATTTTTGTAGTAGGATGAGCAAATATATAGATGAGGGTGGGATTGGGTCTTTATTTGTACCTATATTCTTGTGTTTTTGAAAAATGTGATTCACTTTTGGCCATTTCTTAAAGGGCCTTCCTCGTGAATAATAAAAAAAGATTGACTGTTTGATGTTAAATACAGATTTATGATATGACTAGAATAGGAATTTGGTTATCATTTTATTGAGGTGAAAGTGATTTTACATGTAATTGGGAATATTATAAAATAAAGCAATTAATGAATAGTTTGGTAATGGTAATACAGCTACATTAATGTAGCTCTATTATCATGCATAATGTAACAATTCGTTAATTACTTGATTTTATAATGTTTATCAATTACACATAAAATTTAAGAAGTCAATATTCATTATCGAAGAAATTAAATTTTTTTAGCTCTTTCTGAGACTTTATTTTGTCAATTCTTTACATCTTGCTTGATATACATTGACTAGACTTCAATCGATGTTACCAACCAAAACTTTAAAACTTGTCCTCATTGGACTTGTAGAGCATAAACTAATTAAATATAGGGAAACCCAATTAAATACTCCTAAGGTTAATTTTTTGAAAAAATACGAAGGGGGTAATTTTAGAAGGCAATTAGTTGTTAAACCGTGTGATATGCGATTAAAGTATTTGAGATAAATTCTAATTATAATAAAATTGAAACAAATTCTAATTATAATAAAATCGAAACAAATTCTAATTATAATAAAATCGAAACAAATTCTAATTATAATAAAATCGAAACAAATTCTAATTATAATAAAAATGAAACAAATTCTAATTATAATAAAAATTAAAACAAATCTTAATTAAAATAAAAAACTAAAATTTTAACTAATAAAATATAAAAAAATATTATAAAATAATTAAAAGCCACGCCCGTGACATAACCGTAAAAGAAGGTGTACAATGAAAAATAAAACTTGGTTTTGGATTCAATCGTGAATATGCCAGAGATCATAAATAACAACACAAAACCCTAATATTGACTGCATGTCAAAGCATGGCCCCAAGCTATAGCTACTACAGTACACAAGGAGCAGCTCATGTATTCACCACCCTCTACTCTACCCACACTTGTTGCCCTTTTCACCTTATCTTCGTCTCTTTTTTAACGTCGTCCCTTCCACATGACTTCCCTTCGTCTCATCTCTATCCTTCCTCCTTGCCCTTTCCATCTCCTCTTACTTCTCTCTCTCCCTTTATCTCTCTATTGTGTCTCTCTCTAGGCCTTAAAATCTTCACCCCCTCTGACCAGATGATCCTATCTGTGACCACAACTTTTATATTGTGAAATCATTGCTCTTTCATGATATAATGATAGGGCGAGGTCGTGGAAGTGAGTTAGAGGGAGCTCACCGCCCATGAAGGCAGGCGTGAGCAGTGGGGGGTGAAGAGGGAGAGTGAAGTTTTGGGAAGCTTCTTCTTTGAGGGGAATGTTATCTGGCTCGAGGCCCTGCCTACTCTTTTTCTAATCTTTCTAATTTCGATCCAGTTTTAGGCTTGTGATAGCTCTCGGACCAGAGCTTCATTTCCCCCAGAAATGGCTTCCCTCTCTGTGTATTTATATACTCCAATTTGAAGACGAAGAGATCTTGTAGTTGGTGAGCATGGTTTTGATCTTGTCTTGAGGTTTTCTGATGTGGGTCTTTCCTGTTTTTGTGTTTTGTTGGGTACAGGTGAAGATTCTTTGCTGTGATTGGAGGGTTCGCAGATTGGCGTAATGATGGAGGTCTTGAACTACTTTTTCATGGCAAAAGGTTTTCATCGTCACTTTTCTTCTCTATTTCTTAGATTCTTTGTGACAAGATTTTTTTTTCTGTCAGCAGTGCATCTGTAATCTGTCTTATGGATTTTGTGTTTGAAACAGAGACACTCATCATTTTCCTTTGGACCATCTATAGGCTTCTCACATGTCGATTTGTGTGTCTGTTTCTGCACTAAAATTGGGGCTGGATTTTCTTCTTTCCTTGGCTGATTTATGTTCCGACATTTCCAGTAAATAAGATATTGTGGCTTGATATGCACTGTTTTTGCTAGCTAAAGGATATTTGGCTCTTTTTTTACAATCAACAGAAACCTTGGTAAATTGATTTTCCACTTTTTTCTTATTATTTCAAGATCAGCATTTTTCTTTTATATCTTCTAGGGATCACGATTTCTTCCAATTATTGAGCAGAAATCCTTGTAGCTAGCTAGCTATCTTTCAGTCGTTTACAGTCCTTATAGGTTGTTTTCTCTTGATTATCTTAAAAAAGCAACTGTATAACCAATTATTAATCATATATATCAGTAAAAAAAAAACATCTCTCTATCATGGTTCACCATTTCACAGCTATTTTTCTTCATCTTCCAACATGGAAACAAAAAAGCTAATAAGCTCATTCACCATTGACTATCCATGGATTTATCCACTTACCCATTTATTCACTGCAGGTCATGAACATGAGCACAAATGTACCACTCCAAGAGAAGGCTGGGCAAGGTAGAAAAGTGGGCAACAATTGAGACACCCAACACGTGAACCTGGTCATCTCCTTGTTTGCGTTCACGTGCAAGTTAACAAGAAGGCAGCTCACTAGAAAGTGTGGAAGAAAGCAGTGGCCATGGTTGGTCACCCAATTGGAAATGCAAACAAACCCAGTCTTGATTGCAGCAAGACTTGGAAGGTGCAAGTGTGGAAGGCCTCCCATTCAATTGTCAAAAGGCCAAAGTTTGGCATCTGGGGGACAATGTCAGTTTTCGCCTTTAATGTGTGTGTGTTTTCACTTCTACCAGCTTGGAAGGCGATACCCAAGTCGTAAACAATTGTTACTGCAGTGATAGATCCCAAGTACAGAGACAGCCATGTTGGTGGTTGTGATGAGGCCAGTTCTCTCTCCCACAAGGCCAGCATTGAAATTGAAAATTTGAAATTGGCATTAATATGTTTCTGTTGTTGTCTTATGGGGAAGTGGCCTACTCATGGGGAATGGCCCTGCTGTGTACTTGGATTAGCGAGGAGTGTGCAGTGAGTAGTGTGCTTAATGCTACTGTTCAAGGAGAGTTGGTGCCTTGGGTTTGGGAATGACTAGCGGCTAGCCTTGTGTTTGTCAGGTTCATCTTGATCACCAAATTGATCTTTCTAGTTAACCTTGATAATGAATAATGTAGGAGATAGTTATAAAAATCAGAAATTGGCAATTATATCTGACCCAAAAAAACATTGAATGTATCTGGTCTGTTCAATGAAAAAATCGGTTATTTTAAGTTGGTCTGAATGGGAGCAACCATATAATTTATAAATATATGAATCTACTACATTTTAGAGACTTTCTGTCTATGTTATTTTCTCGTGTCTGACAAGAATATATATAAATCTCGGTTCCTGCTATATTTTTAATGGTTAATGGGGTGACGCAGCAATATACTTCAAAATTTTTATCATTCATGCATAATTTTAAATATCATTTTGTACTTAGCTTTAGTATTTACCCTTTTCAAATGTAGCTTAATTTAGGCTATCATACGATTTTAATTTGTATCTAATTTTTTAATGGTAATTTTTCCAAACTCTAGCTTTTTGTGGAAAGTCAGTGATAGTTAGCCTGGTATTTAATTAAAATTTTACCTCCCCCAAAACTTAATTTTTAAAAGAATATTCTATTTATAATTTGAAAATCCGGCTCTTCCTAGTTGAATAATCTAATATTACCCGTACCGAGTATAAATCTGATATGTAACTAATATATTATTAAAAATTTCAATACGTGTATAATCTTTTTTATATTATAAAAAGATATGCAATTGTCTCCTCTCACAAAATAATTTTGACATTTGAAAGCTGGGTGGTATTGATTTATGTATTTGACAGTTGTCTAAGATTTTTAATGCCAAGAATGTGCATGGTTGTCCTTTGCATGTGGGGATAGCTAGGCAAAACTCCTACTTTCTTTGTTAGATGCGCGTTTGTTGAACTAATTAAGAGACTTTGAACACAATGCACCTCTTTTGCTTGTAGCAGATTTTGTGTAGCTCATTCACACATGCCGACATCCTTTTATGTAAACGCCAAGCCCAATCCTAATCACACACGCCATAGGAATTTGCGTATAGGTTTAATAATATTGTTAAGGCATTCGGTAGTATTGTTTTGAGCTAGTTTGTTTGAAAAATATAAAAATATAATGATAGCAGGCAAAAAACAATTGGTAAAATATAAAAGGATAGGCACATTGTAAAACATTACAAAATAGACATAGGTGCTAATTCTTCTTTGTTCGTTACAAACGTCCTAATAAAATACCCCTACTTTCAATGTGCCAAACATCATTTTATAAGCTATTATTTTTTATAATTTGACCAAAATTTTCTGTTCATATACATTTTTTATTACAATCAAACCCCTTATAATATAAATTATACTATTTACACCGGTGTAAATATTAGATTATGTGGTAATGTGGTGCAGATTGTGTGTTTTCATCTACAGTGTCAAGAAATATATTATACCTTTTCTGCCTGATTTTGAAAAACACTATCTCAAGTGCAACATTTCCTTGAGTTTGACAAAAAAAGGAATAACTGATCCTTGATCAACTTGAATCCACAATGTCGTATAATTTCATTATAAATTAGTATTTGTCAAGTCATTTGAAACTTTTGTCGCTACAAATATGGTGACAAATAGCGACTTTTCCCCGTTGTTAAGAAAACTATGCCTCGTACTTTCTTTTATAACTAAGTTTATTTGATTTTTAAATCTAATACCATAATAGTTACAGAGATATATTCAGCCTTATATACATAAACCACATCTTATATAGCTTATACAGCTTTTATTCCAAACAATTTAGTCATGGGTCCTACGTACTACTTAAAATACAAATAGATAAATATTATAAATGATTTTTTAGTTTTTTCATTTTCAATGCCAATTTAATGCTTTTGGCCTTTTCATCTCTATAATTATCAAATTCATATTTTAATAAAAGTTAATTTCAAAATATTTTTAAACTAGCACATTTTTAATAAAATATAAAAATAGGTCATATTGATGTTTTAAAAAAAAAAACTTGTGAAGCTCCTACTTTATGCACTCTACTTCCTAGACACATAGACTATTATTATATATTTATACCCACTAAAAAAGATGTAAATTAGAGGTATAACTAATAGTCTTATATAAACTATGCATAGGAGATATAGGTCACTTTAATTTTTATTTTATATATTACATGTCAATTTTACAACTTCGAAATGACAAATATCTTACTTATTTATTAGGTCGTGGAGTCAAGTCTCAGCCCAAGGATTATTATGTTTTTACAAATGGAGGTCGCATATGAGGTGTACCTCGCTACTTTAAGCCTCGGCCTGGCCTGACCCATGGGTTCAGGGCCATTGGCTCCTTTAAGCCTCACCCTCCATGCCCATTGGCTATGTAAAAGGAAGCCCGTCAACTATTCTCCAAAAGATTGACGGCCGCCTCTTATTAGTATAATCTGATTGACGAAATCATTCTATCAAGTTGAGTTAACCATGTTGAACAGATAACGTATGTTGGTCAGTTTCGACTTTGGTCGGGTATCTTAGTTAAGCCACAATCGTGGACATGTATGTGCCTTGACGCTTTAGCGTTGCGAATGATGTCGTTATATGATTCGATGAATAATATTTGTCATGACCATTAACTTATTTCTAAGTTCTTTACCATAATCAAGCTATCCGAATTTGAATGGTTCTACGTTACCACTACTGTATCGTAATTGATTAATTTTTGACCATTTTGTAATCCTTAAAACTTTACAAATTTTTGTGATCTAAAATGAATTATTGAAAATTAATAATTTTTTTGAGCCATCCAAATTGTGCTAATTAACTAATAGTGCAAACTAATAAATCGTAAATAACAAGTTTAAAAGCTTCAAAACCTTTTCTCCAACTTCATAGGAAAGGTGCTTTTCAAGTTCTATGTTTTCTTCAACATACCAATAAAAAATCTCATACAATCAAAGTTAGAATGACTCATTTTATCATCTCCATTCAATAGTTTTAAGTATCAATATAATTATTCTGAAAAAAATTTAATAGCATCAACCATCTACTTGAATAAAAAAATATAAAACCACGAAAATACACTTAAAAAATAAGTTTCATACACGCCTCTTTCTTATTTCAATCATATAGTTGCTTAAAACACCAATTCCTATCATAAGTACATTAAGTTGTTTACACACAAAAATCGTATCACCTCATGAGCACCAATACTTAATCAAATCCTTCCATGACCTAACCACATACAAAAACCCATGTTTAATCTTTCTCACGAGGCTTCTGCTACATTAATTTCACTACCCCACAAAGCATAAATCTTGATAACACTTCTCATAACTTACAAAAATTGTAAGGTCCGTTTGGTTGGCATAGAAAAAGTGTAAATAAAAAAAATCATAGAAAATGAAAATCCAAAGCCAAGAAAAATTTAAAAATATTTTCCTTACATGTTTGGATAGTAGGAAAATAATATGAAAATGAAATAATCATTCATATATGTATGTGTCTCCCAAAATTTCCCTCATTTTATTTTATTTTTTAGAAGAAAATGTTGCTTTGTAAAATTTTTACATAGGTTTATTTTTTTATTGAAGATGAATTTTTCTTTGACTAAATTTTATTTTTCTTTCATTCAATTTAATGGCAACCAATCAGACCCTAAGACAACTATAGAACAAACATAGGAGATGCAAAATATTATCATCTTAATTATCTTATTAGAAGAAAATCTTGTCAAAAAATTTTATGAACCACCACAAAGTAAATTCATGTACCATCATCCAATTATAAAATTTGAGCTCATTGAAACCCCATCATCCATGTCAAAAGTAGAAATTACAACTCTAAATAATGCTATTTCATCATAAATGAATAGCACCTAATTATAATATTAAAACATGGGAAAAAAAGGAAACCTTATAGAAAGATACAAATATAATAGTAAACAATAAGTTAATACTATCTTTAAAGTCGCTCGTATCTAATCTAACCCATGCACAAATATAAGATGCAAGTATTGATGGATGGACAAAGTATCTATACGATTAATGAATCTTCCTTCGGTGCTAAATTTTCATTATAAATGTACACCACAATTTGGCCTATAGAGTGATCTGAATCGAACTAATAAAATTCAAGATACAAATTCATAACTCATTAAAATGGAGAACAGACACATAAAGGTGTTAAATGACAAAATATGAGGATATCTTATGGCTTTGCTCATGCATATAGGATATCTAAGATGAGTTGAATTTAGAAAGGAGACTAAGTAAATAGGACGATGAAAAAATTTACACAACCAATGTAATTATCATTTAATCACAAAATAATTACATAACATTCTATAATATCACTTGGCATTCACATAAGCAGTTCCAAGGCAGTATGCCACATTTCCAGATCATTCACATCATATTTAACACATATGTTGTATTCACTCCATATACTTGCACAAGTAGCCTTATTTTGAGTACCTAGATTATTTAACCATTAGTTGTAAGACTTCGGGGCTTAGAGAAACCTTCACAAAACAAGTTAGACCACCATACCCCAGAGTATTATGTCTGCAAAATAGAGGAAATGCATTTATTCACAAGAAACTAAAATAAAATAGCAACTTCACCACAACATACTGATCATAAGCAAGTGACCAATAGGGAATATTCATAATCATTAGTAACCATACACATGGACCAAATAATAGCTTACAGTGACATGCATGTAATATGGAAAATAGGGCCTAATTGATAATTACTGCAGCATTACAAGGTCTAGATATACTTGATAGAGGCGTACACATGTTGAAATATATACACTTCTAATAGGCAATAAACTGATATCATACACATAATCATTAATCGAGCACTACAAGTGGGTACCAACTAGCCCCCTGGGCATAAATATAATATACGTATAAGGTATGGGCACGGACAATTCAAGTAGCACTTAAGTGTAACTTTGAGCTAAATCTTGTAGCTTTTGAAATCTCATGAAAGAATCTCATCCTTAGGGTTTTATTAAACTAGAAGGTCGATTAAATGAGCCGTAGAGAGTGGGATCTAATAAAATGCTACTAACTACTTTATACGATATAAATTAAATCATGTGAGCAAGCAGAAGATCAAACATAAGATAGTCAAAACGAATTTCAGAAGATCTCCTCATCTTACCGCACAAAGCCCAACTCTGAGCGGCCTAGTGATGAGGACAACTACACAACCTTATATGATGAATGCGTGCAATGCATGTACAATTCTAAATGCAGCAAGGATGCACAACATGCAATAGGAAATTAATTAAATAGTCAATTGATCTGATATGATAATTATGTTCTTATGTGAATTCTAATATCATTAGACAAGTTGAACATGTTAGTAAACTATATGTTGAAATCATAGTCGTGATGTCAATATATTAGGAACATTAATGGGCTTAAACCCACACAATTGACATAAAAGAAGATGTTGATATGTGTGGGAATCTTGACATTTAAGCTTGAGATATCCCAACACACTACACAGTAATGAAATATCTAAATTATTATTAAAATAATCGGATCTCTCTGGTAAATTAGTTGGTAACCCAACGGTTAGATCGTCAATACAAATTGAGATCTTAAACTTAAAAGATATATAATCAAACAAATTCAGTTAGCTCTGATGGACCGAATTGAAATGTCGTCATTACCCAATTCAATTGTGCAGATAATAATTTTTTTTAATTAAACGTTTATCATTTATTAAATCAATTTCATTGCGAATTTAATTAAGATCACATGTTGAGTTTGATTTATAAGCAAACACGCACAAAAATTATTATTATGTTGCTTATTTAATTAATTAGTATTTGGCACGTAATCCAAGGTGTCTCAAATGCGACCCAAATTTAAAAAGTTCAAATCTTTTTGTTGTTACAACCTTGATTTGGCGATCTAGGTAACATTTTATTGCACATAATCAACAACGCAAAAAACAGAACCCAAATATCAATAAAGATATAAAATTTATATTAAATTCAAATCTTTACATCATTATAACATACAAAACATATTGAATAACAAATCAAAGTGATTTAAACTTCATGATATGAAAAGTGTCTATATGCAATGATGGAAAATGCACAAAACAACCAAAGAAAGGGGAAGAAAAATGTACTCGGAGGAAGAGGAAGAGAAGGGTGAAGAAGAGGAGGAAAAATGAGGAGAAATAGAGGGTAAATGGGGGAAAAGAAAGGGGAAAGAGGGGTAGGAAGGTGTCAAAACTAGAGAGGGGGAGAGGGAGAAAAGGTATGGCTAGGATTTTATACAAAAAATCCTACTTGATGATAATGCCAAGGCACTCTTTCATTCCACGCAGGGCGCACCTCGTGCTAGGGTCTAAAGGTGCCAGAAGGGCGCAGTTGCGCTCAACACTTAGCTGTGACAAAGGAAAAAGAGGGAAAAGAAGGAAAAGGGAAGGAAGAGAAAGGATGGAAAAGAAGGTAAAGGGATGGGGCAACTTCTAAACACAATAAGGGCTATAGGGTACATTGAGGTTGCATGCGACATAACTCTAACGTGACACATGGCCCTAGGGTAACTACAGGACCAGAAACCACAACAAGGCCAGAGCTTGGCAATTGGAACCAATCGGATAATCCTTAACAGTGGACACACCTAATGCCCAAGTCCACAACAACACAGAAGGGCCTACTTAGTGCCAACCCAATTGAACCGGAACTACCTAATGCTAACCGAGTCGAACTAAGAGGCAAAATTGTCTTAAAAGCACTGGATCAACGAGAAAAATTTTACACCCATGCCCCCCCCCCCATGCAACAACCGGAGCGAACAAGTTAGGCAAACACTGCCTCATCTCATCTTCATTCTCTCAAGTTGCCTACTCAATGCCATGCTTGGACCACAAAACCTTGACCAGAAGCATCTCCTTCTGATGAAGGGTCTTCAGACAACGATCCATGAACCACACGACCTCCTCCTCATATGATAGGTCGAGATGGAGCTCCAACTTCTTGTATGAGATCTGATGCGACTGATTGGACACATACCTCCTCATCAGAGAAACATGAAACATGGGGTGCACTGCTAAAAAACTAAGTGGAAGGGCAAGTCTATTGGCTACATCTCCTACTCGCTTAAACACCTTAAACAGACCAATATATCTAGGACTTAACTTGCCTCGCTTCTTGAATCTCATCATTCTTTTGGTCGGGAGACTTTTAGGAGAGACAGATCTCTGGGAGCAAAGTTGGCCTCACAGAGTCTTTGATTTGCATACTACCATTGTTTGTCTTGTGCTGCCCTCAACCGCTGGCGAATTGTCTTAATAACTCTTCGAGAATCTTGTAATATCTTTAGACCAACTACCAACTACTGTCCACCCTTAAGCCAAGCCATACCAATGCTCACATGATACCTGTTATCGTAGGCAAACTAAATCAACTGGAGATGTTCATCCTAAGAATCGTTAAAATCTAGTACACATGATCTAAGCAAGTCCTCAAGGATCTGAATCATCTGATTTGATTGCCCATCTATTTGGGGATGATATGCTAAACTAAACTTGGTCTCTATTCCCAACTTTCTATGCAATGAAGTTCAAAATGCAGACATGAACCTCCGATCTCTGTCATACACAATCTCTCTGATTGAAGTGGGCTGATTTTGTCAATTGATATGCAATCACCCACACCATATCATGGTGACGACATATAGGTGGTTGACTAGTGACAAAATCACAAAGTGATACAATCCCACTTCCACTCAGGAAGTGGCAACTGCTAAAGCATCCCTTTTGGTCGCATGTGCTCGCCCTTCACCTGCAGGTAAACAAGATATCTTGATACCACGTCAAGCACGTCTTTCTTCAGCCCAGGTCACCAGTATGATCTGTAAACAACATGACACTTCTTCATAGATCTAGAGTGGTCTATGAATATCGAACAATCCGCCTCCTAAAGAATCTATTGTTGGAAACCTGAGTGCTCTGGCAACTCTGGCATGTTCAACCGATCTCTCATCCTCACAAACCCATCAACATCTCTAGTCAAACTAGGGTGTGATATCTATGCCATCCAACTATGCGGCTGCTCCTCCTCATCATGTTATTGCCTAATCTGGTCTAACATTGTCGGGCTAATCGCTAATCTGGCTATCATTGCCACCAACTCTCTGTCGATACATCGGCTCTCTGATCGCTATACTGAATGTCCCCCACTGCCAATCTGTCTCCACATGACATTGCTCTCCGACTCAAGGCATCCACAACTACATTTTCCTTACTTAGGTGGTAGGCAAGCCATTGCCTCTATCTGTTTGTTGAGCTCTTTCTCTGTGAAGATATATTTCAAGCTCTTGTGATAAATGTATAATTGAAAGGATACACCATATAGGTAGTGGCACCAAATTTGGAGAAAAAAACTATGGTTGCCAATTCCAAATCATGTTTCAGGTAATTTTGCTTGTGGACTTTCAACTACCAGGATACCAAATCTGATACTTGAAGCATTGTTGTACACCACAAAGCATTCATCCTTTCTAATCAGCCATGTGAGAGGGGTTGCTATCAAGGAGAAACTGAATAAACCATCGGTAGTGGCCTACAAGAGCCAAGAAACTCTAAATCTCTGCTACCGACCTTGCTTTCTCTCAATTGAGAATTGCCTCAACCTTAGCTGGATCTATTGATATGCTTACCAATGACACAATGTGGCCAAGGAATACTACCTCAGATAGCCGAAAACTTGGGTTTGGATAACTTGGCATATAGCCGGTGCTCTCGTAGAGTCTGCAATGCTATCTACAGGTGTGCCTCATGCTCCTCCTGAGATCTCGAGTAGATCAGATTTTGTCTATGAAAACAATCATAAATTGATTTAGATATGGCCTAAACAATTGATTCATGAGATCCAAGAACGTTGTTAGGGTGTTCATCAATCCAAAGGGTATGACAAGAAATTCATAATGACTATATCTCGTCCTAAAGGCTGTCTTTTGTACATCCACCTCTTTGATCCTAAGCTGATAACAACCAATACGAATATCAATATTTGAAAACATGGAGACTCCCCTCGAGTCATAATTGGTCATCAATCTTGGGCAAGGGATACTTGTTCTTCAGGGTCACTTGATTGAGCATTCTATAGTCAATGCACAACCTTTGACTATTGTCCTTCTTCTTGATGAAGAGGACGTGAGCACCCAATGTGAGATGCTCAGCCTGATAGGCCCTTGATCCAAAAACTCCTGCAACTTCTCCTTGAGCTCCATGAGCTCAAGCGGGGCCATGTGATAATGTGCTCCACAAATCAGTGTCATATCCAGAATCAGTGTCATATCCAGAATCAAGTTAATGACGAACTCTACCTCCTTGTCTGGCGGTGGCAAACCTAGCACCTCATCCAAAAACACGTCAGCAAAATCATAAATAATCAAAATCTCTACAAATTCGGGCCACCTCTACTTTGACATGGCAACGACACTGGCAAGGAACATTTGATAGCCTCTAGTCATCAGCCTCTAAGCCCTTTGATAAGAGATGACCATTAGATCACTATTTCGGCCATGGCTCTGGAATGCCATCTTCACCTTCCATCTAAGGTGAAGGTGAACCTTCTTCTCCATGTAATCAATCAATTCTCGGTGTCTCGACATCCAATCCATCCCAAAGATTGCATTGAACTTAGTAAACAAATTGTGTTGTTGTATGGCCACAACAACCTCTCACGCACTCTCCAGGGGTGCAGACTCCTCCAGAAGGAAATAGCAACATCCCAACGCATTTCTTCTCGGCTGCAACTGTTGTCTCTACTGATACTGATATTGTTGCTGAGGCCTCTGCCAAAATTGTTGCTGGGGTCTAGCTTGGTACTGCTACTGCCGGTATGGTTGCTGTTGGGGAGCTCGGTGTAGACACTCAGCTGCTCGGTGGCCCAGCTTGCCACAAGTAAAGCATGCACTGGTACCCTAATGCACTAACCTAGGTGCCGCCTCTAGCGGATGGAGCACACTGGGTAGTTCTGAAGACCCTACTATTGATCCCTATGATACTGTTGTAGCTACTATTGCCTAAGTGCCTGCTGCACTAGCTCAGTTTGTATTGTATGAACAGTCATTAGTTCATCAATTTGACACATGAGCGATGCTCCTTGCTGATCCTGGCCTCTACCTCTATGCCTCTACCTAGACTGTGGCCTCATCCTCTTGGGTTCTTACTATTGCCTTCTCAAGTGTGGCATAGTGAAACATTGACATAGCAGACTACAAGCTCAAGTGGAGTCCTATCATGAACTTTGCTATCCTCTACCTCTCAGTCTAGAAGGTGCCTAGTGCAAACCTCTCGAAGGCAAGGAACCTAGTATTTTTTGCTTCAAAGCCATTAACTCTATAATTTTCTCCTCAATGTCATAGATAAGTACCAGTTATCATCAAACCATGTAAGTGCGGCCTCCTGATCTGTGCTTCTAGTGAACTCCATTTTTAAGGAAGTGGTCCACTACCCATTTCGGTGCAGAATGGGAAATATGCTCATGGAAACTTGAGCTCTCACCATGCTTGAAGTGTCTGGGCCTCACTGCCTTGCCCTACTCACTCCCTTGTTGAAGAGCAGGAGCCCTCATCGTTAGTCCCTACGACTGAATCACTGGAACACCTCCCATCCTTAGAGGTGGAACGGTGGACTGCCCAACTGCTGGAAGCATGACAAACTAGCCTACCAAGTCAGATTGAACTGGGACCAAGAACTGCTTTGCCAGTTGTTCATCCGGTACTTCCCAGCAAGATAGAGATCCACTCTGCTGCAGCCGCAGTCTGAGGTGCCGCTAGTTGTACAGTGCTCCTCTCGAACTCCATCGGCCTCTTCTAAGTCCAGGCCGTGGCCATTGCCATCTCGCATATTGTCTCAAGCAGGGCTTCCATTTCCTCGCAGGTCTGCCTCCACTTCTCATTGAGATGGCAAATCTCATCCTCTTGAGCACTGCCACCTCTATCCTCCTAGTGCTCCTGCCAGTAAGATGTCGCGTCTTAAGGAAGCAAGCGAGGACGCCCACCTTGAGCACACACCGGTAGGAGGGTCGTATCTCTTCATGAGCTCCCAGTGCGAGCCATTTGCCAAGACTGCTCCTAGTACACTGGCACAACCCACCACACTTCTACACACTCCACTGGGGATGGGAGCAACACTATAACAACCCACCCTTTCCAAGCCACCAGCCAAGTGTTACTATATGAAACTACGTGTTTCATAAATTAATCTTTTATTCATTTTTAAGATTTTAAATAATCCATAACAATAAATTAATATACAAATGCTTGGAACAATCAATTTTATAGAATTCTCCTTTATATAGAAGAATATGTGTAGAATTAAAGAAGTCACTACATTAAATTTTATTAATATGTGTGGAATGAAAGAAGTTACTATATTAAATTTTATAGAAAAACGTAATCACACATAACTATATTAAACACCAATCATTTATGTGATAACGAAAAGTCAAAATAAAATTGACTATTGAATTAAAGCAAGTATCCATAACTATCATTGTATAGGACTCTAAAGGTTATAATTGATAATTTATGATATTAATTCTTAAGAATTAATTTAGTTAAATATTATTTATGGTTCATTCTTAAGATTTACAAAACCCTAAATAAAATAACCCAAATATTTTTTTTCGAGGTTTACAAACACACACCCATCTTAATTGGCCATGAATTGACTTTGATACCAAAATTATAGCTACCCGATTCATTCTACATAGCGAACAAATTGAACTGATAAATTTTGGGATGCAAATTCATAACCCATTAAAATATAGAATTGACAGAATGACCTAGCCACTCAAGCCATTAAAAGACAGAACCGGAGGGAATCTAATGTGTAGACAACATCAAAATGCATGCAAAATATCTAGGGTTTGGGTCATGCAAGTTGGACATCCTGAAATGAGTCAAATTGGCAAAGGACACTAAGGTTCTGTAGAAAAATTTGGCAGTCTCCCTTGTAAATAGGATGATGGAAAAATTTACACAATTTGTATAATAATCAATCAAAGAATAGTCACAAAACATTCCATAATATTACTTGGCATTCATAGAATTAATTCCAAGGCATTACGCCACATTTTTACATCATTCACATTATATTTAACATAGATTTCACATTCATCAAGCTGTTGGCTTGCTTGGTCTTCATATGTGCCTTTCTCATGCAATTACAAATCATACAAACTCCTCCAACCCACGTTCCTTCTTCATTTCGTGTACCTGCATAAGTAGCATGGTTTTGCTTGCCTAGATTATTTAACCATCAGTTCCATGACTCCTTGGCATTTATAAACTAACAAAAAATAAGTTAGACTTGTGTACCCCATAGTATTCTATCAACTAAATAGAGGAAATATAGTTAGGTAAATAAAATCTAGCAACTGCAATGATATCATATCACAAGGCACAAGCCGGCATGGGTCACAACACAAGTCTCAAGGCACACCACCACATCATCATCACATGATCCAGAGTCACAAGAGATCTATATAAACATGCCATATATATCTAGAAATGACAAAAGTTGTAAAACCCTAGTTTCGGCTAAGTATTTTACCCGATTTTAGTTTTGTCTAGTTTGGGCAATCTTGAGTCGGTTCGGGCGAGCTCGACGTAGACTAGTTTTCAAATTATAAGTATGGGCCCAGATCACCATATGAGCATGTTATAATGGCTAAGTATGCCCGACATGCAGATGATAAGATCATGAGTTATCAGTGTATACTGAGGTATACAGATTTGGCTGTATATGTTAGCCAGGATTTTAGGCCTACATTTACGTCGTTGGAGTGTTTAGTATCAGTTTAGGATTTTTTGGTATTTCATTTGCATGCAGCATAGGAAATTCAGATCACTCGATATTGCCCCTGTGGGCCAAACTTGATCGAGTTTTGGGTTCGAGGTCCATTTAGCCTTTCTGCCTCGATTCCCACCTATAGAGTTACTTTTACAACTCGAGTCAGTTTTGACTTTGGACGGTCTCGATCCAAGCTTTACATCCATATGTATATTGCATATACCCATAGGTGGGCCCTACTAGGCAACGAGTTGTTGGGGTTTTAGATTGTGCCACGTGGCAAGATCTAAGCCATCCACTCAACCCTATCTTCCACTCAATGGATTTTTCATGATTTTCAAACTTTTACACCATTATCGTTGCCACTACTTCGGCTCGCCGCCAGCTAGGCCCCGGTCCACCTCCGGCAACCCATTCGGTATGGTCGTGACCGCCTCACAACCGGCTTTCCATTTGTACCACTCACGACCACCGGCGCCGCCACAGATGGTCGTGACCACCTCACAACCGGCTTTCCATTTTTACTACTCACGGCCACCGGCGCCGCCACAGTTGCTGCCAGCGACTAGTTTTTATCACTATTCAACATTGCTGCCGCTACCGTTTGGGTCTTTTTTTGGTGCCGGCAAGGCACCTTAGGCCGATCAGACCACCTACACAGCTCCCTCTCACCGAGATCTACATTTTGAGACAACCCACAATGACATCCATGGCTGCGATTGCCGCCGGAGACACCGCCTCTTTTCATCCATTTTCTGGCCAGCCAATAGCCAGATTCCTCTGATTGTTACCACCATCGTGTTCCCTGTCCTCCCCTCTTTTAATCGTGACCACTGACAGCTTTCGCCGTGCTGCCGTCAACATTCTTTGGCGATAGGCACCGCTGCCCCCTTTTCTATCCGTTTACCCACCTGCCCACAACCCCATCCGCCAGCTACGACAGCGTCCGCCAGCTGCGACCATGTTTGCCAGCCTTGGACTGTGTCTGCTTGGTCATGCCCGACTTCACCAGCTCATGTCCATGTTTGTGTCTATCAGCCTAGCCAACGCAGCCCATTTTTCAGTTAACCCATACTGGATTGGTTCATCCCATTCATTGCGATCTGGTTCAGCTCATTTTTGGACGATTTTCGTTTGTTATTTCACCATATTCGAGAATTCGAGAACTTATATATTTGCTTAGATGCATATTCACATGATTTAACATGTTTTGATGTTATAATTACTTTTGTTTATTTATTATTTTATTATTTATTTATTATTATTATTCATTTTTTATTATTTGTGTATTTATTGATTATAATACATGTTTATACGATTACTTATTATTATTAATGGTATATTTACTTATTAATATTAATCTTATTTATGTTTATTAAATTATACATATATATATATATATATATATATATATATAAATTTATCTATTTGCTTCTTCGCGTGTATGTGATTATTTATTTGTATTTGATTATGTATTCTTGTATTATGTAATTATGATATTATTAATATTTATTATTAATGACAATTAAATATTTATTTATTAAATTATTATATATTTATTTAATTTATTTATCTAACACAAGATATATGCTGATATTTACTCGTATTTAGTCATTTACGTATATAGTATACGTTATTATTATTTATGATTAGAGTATTGATTGTTTTTATGTATTTATTATCTATCTATTTATTAATGATTGTATTTATTTATTTATTTATTATTTGTTATTAGTTATTCTCTTTATTATGTCTCGATTGACGTGTTGTGTGTTTAGCTGTATGTTTGTTTAGTATAGCCATTTTATTAGGATGTATTGATGATATGAGCACACACTATGAGCATGCATCATATAGGGCTGTTAATATTTTACTTAGTAGTGGGTTCCGTAGTCCGAGCTCGTCGTAGGTGTGCAGATACGCTTGGAGCTTGGACCACAAGTCCATAGGACTCTCCCTCTCTACTTGACTCCTTGTGTGTCGACCTTAATCGTGTCTTATACATAGGACAACATGAGCGGTGTTTTATTGCATTCCTCCGATGTTGGGCCATTTAGCTATGCTTTCTACGCATGTTTAATTAAACTATAAGGATGAGATCCCTTGTTGATTTTTGAATTGAAGCTCTATAAATATATGATAGAAGCCACTTTCCTAAGCTTATTACGCATTTTTACGGATTTCATGAATAAGAGAGTGAGCGGTATGGAGATATGTATGAATCGCACTAGTACTCATTCATACCATGAGGTAGTGCAGTGTAGGATGGTACTTCATAACACAACGCATTTTTGGAAAATGTGGCACTAACTTAACTATTCGTTTTGCCACTTGAGTACCATGACGGGTGATATGGAAGGTGTGAGGGCGTAAGTGTTGTATGTATGTATGTATGAATATGATTATAAGCCGTGCAAGCTGAGCCTGCAGTTGCTTAAGTATGTTTGCTTACTGCCCAGTGTGAGGCAATCTTGAAGTTTCATAAGTTTTCGTGGGTAATGGAATACTTATTTGCCAGATTGAGTTAGATATTTTTTGTACCAATAACATTTGTTACTGATGGTTTGCATATCATATATATAGGTCATACAAGTCCTGAGTCGACTTTGGTGGGAAGATAAATAAACGCTACACACACTTGGGCTCAACACAGTTATTTACTTTCTTATTTTTATTTATGTTCGATGTGGTTTGGCATGTATTGAATAATGTGTTCCATTCTAATGACACCAAGAAGGTAGTTTCGATTTATTTCATTGATCGAGTCGAATCGACCGATAACTTTAAACATGACTCGACTCGATGGTAACATTTCTGATTCGGTTCTTAAGTGAACCAAAATTGGGGTGTTACAAAATTGGTATCAGAGACATGTCTTGGTTGATTAAGATGGAAAACTTTTGTTTTGAACTAAGTGTGTGAAGTTGCACTTAGCCAAACTGACAGGTATTTCTTTTGGTGTTTTCTTACGATTTTAGATTATGTGTTCTCTCAGACCTGAGTAGTGCACATTTGTAAAGATCGTGGAAAAAAATTAATATATTTGACTCGGGCAGGGAAGGATCGAACGTTAGAAAATTAATATTAATTATATTATATTATCTACCCAGTTAAGTCTACCCGGTTAAATATTTTATTCTTTACCCAGTTATATGGGTAAAGGAATAAAATACGGGTGTTGGTGTGTTTTCACATACCCTAGCCATTTTTGGTGAAGGGACGTTATTTTTCATTTTATAAATTGTGAGGGGGCGTCATTACGCTCTCATCTTCTTCTCCTCTTCCTTACCACAGCCGACATCTTCCTTGATTGGGTAACCTTCCTATCTTCCTCTTCTTAATTTTCATGCATTCATATGTCTTTTTAATTGATAATAATCTTGATAATCATGAGAAATCAAGTCTGAAATAAAAAATAAACAACAAGAACTAAAATGAAAACCGGAATCCCGTCCATGGCCGAGTAGTTTGAAATTTTGGCAAGATGGGCGACCGTAAGAACGTTTGCAAGGCATTCCCTTACAACCCCGACGTCCTCTCTTGCTGCTGGGTCGAAGGGAGGGCTCGCCATGTCCCTGGTTTCCAAGTGGTGGTGGAATTACAGCTGGTTATGGGCGGAGTTGTAGGGAGCATCGCTGTGGAGGAATTCCAGACATCTATATTAGTTCGCCGGCCAAGGCTCACGCTGCTTGGCCTTGACATTGGGTTGTCGTGCAGGGAGAAGGGAAGAGTTTCCGATGGTGCTGCTGGCCGGAAGGAGTTCAATTTGCAGTCCCGGCGGTGCTGCTGGCCACAAGTCGCGCCTTGGTGCAGAACAGAGTGGGACGTGGATAGTTGCTGAAAGGCACGAGCTTTAGGCTTCCAATTGGATTGCTAGGGAAGGGAAGCAGTTAGGGAAGGAAGTGATCTGGTTTTGGGTTGAAGAAGAAGACGCCAAGACTGGTTTTTGGGTGCAGGAAAGTCGCCTTGGATAACTGCTGTAAAACGTGGACATTAGGCTTCATCTTTGGCTGTTTTAATTCATTGTTGATGCTTGATTAGGATGTTTAGATGGTTGTTCAATTAGGTTGCATAGGGAAGAAGAAGAAGGGCGTGATCTAAGTTGTGCCAAGGACAAAGCTGGATAGAGAGGAGGGCCGACGGGAAGAATAAGAAGAAGAAGAAGAAGAAACTCACGGTGGCAAATCTGTAAATACTGGTTGACTCGATACCGACTAGTTAAAAATAATACGAACTTGTAATAAATCTTTAAAAAGAATTATTTTAATGGGTTATTGGTTAAACTTACTAAACTAATTAATTATTGGACGAAATCGACATGGACATAACTAATAAAAATACGGTAATGATAAATAGTCGATAATTAATCGGCACACAACAAGCGACTAAATTAAATCGGACAGTGATAAGTAATTAATAAAATAAAGATTTTACCTTTACCATATTAAATTTAATATTAGGTAAATAAAGTGAGTCTGGTAGTAATTACTAGCGTCGAACCTAAATAGAATAATGAAACTAAATAAAGTTCGAAATTTTATTGAGTCGAATAATTTAAAATAATTGTATTAATAATATTTTAAAATTAGAATAATACAAATTATTTTAAATAATTTAATCGTACAACTTATTTTACAAAATTGCTATGAATAAGGATAGTGATTAAAGATTTAAAACCGTAAACTAAATTATCAAGATTGTGGTTAAGTAATTATCGTCTCAAAGGAACATATACTAATAATAGTAATTAAATATTTGTTTATAAGTTGATAATTATTTTATTATTTTTTAAGTGTTAATTATGATCTCGATTATTAATGTAAAGTAGGATTTAAATGATTAATTCACATGAATAGTTTAATATTTAATATTGTTGAAATTTAATAGTAATATATATATTAGTCATTTAGTTGCATGCATTTCTACTCGATTAAAAATATACTTATTTATAATTATATATCTTCGTTAAGATTAGGATCATTGGTCGCAGCTACAAGTTCGAAATATCCCTGTCCGTATAATTATTTAAAATGTTGTATTTTACCTTGTGGACAACCTGGTCAGCCTGAGCCCAGATTCGACCACCATGCACCGAGTGCAACCGGGGTCAAGGAATTGACTCAGTTTGATACGGGCTATGCCCTTCATAATCAAATAATGGACATGATGGACTGACCCATCAACCAATAAATATGACATGGCGGATTGGACTCGCTAGCCAATTACGGACATGGTGGATTGGACTCACCAGCCGAGAACGGACATGGCGGATTGGACTCGTCAGCCGGTAATGGACATGATGGACTGACCCATCAGCCAATAAATTGGACATGGCGGATTGGACTCGCCAGCCAATTACGGACATGGTGGACTGAATTATCAACCAATAGATGGACATGGTGGACTAACCCATCAATCAACTAATGGACATGGTGGATTGGACTCACCAGCCGATAACGGACATGGCGGATTGGACTTTCCAGATGGTAATGGACATGATGGACTGACCCATCAGCCAATAGATGGACATGGTGGACTGACCCATCAGCCAACTAATGGACATGATGGACTGACCCATCAACCAATAAATGTGACATGGCGGATTGGACTCGCTAGCTAATTACGGACATGGTGGATTGGACTCACCAGCCGAGAACGGACATGGCGGATTGGACCTTACGTCAGCCGGTAATGGACATGATGGACTGACCCATCAGCCAATAAATTGGACATGGCGGATTGGACTCGCCAGCCAATTACGGACATGGTGGACTGAATTATCAACCAATAGATGGACATGGTGGACTGACCCATCAGTCAACTAATGGACATGGTGGATTGGACTCACCAGCCGATAATGGACATGGCGGATTGGACTTGCCAGATGGTAATGGACATGATGGACTGATCCATCAGCCAATAGATGGACATGGTGGACTGACCCATTAGCCAACTAATGGACACGGTGGACTGAACCATCAGTTAATAAATGGACATGTTGGAATGGTCACAACTGCCAATATTATAGATAATAATAGGGAGTTTATGGACTTGTTTTCTTTAAATATACAGCTTAGTGGTTAATCACTAACGCAGAATTGCCTCCGCATGTTAGCAGCTGGAACTAAAAACTAAGAGACGATAGGGTGGTTCTTCTACCAACTCAGGTGGTGAACAGAGAATAAGCGGACTTCTCTTTTTACTTTTCTTGGGTTATAAATGTGGCTATGGGAAACGGTCCAAGACTGTGGGATAATTACTTCATGCATTGTCAATTAAAACATAAGTTCTTTTGAGTTAGAAATGCTAAACTTATTTGCTTTCATATTATTCATGCAACCTTTTAAGTAACACCCGGTCTGGTTAGGACTGCTCATTATAGTGTTGGTTTTTGTTAAATTTTGAGTAACACCTGGCCAGCAAGACCTACAATATCGTGAAAAATGGCGGGTCGTTACAACATTTCTGTGTTAACGGTTTGAGGACTTATGAGATGGATATGAGATTACGATTTCAGTAGATGCCAGCATGGATCTCATAGGCATGTCATGAGATGTTTAGAGACACTTATTCACTTTTACTTTGTTAAAGATTTGGGCGACTTATGAGTGTCCACATGTTAAGTTAAATGAGGTCGAGTTGGATGGTGATTGGGAGTACATAGAATTTGGTGACCACAATGAAGCACTTGTCCATCTTTTGAATATCTCCACATTAGTCCTTCCGTAGGACATGGTGTATATTGTGAGACAGAGTTATAAGAGATAACGCAAGTAGGGAGCATGGAGTATGAATATATTCACATAGTTACGTGACATATGAACATGGTACACCGAGTGCCTTAAATAGATCCATTAGACATGGTTGAAGGTCTACCTTGGAGAACTTGGACCTTCAGACAAATCCCTATGGATGAAGGATGTGGTTATCACAGTGGAACCACTGAGGTATTTGGAGCACAGATGAGAGTTGGACAGATAACTTGAGATGGACCACTTTTATGAGATAACAGTGGATGAGGATGAGCAGTGAGGTTGATCTATAGTTCCATGGACACTTCACTGCCTCCCCTTCTTCCTCTAGTGTATGTCTGTCTTGATAGTATTATTGGCCACTCTTCAATAGATAGAGGCATGAACACATTTAGAATGAGCAATATTACCTTTGACTAAGGATTTAGATGGTTGACCGGATGTCACTCAATTTGCTAGTGCCAGATCAGTGATGGCTATTGAGAACCATTCAGTGTTTATGACTGCCATCACCCTAGATTTCAGGAGATACGTGCAGGCTCAGCATTGGATCACCATTGTATGTGCCACCACTATGATCCAAACCCCTTCGGATCAGACACGTATGGTTAGATAATTTGAGCCGAGCTTATAGCAGCTACCTCTAGGAAGATAGACACATGGAGATAAACATGCCAGAGATAGTAATGTGATCACGACGTATATGATTAGGATCAAGCTTCACGATGTCCATGATCAGGATCACGCTCCAGCACCTAGATAGCACAATAGCATGACCACCGTTCGAGTTGCACAACCACCAACTGTGATGCACTACCACCAACCGAATGCACACTACTACCATCCATGATGCATAACCACCGTCCGTATATTGCACTACCGCCGATAGAGTGGAGTAGTTATTGTGGATGTAAGGACCAAGTATTTACCGCACCCTACAGCAGGACAACTACTTGAGGATGTTCCTAGCATTGCATAGAGACAACATATCATAATTTCGGAGAAGAGTTGGAACATATATTGAGGACAAGATATAGCTACGGTAATATCATCCGGGTAGAGAAAAGTCAGGCACAGTAGAATTATTTGGATGTGATGTCGCATGATTGACTTTACGAGCCATCTTGCATACAATCGCCTTGACCTGACATCCTTGGAATGGGTATTGCAAGATAGTGTAGTGATAGTCTTATGGGGATCATCAGACAGTGTTAGTGAGTCTTCTAGGGATGTATATGGACAAAGTATGAGAACAAGATAATATGATATCTAGATAGGATGGCCATAGTGGTCAGTGACCCACAGCTAGGGTTACACAGGTCAGATTGTAAGCAAATGATCAGATACACAGTTTAACTTGTTTATAGTTTAGAATTTTAGCATAGATGATGAGTTTAGTGAAGGAGCATCCATTAGGGAGACAATATTTTACTTGTGCTTTGCTAGCACGATTAAGTCCTCACCTTGAAACATAGGATTTAGCCTTTACCTCAAGTATATGAGGTACTTTCGTGGTAATGTATAGGACTTAGAGTGTATGTAGCCAATGACAGACCATTCTAGAGGAGACAACTTCACCCCAGCTTGGGACCGACACAGATAAGGACTTCAGTCAGACCACACCATACTGACCAGATAGATGGATACTAATGTATGCTCATCTTAACCGACATCTTTGTTTGAGAGTTTACCACAACGTTAGTAGTAATCTGAGTCAAGATTAGTGCTACAAATTGGTAGAGGATAGCAGGTCACACACCACTGAAGAATGAGCGAGACATTGTCAAAGCTCGATACGAGTCCCCGTAGACTCGAGGAGAGATAGTGGTTCTTTGGGTCGTTTGAACCCTATCCGTTTGGAAGTGCATGACTAGTATGGTATCGAGAAACACATGCCTACTGTTAGTTGATTGAACTAGAGCCAATTAGTAGCCGTCTCTTAGACTTGTCATTGATTGACTGTTCCATAGGCTAGCCACCTATGGCGAAGTCCAATCATGATGATCTTAGAAACATGTCCATGTACCTACCCATATTTTTTGAGTCACCTAATATCCTATACAAAGTTTTTCCATTACCCGTATGACTCATACAGAGATACTCACACAACCACAGATAGAGTGATATACATACTTAGTAAGATTTTCTCATATTAGTGTACTCTTCTAGCAGACCTAATGTCAAATCACGTGAGGATGTGACACATACTAGTTGGAGTCCTAGAGCAGTGTGACCAGTTCCTTGCTAGAGATCCAATCTCTTTCCATGTGACCATAGATGTCAGTCAGAGCTCAGCCTCTATCTATTTTTTAGATGGTTGAGATGAGCAAACATTGACCAGCGCACATGCCACAGACCAGATGTAGATTTCATAGTTCTATGCAGAGTATGCTATCATACTCCTTGAGACACACTTAATATGTACAGTTTGTTCTCATTGTCATTCCATCATAGAGAACCCCCTTCAGCAACAGTAAGTGGTTGTATAGATAGTTACGAAAGTCATAGCCACTCTCCCTTTCTATTATGGAATAGAGTGAGATGCTTGAATCGAGACCGAGTTGGCTAGGACCTAGTGAGCTATCCAGTTCCTCTCACATGGATACTTGAGTATTTGACCTAGACTGGTGAGAGTGAACGAGACAACCCATTAGTATGTATCCTTACTTGGTGCTATAGTCCATCATATGCTAGCAGGACTCACATGACACGCTAGTATAGCCATAAGACCTGGAGCAGAGTGCCTTGAGGGTACCCGTAGTGACCTGTCACATTGATGAGCATCAGGGAGACATGGGTAGATGTTAGGCTGCATACCTCTCATTGAGATAGTTTTTCCTGATATAGCTCAGACTAGTACCCTGTAGTACTTTAGAGTACCTGCTTGACCACCGAGTAGACAATTAGGGGTGAACCTAGGTTTTTCCGGCCGAGGTCATTTGATTTTAGTCTCCATAGTTTGCGGTGACCCTAGGAGTTAGTCCAACGAGATGACTTGAGCATTCATGGTCAGTCAAGGGAGATGATTCGAACATGCATGGTCAGTCTAGCGAGACGATTTGAGCATGTATGGTTAGTGCAGACAAATGATTATAACATGTATGGCATGCTTTGCCAGATGATTCGAGCACGTGTAGTCTGTCCAGCCAGATTAGTAATGAGTTAGTGAGCTTCGTCACCGTTCAGATATCTAGATTCATGTTGGTACGCTTGGACCGTGTGCAGCTAGCTTTCGAGGGAGACCTACCAATTTGTCAGCAAGATGGCATCTTTAGTTGAGTCCTTCGAGTGTAGTTGATGTAACAAATTCCAAGGACAGAATTTTTATAAAGAGGAGAGGTTGTAAAACCCTAGTTTCGGCTTAGGATTTTACTCAATTTTAGTTTTGTCTAGTTTGGGCAATCTCGAATTAGTTAGAGCGAGCTCGAGGCAGACTAGTTTTTAGATTATGAGTATAGGCCCAGATGGCCATATGAGTATGTTATAGTGGCCGAGTATGCCCGCATGCAGATGATAAGATCATGAGTTATCAGTGTATACTGAGGTGCCTTTCTGCCTTGATTCCTGCCTATATAGTCACTTTTACAACTCGAGTCAATTTGGATGGTCTTGATCCAAGGTTTACGTCCATATGTATGTTGCATATACCCATAGGTGACGAGTTGTTGGAGTTTCAGATCATGCCACGTGGCAAGATCTGGGCCATCCACTCAACCCTATCTTACACCCAATGGATTTTTCATGATTTTCAAACTTTTACACCATTACGACCACCACCACTTCGGCTTGCCACTGGCTAGACTCCTGTCCTCCTCTGGCAACCCATTCAGTATGATCATGACTGCCTCATGGCTAGCTTTCCATTCGTACCACCCACGACCACCGGCGCTGCAGCAGTCGCTGTCGGCGACCGAGTTTTTGATCACTATTCATCATCGCCGCCACCAGCATTTGGGTCTTTTTCCAACGCCGGCGAGGCACCTTCGGCTGATCCGACCACCCACACAGGTCCCTCTCACCGAGATCTATATTTTGAGACAACCCACGATGACATCCACGGCTGCGATCGCCACCGGTGACACCACCACTTTCTGGCCATTTTTGGCTAGCCAGTGGCCAAACTCCTCCGACTGTCACCTCCATCACGTTCCCCGTCCTCCTCTCTTTCGATCGTGACCAACGGCAGCCTTTGTTGGGCCGCCGTTAGCGTTCTTCGGAGATGGGCACCGCCGCTCCCTTGTTCGGTTTGTTTACCCACCTGCCCGCAACCACGTCCACCAGCTATGACCCCATTCGCCGGCCCAGGACCGCATCTTCCTGGTCATGCCTG
This sequence comes from Piper betle, assembly GCA_033002965.1. NCBI lineage: Eukaryota > Viridiplantae > Streptophyta > Magnoliopsida > Piperales > Piperaceae > Piper > Piper betle. The sequence continues at coordinate 226,785 of JAURVB010013390.1, read as the reverse complement.
AGTTTGCCAGCCCATGTCCATGATCGTGCCCATGAGACAAGTCAACCCAGCCCATTTTCCAGTTAACCCAGACCGGGTTGGTTCAACCCATTCATTTCGGTCTCTTTTAGCTCACTTTCGGACAATTTTCGTCTGTTCTTTTAGAATTTTTGGTAATTTGAGAACTTATATATTTGTTTAGATTTATATTCACATGATTTAGCATGTTTTGATGTTATAATTATTTTGTTTATTTATTGTTATTATTCATCATTTCTTATTATTCGTGTATTTATTTATTATAATGCATGTTTATACGATTACTTATTATTATTAATGGTATATTTACTTATTAATATTAATCTTATTTATGTTTATTAAATTATATATATATATATATATATATATATATTTTCTTCTTCGCGTGTATGTGATTATTTATTTGTATTTGATTATGTATTCTTGTATTATGTAATTATGATATTATTAATATTTATTATTAATGACTATTAACTATTATTTATTAAGTTATTATATGATTATTTATATGTTTACTAACAAGAGTATATGCTGATATTTACTCGTGTTTAGCCATTTTGTATATAGTATACGACATTATTATTTATGATTAGAGTATTAATTGTTTTTATGTGTTTATTATCTATCTATTATTAATGATTGTATGTATGTATTTATTTATTATTTGTTATTAGTTATTTTCTTTATTATGTCTCGATTTATATATTGTGTGCTTAGCTATATGTTTATTTAGTATAGTCTTTTTATTAAGATGTATTGATGCTATGAGCACACACCACGAGCATGCATCATATAAGGATGTTAGTATTTTACTTAGTAGTTCCGATGTAGGTTCTAGAGTCCAAGTACGTCGCAGATGTGTAGACACGCTTGGAGCTAGGACCACAGGTTTGTAGGACTGTCCCTCTTCACTTGAATCCTTATGTGTCGAGTTTAATCGTGTTTTATACGTAAGACGACATCGGCAGTCAAAATAAGACGAATGAGCCTCCCAAAGACGGGCAATGAAGGGCCACCCTGTCAAAACAACATGTATAATTATATACATCAATATACGTTAGTTGAATAATATTTTTCACATAAACAATTGATTCTGTCACCTCAAAATATTCTACATTTTGGGTCTTGTCCCACATGTTCATTCTACTCACATTCAACTTTTATCATTCGACTTGCACACTAATATCCGTTCCAAATCATAATATCACTATCATATCATCATACCTTGCACTACATCACATCATTCTCAATATAATGACAAAACATGTTTTGAAAGAAAACATTTATATACTTTTCGTGAACTCGTCGAAGGGCACCTTATGAGGTGCCACTAGCTTGTAGACTAGGTGGCATCCTGAACTGACTATTTTGTTGTTGCTGATTTTCTCATTTCATTTTTTTAGTTCCTCAGGACTACTAGTATATGCTAAGCCCTCTCCTTACTTCCATAATTCTCCTGACCTTGAGCATGAAGAATGAGTACTCTTAGACAGGCGCCTTTACTACCATTTGATCCCCAAGTCTGGACATGCGCTATACTAAACAGTACCTGTAAACCTCCACGTTTCTCCAGGTGTGAGGAACTCAAAATAGGACTTGTCAGGATCCCTTGGGATTGGAACAACCCACTCACTAATCCAGTGTGCGCTTTGAATGGCACGTGCACCAGCTCATGGTTCATACAAGTCAATTTTCTCATCTCTCATCTCACTAAAAACTCGATAAAATTATATATATGTCTAGGAACGGCTTCATATAATAGGCCTGAAGGCAACTTGTTGTGGATCTTGCTTTTAAAAACCAACTCGAGGGTTACTAATCAGGAGAACTGGTTGATTAAATGGCCCGAGTAAAGTGGGATCCGATAAAATGCCACTTAACTTGTCTTGCAAGTAATAAAACAATACACAATAGAATAGAGCGTAAAACAAGAAATGAGTCCTAAACAGACCTGATAGAAGTTCCAATCGTGTCCACGCACTTAGGCGGCGAGCTCCTACTTCGTACCTACACATCAAGACTAAATACTTAGGCCCAGTGTAATGCAAGAATGCTACACTCCTCATCAATCCATACAAGACAACATTTATTTACATGCATTTAAATTCAAACTCTAATTCATTATTATCATCCATTAACAAGCAATTAAATTTAAACCAACACCTATTTACAATCACACAAAAATTATAAAACAATCAAATAAAATCGGATAAATTTCTATACCTAATTGTCAATCATGTAGAGACGGCGACAAGGTTGTGGGCGGCTCAAGTGAGGATTGTAGGGAAGAGGGAAGGGAGAAAAAGAAGAAGGAATTTGGGTGAGGAGGATGGTGGCGGTTGGATGGTGACAGTGCTAGAGGTGTGGAATAAATAGATGTCAGGGGAAAGAAAACGAGTGGTCGGTGAGAAAAATGAATGGTCGGTGAGAAAAATGAATAATCGGTGAGAAAACGAATAATCGGTGAGAAAAATGAATAATCGGTGAGAAAAATGAATGGTCTATTAGAAAAATGAATGGTCTGTGAGAAAAATGAATGGTTGTCTCATAATTAAAACTTGACTCGACCGGACTCTACAAAAATAATACCAACTCGTAATAATTATAAAATCCAGAAAAATAGGGAAAAATCCCATAAAACATAATACACATCACAACATTACAATGACAAGCTCTATAACTAATAACCCATCCAAGTTGCCCGTAACACGTCCTAATGATTTATTCGGCTTAAAAATAATTCTACGATCTAATTAAAATAAATAAAGAAAAACTGGTGTACTCTTACATATTCTGATAACACATTCTGTTGTTGTCTTACTGACATTATCATTATATACTTGGGCACAAATGGCTCCCATGGTTCATAGCAGAAGTTCGGCCTTGGCTCGGTACACGTATTTTGAAATTGGCCCGACTAAAACTAATGGTCAAACCGACCAGTTCAGAATATAAAACCCCAACTCAAATCACAGGTTTTACAATCTTCCCTCCTTATAAAAATTTTGTCCTCGAAATTTTAAATGAAGGAGGCTTTACTCTCTTAGCTATCCACTAATTCAGAAGTCTGAACCGGGTTACGTGTAAACCTATCACGTCTGCCATATCCCCCAGTGGTTTAGTAATTGTGGTTGTATCCATCCCTACTACCTATGGTGGTGCCAAAGTGGATGGTCCTGCTGGTGGTGTTATCGGCACTCCTCTCTGATTCAAAGCTATTTATTTTTATCTGTCATGACATCCATCATTTCTCTCTAATTCAGGCCCCTTTATTGTTGTCTCAGTGATTGCTAATCATTGTTTCTCTATCCCTGCCCTTGGTTTTGCTGGCCTCTTTGCTGTTGTAATGGGGGAGCTGGAAGCATTAGTTGCTCTGGTGGTACTGGAAGGGCTGGCCATTAGTGTTGAGCAATCAAACATTCCACTACCCTCTATACACCTTCCTACTTGAAGTGGGATGACCGGTGGAATTGTTGTAGGAATGGTCCCCTAATGTAACGATGGAGGAGGTGGCGAAGGAGGGCCCATGGGAACTACAGGCTCCCCACGTGCCTCATCATCCATAGCCATTCTCTTCTTTGTTCGTGCTATGACAAGAGCTATTTGTGGTAATTCTCTTCGGATTTTTTCCTTACTCTTTGGCATCTGCATTTGTACTTCTTCCAATCGCACAATGGTAGCTTCTATTTTGGTCTGATGACTTCTATTGCTGCGGCGGCTTCCACTACGATAGCTCCCGCTATAGCGGCTTACTGAGCCTGGCTCATTGGAATTTCTTAGCAGTGGTGCCATTCTATTTAACGACCCCGCCCTAACCGGCCGGGGGTTACTCAAAAACATAAATGAAGTAACAATAACATTCAAGAACATGAATCGTAATATGGCAAATAAGTTTAGAATTTATAAGTAATAAAAATAAATCATGTTTTGATAGCATGTGACAATACGTAAAATAAATTAACTAGTGAGTACAAAGTCCAACAGTCTCTGACCGTTTCCCATAGCCACATTTATAACACAAGAGAATAAAAGGAAGTCTAATTTATTATCAATTCAACAAACTTAGGTTGGTAAAAGAACCACCAACCACACTCTTAATCCCCAGTCTAAAGCTGCACACCTGCAGAGGCAATTCCGCATTAGTGATAAAACCACTAAGCCACATAATTAAATGAAACAAGTCAATATAATCCCTATTATCATTTCCCGAGACTTTTAGTAGTTATGAGCCTATGTGAGCTCCAATTATGCTGGGTGGGGTGGCCACCCCATCTAGCTACAATCCCATGCATGTGCACACACGCTATATAGCCCACGACTTGTAGTTACCGATATTTGTCATTGATTCACCCTCTCGGTATCACAAGTGCATAATGAGCCATCTTGCGCCACTGCACCCTATCACCCCTTTCAGCATGGGGGTAGGTATTTAATCTTTCAAGGGGTGCTACCCTATGTCAAATTGAGTCAATTCATTGACCCCGGTTGCGCTCAGCGCATAGTGGTCAGATATGAACTCAAGTCGACCAAGACTCCCACATAGTACTTTTTAAAGGGTGTGGCCCATTGTCGAAAATAGTTAATTCTTTGACCCCGGTTGCACTCGGGACATGGTGGTCAAATCTGGGCTCAGGCCGCCCAGGGCTGCCAAAAAGGGAAAATACAACATTTCAATTAATTATACGGACCTGGATAATTTGTAAGTGAACCAGCAACCGTGACCAACTATCCTAATCTCAACAAGAAAATAAAATTATACATAAGTATAATTTTATTTGAGTAGAAATGCATGCAACTAAATGACTTAAATATATTATTATTAGAATTTGACAACATAAAACATGCAACATTCAACAATATTAAATATTAAATTCATAACATTTACAACAAGTCTGGCGAGAGAATTAATTATTCATGTGACATAATCATTTAAGTCATACTTTCCATTTTCAATTAATTATTTAAATCATAATTCACACTTCACAAATGATAAAATAATCATTAACCTATAAACAAGTATTCAAGTATTTAATTACTATTATGATCTTGACTATTTGATTTACGGTTTTAATCTTTAATCATTATCATTATTAATAGCAATTTAATTAATTAAGTCGTTCGATTAAATTATTTAAAATGATTTGTATTATCCTAATTTAAAGATATTACTAATACAATTATTTTAAATTATTCAACCAAATAAAGGTTCGAACTTTATTTATTTTCATTATACTTCTTAGGTTCAACGCTTGTGATTTTTACACAATTATGATTTAATAACCCATTTTCTACCTTACTGACTTGTTATTAAAATAATCACTTTATTTACCTAGTATTAGATTTAATATGGTAAAGGTGAAATCTTTATTTCATTAATCACTTATAACCATCCGATTTAAATTAATAGTTTATACTACACCGATTAATTATCAACAGTTTATCATTAACGTATTTTTTATTACTCATGGCGATTTCATACAATGATTAATTTGTTTAGCAACCATAACCCATAACCATTAGAATAATAATTTTTAAGGATTTATTACGAGTTAGTATTATTTTGTTTTAACTGGAGCCGGTGTCGAGTCAGGTTTTATTTACAAGTTTGCCACCGGAAGGATACTTCTTCCTTGCCGACCTTCTCTTCTCCAAACTTCATCTTGGCACAAAAGCAGACCAAGTCCTCCATGCACACCAGCCTCAAGATGACCAATTTCTTGCACCGTGCTACAATTCAGTGGTCTTGCTACCTTAGGCCGGCATCAGAACAGGAAGTATCAGCCACCACTAGACGACGCAGGGAGTAGGGTCGTCCTCCCACATCGGGATGTTCACCGCCATGATTTCTGGCAAGGAGGTCGTTAGTAGTGGACTGTGCCAGCGGCAAGAACTGCTGTAATGGAACCCATGATGGAGCGCTTGTCGACGAAGAACAACTGGTGTCCTCTGTTTGCATAGGAATGCCACCACCTTCGTCACTCCTTGAAACTCCGCCCACCAACCAAAGCAATTCCACCACCCACCAAAAACAAGGGTCACAGTGATGCCACCCTTTGACCTAGCAGCTAGAGGGGCATGGAGGTGTGAGAAAAGGAAGCTCGTCGGCCATGGAATGGATTTCAGTCATATACAATTCAGTTTAGTTCTTCTTGTTGATTTAAAACGTTAATTCCCATGATTATCAAACTCATTATCATTAAGGATTTAGGTAATGATTAACAACAATTCCCATCATTGCTACAACCAGCGACGATCCTCCAATAGTGGTGAAAACAACCCAAAATACAAAACCGAAGGATTAGAAATTGCAATAGTTTTTATCAACTATCGTTCATCTATTCATTTGAAAATATGCATGCATGAAAAACTAAGAACAAGGAGATAGGGAGGATACCCAGACAAGGAGGAAGCCGGCTCTGGTAAGGAAGAGAGAAGAAAATGAGAAGTAGGCGTCTAGGGTAAGGAAGACGCCCCTCACAAAAATAAAATGAAAATGACGGCTAGGGTATGGGAAAACACGCCAACACCAGACTTTAACAAGGTAGAGAATAAAAATAATAATAATATAATATTAATAATAACTCTCCAACGTTCGATCCTTCTCAGATCGAGTCAAATATTTTTAAACAACGTAAAATTTTTTTCTCACAATCTTTACATTCTAGATCGGTTAGACACCGTCTCGCTGTGAACATGAATAGGGCTACCTTGTCTAGGAAAAGGAGGCGATGAAGTCTTGTTCTGAGTACTTCGAGTTCTTACCGTGATTACCCCTATTCAGTGACCCAATCCTGAAAATATTGCCACACTACCCATTGATGAGAAATCTCAAAATCAAAGACAACAAGGATAGAAATATATATACGTCAGCTGGACTTGGGCAATCTTTGCACACACATCACATATGAAAATATCTTCCAACTAAATCGACCTAGAGTTTGCTCTGATACAAATACTGTAACACCCCAAATCTGGTTTACACTCGTGAACCAAACCGTAGTGTCATTGGTCCCCATTAGGTCGGCTAACCCGAACCCAACCCTACGGATTTACTCTCGGCATCTCGAGATGGAAGATGTCTACCACTATACATGGATGAGTTCACAAAAAGAAACCTAACATGCTACTATGTGAATGACATGACAACCAATTTGCATACCAAAATAATTTTGATGAAAATTGATAAAATTTGTTAAATAAGATGGATGCGTCTCCCAAATATGTGTAATTAAGGGTCACCCTGTCAAAACAACATGTACAATTATATACATCAATATACATTTGTTGCATAATATTTTTCACATAAACATTTAATTTTGTCACCTCAAAATATTCTACGTTTTGATTCTCATCCCACCTGTGCATTCTCTCCACATTCAACTTTTATCAATCGACTTGCACACTAATATCTTTTTCAAATCATAACGTCACTATCATATTATCATACCTTACATTACATCACATCATTCTCAGTATAATGACAACATAAACAAAACATTAACATTCTATCATCATACATGTCTGTATGCAAAAGACGTTACTGCTCCTCTGTCTAGGTTGGCTCATCCTACTAATGATCATCACCTACATATATTATAAAAACACATTAGTAATGAATATTATTGATCAAAAAATATAAATAATATCAAACTGGTTATGAGAGCAAACTCTCATATGCAAGAAAACATTCATATACTTTTCTTGAACTCTTTGAAGGGCACCTAATGAGGTGCCACTAGCTTGTAGACTCGGTAGCATCCTGAATTGACTGTTCTATTGCTACTGATTTTCTCATTTCATTTGTGGGTCCGTCGGGACTACTAATATATCCTAAGTCCTCTCCTTACCTCCATAATTCTCCTGACCTTGAGCACAAAGACTGAACACTCTTAGAAAGTCGCCTTTAGTACCCCAAGTTTGGACATATGCTGTACTAAATAGTACCTATAAACCTCTACGTTTCTCCGGGTGTGAGGAACCTGAAATGGGATTTGTCAGGATCCTTTGGGATTGGAACAACCCACTCACTAATCTAGAGGCCACTTTGACTGGCATGTGTACTCGCTCATGGTTTGTACAAGTCAATTTTCCCATCTCTCATCTCACTAAAAACTCTGATAAAATTATATATATGTCTAGGAAGGGATTTATATAATAGGCCTGAAGGCAACTTGTCGTGGATCTTGCTTTCGAAAACATACTTGAGGGATCTCATCCTTGAGGGTTACTAATCCGGAAAACTGGTTGATTAAATGGTCTGAGTTAAGTGGGATCCGATAAAATGCCACTTAGCTCGTCCGACAAGTAATAAAATAATTCACAATGAAATAGAGCGTAAAACAAGAAATGAGACCTAAACGGACCTAATAGAAGTTCCAATCGTCTCCACGCACTTAGGCGGCGAGCTCCTACTTCCTACCTATACATCAAGACTAAATACTTAGGCCTAGTGTAATGCAAGAATGCTACACTACTCATCAATCCATACAAGACAACATTTATTTACATGCATTTAAATTCAAACTCTAATTCATTATTATCATCCATGAACATGCAATTAAATTTAAATCAACACCTATTTACAATCACACAAAAATCATAAAACAATCAAATAAAATCGGATAAAAATCTATACCTAATTGTTAATCATGCAGTGATGGTGACTAGGTTGTGGACGGCTTGAGTGAGGATCGTGGGGAAGAGGGAAGGGTGAAAAAAAGAAGGAAGTTGGGTGAAGAGGATGGTGGCAGCTGAATCGTGACAGTGTCGGAGGTGTGGAATAAATAGATGTCTGAGGGTAAGAAAACGAGTGGTGGGGGAGAAAAACGAATGGTCGGGGATAAAAACGAATGGTTGGTGAGAAAAACGAATAGTCGGTGACAAAAACGAATGGTCCGTGAGAAAAATGAATGGTCATTTCGTAATTAAAACTTGACTCGACTCTGACTCTAGAAAAATAATACTTACTCGTAATAAATATTAAAAATCTTGAAAAACAGGGAAAAATCACATAAAACATAATACACATCACAACATTACAATGACATGCTCTATAACTAATAACCCACCCAAATTGCCCGTAAAGCATTCTAATGTGTTATTCGGCCTAAAAGTAAATTTTTTATCTAATTATAATAGATAAATAAAATCTGGTGTACTTTTATATATTCTGATAACTCATTCTATTGCTGTCTTAGTGATATTATCATTATATACTTAGGCACACATGACTCTCATGGTTCATAACACAAGACCGGTCTCGTCTCAGTACGCATGTTCTGAAATTGACCCGACTAAAAATAATAGTTGAACCGATCGGTTCAGAATATAAAGCCCTGACTCGAATCACGGTTTTTACTCATCAACTAGGATCTTCACGACCTGCCCAGCTATGCCAGCTAATGTCAAGTCTTCTCAACTACATAATATAAGAAAACACATCAACAATGAGTGTCACTGAGTCCCAAACAACCAATTAGGAAAAATCTCATTATAGGCAAATTGGTAAAATAGTTATGCACGAGTAGTTGAAATGAAATAGCAACTTCTCTACAACACACTAATCATAAGCAAGTGTCCAATAGGGCCCAATCATAATCATAATTACTGGTAAACATACATATGGACCAGATAATAGTTCACGTTAACTAGAGATAATATGGTCAATCCTAATTGATAGTCACTATAGCATTGCACAATCTTGATATACTTGACGAAGAGATACACATGTTGAAATATATATACATTTCTAACATGTAGTAAGATGATATCATATAGATGACAATAAATTGAGCACCATAGGTGGGTACCGACTGTGCCCTTCGGTTACATCACACATCCCATCCATCTCACATGCACGTCAGCATCCAAAACGACATAATATATGTATAAAGACTAGGCATGAACAATTCAAGTATCGCTAAAGCGCAACTTTAAGCTAGTCTTGTAGCTTTTGACATCTCATCGAGAGATCTCATCATTGAGGTTTTATTAAACCGGAAGATCGATTAAATGACCCGTAGATAGTGAGATCTAATAAAATACCACTAACTATATTTTACGAAGTAATTAAATCATGTGAGCCAAGCCAAAGATCAAGCACAAGAGAGTCCTAATGGATCTAAGAAGAGCTCCTCATTGTACTGTGACAAGCCCAACTCTAAGTGGCCTAGCAATGAGCAGAACTACACAACCATGTATGATGAATGTGTGTAATGCATAAATAGTTCTTAAGGCAGTAATGATGTGTGACATGCAACAGGAAAGTAATTAAAGGATCAAGTGATCTTATCTGATAACTGTTCATATGTGAATTCTAATATCGTGAAACAAGTTGAATAGGTTAATAAACCATGTGCTGAAATCATAAGTATGATGTCAGTATATTAGGAACATCAATTGCGCTTAAACCTATGTAATTTGCCTGGGGATTTGGACACCTAAGCTTGAGATATCCTAATACACTACACAGTAGCGTAATAACCGAACTATTATTAAAATAATGTGATCTTGTAAATTAGTTGGTAGCCCAACAGTTAAATCACCTACGTGAATTGAGGTCTAGAACTTAAAAGATGTCGAGTTGGACAGATTCGGTTGTCTCCAACAGTGTGAATTGAGATGTCGTCACCACCTAACCTAGTTGTGCACATAATAAATTTTATCAATTAAATCTGCTATAATTTATTAATTTCATTTTATTGTGAATTTAATTAAGATCACATAGTGAGTTTTTTTATAATCAAAGAAGTACATAAGTTATTATTACGTTACTTATTTAATTAATTAGTATTTGGCACATGATTCGAGGTGACTCCTATACGACCAAAATTCATAGAATTCAAATCTTTTTGTTGTTACAACGTTGATTAGGTATTTAAGCAGCATTTTGCAGCATGCAATTAACAAACACATACACCCAACCTAAATATTAATAAATATACAAAGTTTATATAAAAATCAATTTTTTACAACGATCATGCACACAAGACATATTAAATAACATATCAAAATGATTAAAATGATGTGAACTACATGATCCGGCAATAATCTATATGCAACGATGCAAAATTTGGAAAACAACCAAAGAAAGGGGAGGAAAGAGGAGGAGAAAGATAAGGGTAAATGGAGGAACATAGAAGGGAAAGAGGGTACGGGCGGCGACCAAAGGGAAGAGGAGGCGAGGGAGAAAAGGGGCAGCTAAACCCTACCTGATGCCAGTGCAAAGGCCCCTTGTGGGCACCATTTCACTACGTGCAACTCATGTCAGGGCACAACAGTACGAGGAGGGTGCCCTTATGCCCGACACTTAGCTGCGGTAAGGGGGAAAGAAGGAAAAGATGGAAAAGTGAAGAAAGGGAAGGAGAAGTTGGAAAAAAGGGTGGGACAACTTCTATACATGATTAGGGCTAGTGGATGCGCCGAGGATGCATGCGACATGACTTTAACATAACACGTGGCCCTAGGCTTACTAAAATATGTGAAACCACAACAAGGCCATGACTTGACAATTGGGGTCGACCAAATAAAACTCAACGACGGACACGACTAATGCCCAAGTCCACAATAGTACACAATGACTGTAAAACCTGGGTCTAAAGTTATATATATATATATATATATATATATATATATATATATATATATATATATATCAAGCCATAGGTAACTCATGCTATCAAACCTACCCAAGGAGGGTTAGCATGGGGTGGAACCATTCAGGCTAACCAATTAAGTATTAATATTATTATTGTTATATTTGTTAGAGATAAAGAGGTATGGGGATAGTTAGTTGAGATAATCATGTGTATATCTTGGATATTGTTAGGAAGGTTGGGTAGTTGGAGGATTTTGAAGAGATTTTCAGCGTTAGGGGTTGGATGTTCCTCATATAAAGATATACTTATATATGGGTCTTACCCATACCCCAATCCCTTCCCCTTGTGTTGGTGTTGCTTTCTCTTTGCAAGGTACAACTTCTCGTTTTATTTTCTTTTTGCGTAATATTAGAACAAGTCACATGCATACATATAGCATATACAAGTGTTCCAAAAATTTTCCTATGAGTTGTAATGATTGTTTGGGTGCTTAGTAAACAGTTGAATATTTGTGTTGTTTTACCAATTTAGTTATATTTTGATCTCTTGTTCTATTATTCTGATGGTCATATCCTCTATTATAGACGTCTATAATGCTGTGATTTTTCGATCATGATCTAAAGTCTTATGCTTATGGGTTGTTCATATTTGATTAAAGATTCTGGTAGGCATACGAATCTTGAAATAATTTGTTAGGTATCAAGTGGAGAAGTCTGGGATTGGTGAGAAATTTCTTCTCATGCATATCGTTGTGAGTGTATGCACACCTTGGTGCACTGAACAACACGACCTTTTCTTTGCATGATTTTTCATCCCTCCTAGCATAATTGGAGCTCGACATAGGCCTATAATTACTAAAAGACTTAATAAATAATGATATGGAATATATTAACTTGTTTCATGTAATTATACGACTTAGTGGTTTTATCACTAACAAGATTTTATTATCGCAGGTGACCAGCTTCAAATTGATAGTTAAGGGTGTGGTTGGTGGTTCCCTTACAAAACCCATGTTGGAAGAACTGACAAATAAAATTAGACTTCTTCTTTATATTATTTGAGTAATAATTGTGACTACAACTACTATGGGTGGTTATTGCTTTAAGTTCTTAATGGAAGGAGTTATATATTTGTATTTTATCTTTGACCCATGATCTGGCTCTTCATATTCTTTTATATGTCATCACTCTGAAGGATAATAGATTATAAGACTTTAAGATCTATTTTCTAGAAATCATTATGGAATGAGGGGGTATGTTTTGATTCATGTAAATATCATATATTGGTTTGATTTATATTTGGTATAAGAGTAAATCATTCGTAAAATTTTTCTTGTCTGTAAAAGTTTTTACGAGTGAAATTTTGTATTTCCATGATTTCCTTCTTCTTTTCATGGAGTTTTTTTATTGTTTTTTATTCTTTACTCAACTTGGAAGAGAATGGTTGTTTTGTGTAAATTTTGATTATATTTTCTTATAATTGAAGAAACCAATAAAATTTGCTTATGTAACTTATATGTGAGAACAACGTTTCCTTTTCCCATAAATTGCCCATCAGAGAAGATTAAGTTCCTAGTCTTTGGGTTCTTTTACGTTTTTGGGTTTGTTCTTAAATTTGGGTTAGAACTATTATGCATTTGAGTTTTTATATGTTATAATTTAAAAGGTCAAATGGGCTTGAGCACACACCTTTATGTATAACAAAGCCCATATTAATGCTCATGTTATACTATTTGGCTTTCTGTATATTAATGGCCTCCATTATGTTTTAGTTGGGCTTGTATGAGATTTAACTATAGTCCTAGCCCATGACCATTTATCGGGGACTTTGTTACATATTTATGGGCTTGACTCGTCAAATCATGTTTTGAGTGTTGGTTATTGTGGGCATTGTACTTCTTCCGTGGGCCACAACTAACATGTAGCAATCACTTATTCAATGCCCAAATTTAAGTCTTGTTTTCAAAGCCCATTGTCCTCACTTGTTTTAATGGGTAATATTAATGGGCTTTATTGTTTTTGACGGGCCTTATGTGGGTTGAACGATCCATTATTTATTTGTAAATGGACAATAGGAAAGTGGTCCATATAGATGGACAGATATGATTATATGGTCGTCTATATAAATTGTGTTTTGACCATGAACTATCCAATTAATTTAAATGGAAATACATAATTTAGTCATGGCATGGACTTTGACCAAAACCTTTTGGTTCATATAGTTGTTGATACACCCATTTTTATCATATATGGACATTGTACGGGGTGTACAAGTTATCCATATGCTATTCATAAACTTTCCAAGTACAATTATGAACTGTTTATACTTTATACTGAATACATTTGAATGCTCATAATAGATTGTTTGAACTTGCTGTGATCATTTAAACATGTTTATAATGAAGACTTGCCACATCTTTAATTAAGATAAAATACACATAAAATGAGCATATAAATCACATAAAATGAGTATATGGAATTTAGGACATCAAGTTGTAATTAAATATCATGATTATAATAGCTTTCCCCACAAGGAGGTAATTTTGATTATTATAATTATTTAGGGTTAAGTAGAAAATCTATTATGTTTATTAATTAGCCACATGCATTGAGTTACAATTAATATATTTCTAGTTTCATTGTTAAAGTAATTATGAAATTATTTTGTGTTAAAATCTTTGGTCACAGGTAGATTTTAATGACATACCAACTAATTTTAGGATGTCTGCATTGGTAAGCATACTATTCTAAGATGGTATATGTACTATTCTAAGATGGTATATAATATGCTCAATATTTGTGATAGTAAACATAATTATGTGTTTAGTACTATTGTTCTATCGTTGATAATTTATGATGATAAATATGAGGTTTCTTACTTAAGTGATGATCATAATTATAAAGAATGGAGCAAAAAGTTCTATTTCATTTGGGGTACATGGACCTTGACCATACTCTTCTCAACAATCAACCTTTTATTCCCACTGAATCTAACATTCAAAGCGAGAATTTACCGTACAAACTTTGGGAGGGATCCAATTGCTTGAGCTTAATATTCATTATGTCTTGTATTACAACTATCATTTGTGTGTCAATTCCTGAATGTGAGTATGTAAATAATTATATAAAGGCTACCGATCAACGGTTGGAGGCTTAAAACAAATCATTAGCCAGTACCCTGATGGCAAAATTGTCATCTATGAAGCTCATCGGCATTCAAGATGTGCTTAAGCACATCATGGAATTGAGAAACATTGCTGCTCAGCTCAAGTCTTTGGAGATTGAGATTTATAAGTTGTTATTGGCGCATTTCATCTTTAATTGTCTCTCATTTGAGTATAGTTCTTTTAAAATAACTTATAACACATTGAAAGAAAAATTGTCAATAAATAAACTCTTGACCTTGTGTGTTCAAGAGGTAGAGAGAATGATTCAAGATATGGGTGAACATGTGTGTATGGTCATTGATGATAAAAAAAGAAGCAAAGCTAAATGCATAAAAAGAAAGGAAAGAAGCCTATCCATTATAATGATAAGAAAGAATCTAGTTGTTTCTTCTATAAAAAGAAGGAATACACAAGGAAGGATTGTCCTAAGTTTATGACTTGTCTTGAAAAGAAAGTAATCTCATCTAATTTATATATTGTCAATCTAATATGGTTGATGTTTGACATAAAATTTGGTGGATTAATTTTGGTTCTACAATCCATATTCCAAATTCCATTCAGTGTTTCATCAATCAAAGAAAATTGACAAAAATGAACAAAGCACCTATTCTGCCAATTGAATGCATTATCGCGTAAAAGCTGTTGGTACATGTAGACTTGTTTTAAGTTCTAGTTTTGTAGTTGATCCAAAAAGAACCTTTTATATTCTTAGCTTTTCTAAAAACTTAATTGCCATTTCAAGACTTGTATATTTGAATTTTTCCTCTAACTTTTCTCAAAACAATTCTAGTTTGTTGCATAACTCAGTTGTTATGAAAAATGGTACTATGTGTTAGGGTTTATTTCAAATTTATATGCAAAAAAATGTCCCTTATAACCAAATGGATATGCACGGTACTGCTAGAATAAGGCATTGGGTTATGAATAAAAATCTTGCATACTGTAGCATGAAGATTGGGACATATCTCATTCGAAAGAATCAAAAGACTTGTAAATGATGAAGTTCTTGAAATTCTTGATTTTGAAGATTTTGATACTTACGTAAATTGCATTAAAGGAAAACATACTAATATGTCTAAGAAGGGTGCACAGAGGAGTTATGAGATATTAAAATCTTGCATACTGATATATGTTGTCCTAGTATGGACTCATCTGATTAGAAATACATCATTTCATTCATTGATGACTATTCATGATACATGTATCTCTACATGCTTCATAATAAGTGTGAAGCATTAGACTCCTTTAAAGTTTTTAAAACTGAAGTAGAGAAACAATGCAGGAAGCAAATTAAAATCATGAGGCCCGACCTCGATGGAGAATTTTATTGTAGGTATTTAATAGAGGACAAGGACCTATTCCATTTGCCAAATTTCTTCAAGAGTGTGCTATTATTACTCAATACACTATGCTTGTTTCACCGGGTCAAAATCTAGCAAAACGAAGAAATAGAACTTTAATGGATATGGTAAGGTGTATGCTTAGCAACTCGAAACTTTCTTGTTCATTGTGGAGGGAAACTCTTTAGATTGTAACACACACATTAAATTAGGTTCCTAGTAAAGCTGTTTTCAAAACACAATTTGAATTGTAGGAAGGTTAGAAACCGAGTTTAAAATATATTCACAATTAGATTGTCGGCTGAGGTTAGGGTTTACAAACCTTAAGAGAGAAAGGTACACCCAAGGACTATAAATGGGTATTTCATTGGTTATGACAAAAGGTCCAAGGGTTATAGATTTATTTACCATAAAATGTAATAGAATTATGGAATCAAACAAATGCAAAATTTCTTGAGAATGAAGTGATTAGTGGCAGTGATCTACATCAAAACTTAGCTTTTGATGATGGTCATATAGAAAATAATCCAATATTAAGAAGTAGAGTACTTATTGTCAATGACATTCATTCTAATCAGGTGAATGTTGAACAAGTAGTCAATAAAGAATCACATCAAGCTGAAAATGCTCTTATAGATCCAATTACTCATAATGGAGAACAATAATTTGAAGTTGTTGAGCAACCAATTGATCAACTGCCACCACAAGAGAACATTCATGAACCATTAAGGATATCAACTAGAGTGAGAAAACCAACAATATCAAATGATTTTGTTGTTTACCTACAAGAATTTAACTATAATATTGGGAAAGAAAATGACCTAGAAACGATTTTGCTAGCGATGAATAGTGATAATTTAAAATTATGGTATAATGACATGAAGGGTGAGATAGATTCTCTGGTTGCAAACCAAGTTTGAGATCTTATCGAGTGACATGAAGGGTGAGACTATTTAGTTGTAAATGAGTTTTCAAAATAAAAAAATATTCAAACATTGAACATTATAAGGCCTGACTCATGCGCTAAAGGATTCACACAAAAGAAAGAAATAGATTATCGAGAGACTTTTTCTCCTATTTTAAAGAAATACTCCTTCCATATTGTCATGAGATTACCAGTGCAATTCAATTTTGAATTACAACATATGGATGCGACAAAGACTTTCCTCAATGAAGAATTAGAGGAAGAAGTTTATATGAAACATCCTCTAGGGTTTTCTTTAACTCAAGGTGGGCATCTTGTTTCTAAGCTTAAGAATCAATGTATGGATCAAACATGCCTCCTATAAGTGGTCTTTGAAATTTTATAATGCAATCTCTTCATTTAGTTTTGGTGAAAACATAAAGGATCAATGTATATACCAGAAGGTTAGTGAGAGTAAGATTATTTTTCTTGTCCTATATGTCAATAATATATTGCTTGCAACTAATGATATGAGATTGTTATATAAAGTAAAAAAATTTCTCTATAAATATTTTGACATAAAAGATATGTGGGAAGAAACTTATGTCATTGGCATTAAGATTCAAAGAGATAGATCTCAAGGTATTTTGGGTTTATCTCAGAAAGCCTATATCAATAAGGTTTTTGAGATATTTCAAATAAGTAATAATACACCTTTATTAGTAGGAAGCCTTATGTACGTGCAAGTCTGCTATACATTGTATTTGCTATTGGAATGTTAGGAAGATATCAACATAATCATGACATTGAACATTGGAAATTGGCAACGAAAATAATGAGGTACCTTCAAGAAATCAAAGTTTACATGACTACAAGCATAAAAACTTTCAATTTGGAGATTGTTGGATACTAGATTCAAAGTGTCCTGGCTACACTGATTCTTGTAAATCCACGTCTAGATACTTATACATACTGGCTAATGAATCTGTTTCATGGAGAAGTGCAACACAATCTTTATTGCCTACTTCCACTAAGGAAGTTGAGTTTGTTTCCAATTTTGAGGCTACATCACAGACTATTTGGTTGAGAGTTTCATATCTGGGCTTCAAGTAGTTAAGTTTTTATGAAGAACATTAAAAATGTATTGTGATAAGTCAGTGACTCTGTACTTGGCTAAAAATAACAAAAGCAAAAGTCAAAGTAAAAACACTGACTTTAAATATTTTACCATAAGCGAACGTATTAAAGTGAATGATGTGCTCATTGAATGCATTAGTGCCGAATTTATGATTGCGGATTCATTGACGAAAGGTATACCACCAAAGTTGTTCAAATATAATGTTTCCCATATAAGACTTGTTGAATTTTAAGTTTGATATGTAATGCTATGTATATAACAATGTTATGTGATGAAACTTTGATATTTAATTGTCTTCTCATTGTGGGTGTCGACATTAAATATTTAGCCATAAGGGAATGTATTAAAGTGAATGATGTGCTCATTGTACATATTAGCGCTGAATTGATGATTGCAGATCCTTTGACAAAAGGCATGCACCAAAGTTGTTCAAAGATCATGTTGGGCATATGGGAATCGTTCAATTTGAAGATTGATATATAATGCTATGATATAGCAATATTATGTGATGAAAATCTGATATTTACTTCTTTTCTCATTATGGATGTAACACCCCAAATCCGGCTCACTAGTGAATGGAACCAGAATGTTACGGGTCAACCAATTAAGTCGGTCACCTCGAACATGACCTGAATGAATCTACTCTCGGCGTCTTATAATGGTAGATAATTTTTTTCTTGCATGTATGGAATGCAAAAATCTTAATAGGATACTACTTGAATGACATGACAAACAATTCACGCTAAAAAATAATTATGATAAATTCAATAAAATTTCTAAAATAAAACGGATAGAGTGTCCCCTAAAAGTGTAACAAGGGGCCAACCTGTCAAAACAATGATATTTAAAAATATTAACAAACACATCACACGTAACTCAACATTTATTTCAAAACATAACAACGTCATATCAACACAATTATAATCATAAACTTGGTCTCGATTGTTTCGATCATTTCATCAGTCATACTTATCATATTCACAATACCATTTTCATAAATTGCGTATTGACCTATCTGTTCATTTCATCTAACACATCTGTTATGTCATTTCAACATTTTTCAGCCATTTCAACATTTAACATCACATTATAAACCAATACATCATAATCAAAACACAACAATCCAAACATAATGTGTCAAGTTTGCGTGTGCACATAGTAATCACTATGCAAAACCCGTGACTCGAGTCAGGGTTTTACGTTACCGAACCAGTCGGTTCGACCGTTGGTTCGAGTCGAGTCAGTTTCATGAACCGCGTGCTGAGTCGAGGCCAGCCGTGAGTTATGAGCGATGAGAGTCAGGTGTACCTGAATATATGATGATAACGTCGAGAAGATGGCGAGATATGAGTTATCAGAAAATATCAAAGTATGCAGTATTTTTTCTTTTTATATATTTGATCGTAGAAATAGTTTTAGGTTGAATAATGCATTAGGACGCATTAGATTATATTCGGATGGGTTATTAGTTATAGAGCATGTCATTTGGATGTTGTTGTGTTTGTTTTATTTTATGCAATTTTTCCATATTTTTCTAGATTTGTTTTAGAATTTATTACGAACTAGTTATTATTTTGACTCGAGTAGGAATTGAGTCAATACTTATTTACGAAACTGCCACAGAGCATTTCTTCTCCCTCCCGACCCTTCTTCACGCAAACCCTCACCGTTGTGTGATGCCGCCACCAACACCGCCCTACCGCCGATCGATGCCGCTCCGCCTTGCTGTGCCGTCGCCGTGCCACTGTCGATGGCCATCGCCACCTTGGCTGCTTTGTTTGACACCACCATCGGACCAAGCTCATCGAGCTGGTGCCGATAGACCCCCTGATTGCCCCGTCCCAAATCATCGCCAGAAAACCGTCGGAATCCGCCGACACTCACTGGAAAACTGCCGGAACCGCCGGAAAATTGGATTCGTGGGAAATTTTCCGGATCATCCGCCTAATGCACCCAGTCCAATCTGATCGGACTGCGGATGCCGCTAGGTGCCGAGTTCAAGTTTCGAGCCACGGAACGGAAACCCTAGCCGTCGCCGATTTTCGACGACGCGAGGTATATTTTATTTTAAATTAATTATTTGAAAGTATTGATTATTAGAATTGCATGCTAGGATTGGTGAATTGTGTGTTATAATAATATGTATAAATGTAGATTTGATTAAGGATAAAATATGAAATTTGTTTGATTGAGTGGTGTTAAAAATGGAGACTAAGAAACTAATTAGGGTAACTAGGTAATGATCATGATCTAATGCAAACTAGCCTAAGTTGACTTGCTAGAATTGATATAGGTTGATGTGTGTTGATTGATGCGTGATTGTGTTGATTGTGTGTGCATGCTATAGGATGTGTGATTCATCATGCGGGCGTTAGTTTTTAGCTTGATTGTGTAGGTACGGTGTAGGAGCTTGCCGCCTAGGCGCGTGGACCCGTTTGGAGCTTCTACCAGGTCCGTTTAGGACTCGTTCTCTATTTTTATGCTACTCTATTGTGTATTTGAATTATCATGTGCAAGACGAGTTAAGTGGAGTTTTATCGGATCCCACTTAACTCGGGCCATTTAGCCAATGATTTTTTGGATTAATAACCCTTGAGGATGAGATCCCTTGAGTTTGTTTTAGAACTTCAGATCCAGCTCACGATGCCTTCGGGCCTATTGTATAAATCCCAACCTAGCCCTATATATATGTATAGTTTTCGTGTTTTCAGTGAGAGATTGAATGAGGGAAATCCGACTACCGTGCTACGCGAGCAGGCGCGTGTGTGTCGATAGTGGGCTCTTGAATGGTGTGTGGGCCGTTTCATTCCCGAGGGATCCTGACAACTCCACTTTTGAGTTCCTCAAACCACCCGAAGAAGTGTGGAGGTTCACGGGTACTGCAATGCAGCGCATGTCTAGACTTGTGGTTTCAAAGGGTACTAAAGGCGGCTGCCTGAGAGTACTCGGCCTTCGTGCTCAAGGCCAGAAGTAATATGGAAGGTGCAGAGGGCGGAATGGAATGAGATTTGATGCGAGAAGCGATAGAGAAATGACCAAGGTATGAGAATGAGAAAGAAAGGGGGACGCTGTCGACCCGAGGGCGACGGCTCCCGTATGTGCCCTGATGAGAGTTCTTGAGGAAGTATATGGTTTTCATTCAACAGGAGAGTTTGCTCTCATGTGCTAGATTGATATTAGTTATTTTCTGGGCCGGTAACACTCGTTACTGACGGTTTTTCTATATATATGTAGGTGAGGAATGCGAGCAATGAAAGCTGTCGGGACTGCGGAGGAGCAGCACGGAACCGCACACACATGTACCTGCCACGTGTAATGTATAATGATGGTTGTTTAGTGCTGTGTGAATGATTGTTAGAATGTTTTTGTCTTGATGAATTGTCTGTTATGAAATGAACGGATAGATGTGAATGAGCAGGGAGCCTTGAGTTCAGCCTCGTCTTAGATGAAAACAAATGAGATAATGATTGAATGTCATGGTAGATTGCTATGTGTTATCGTATTTTCATAAAATATTTATATACCTTTGTTGTGGACAGGTTGGCCCTTATTGCACTTTTAGGAAAAACTCTGTCCGTTTTTACGTAGTAGTATATATTTTCTTTTTGTTTCTCATTTATTGTTTTGTCTTGTTTTTGCTTGTACATCATAGCATGCATGTAGGACTGCGTTAGAACCCGATTGTTCCCATTCATGCATTTCATGATTGCATCTCCATCTTGAGATGCCGAGGGCAGATCCGGGTCGGCTTAATCGAACCAAGTAGATTAGCGAACGGTTTGGTCGCCGGTGACATTTCCGGGTCGGTTCATGGGTGAACCGAAACGGGGTGTTACACACTGCACCTCCGTTTAGGCTGGTGTATCAGGCTCCTGTTCCTCACGTACATAAACATAAATGAAAATGTCAGTAACGAGTGTTAATGGCCTAGAAATAACTATAACAAGCTGACAAATGAGTGCTAACTCTCATTTTGAAGAAAAATTATATATAACTTCTGCTGAACTCTCATAAGGGCGTCTACAAATGACTGGTCTGCTAATGCCTCTCTCCACATTTTCTCATTTTCTTTTCTGTTCCTTGGGACTACTAGTATATCCTAAGCACTTTCATTTCCCCAATATTTCTTCTGGTCCTAAGTACGAAGGCCAATTACTCTTAGGCAGTCGCCTTCAGTACCTTTTGAACCACATGTCCAGACGTGCATTGTACTAAACAGTACTTGTAAATTCAATGTTTATTTGGGTGTGAGGACTCAAAACGCAGAGTTGTTAGGATCTCTTGAGAATGGAACAGTCGGCTCACTAATTTAGAGCCCGCTATGCATGACACATGCTTCAGCTCGTGGTACATGCGAGTTGGTTTCACCATCTCTCGTCTCATTGAAAACTTGATAAAAACTATTTATAGACCTAGGAAGGGATTTAAATACTATAGGCCTGAAGGCAACTTGAGGTAGATTTTGTTTTCAAAATTAGACTTGAGGGATCTCTTCTTTGAGGGTTATTAATTTAGAAAAAAGATTTGATTAACTGTTGAGTTAAGTGGGATCTAATAAAATGCTAGTTAACTTGTCCTGCACTTCTAAATAAATTATGATATAATAAGAAATAAATGAGGGTGAGTCCTAAATAAACCTAGAAGAATCTCCATGCGAGGTCACGCGTCTAGGATGAAGTGGATGCACCGACACAATCAAAGTAAATGCTAATGCCCTAGCTTGCTATATAGTGCATGCATGAAGTGGATGCATGGAAATCATTACAAAATTATGAATACAATAATTACTAATATCACTATCGGACTATCAACGTATAAATTAATTTAACAATCAACAATTTAAAAACTTCTTATCGTTACTTTTAACTAGGTGACTATGTTACAATTTCTAAACTAATCTTCATCTTGTATCAATTCACATTCCGAATTAACTTTCTAATCAAATAATCAATTAACCTACACAATTATAACCCTAATACCTAACTTCATAATTTTTAACATCATCCAAAACATATTTAATTTCCTAATTAAATAATTCGATGTATCATTAAACATTTTCAATTCTAAATTTCATAACGTAATTTATTAATCAAGAAATAATTATCCCTAAATTTTGGAATAATATATTCACAGAAATAAATAATTCGTAAAAACTATGATTGATATGCATAATAATAAAAAATAAATTGAAAATCTAACATTTGAGAAGCGATAAGGGTCTCACTATGATTCGGTGCAAAATCGATGATGACAGCGGTGGCGACCGCAGCGGCTGACGGTGCCTAGGGCGATGGCTGTGGCTGGAAATAGACCGGTAAGGGAACGTCTAGGGGCATTGGGGCTAGGGTAGGAGGACGTGGACAGTGACGGCAGGTGACTGGCCGGGAATTGGCTGGTGGTGGTGGAAAGATAGGACGGGGAAGAGGGGAAGGGCTTGGTCGGGAATGGAGCTGTCCGGCGGAGATCGTGACGGCGCTCCAAAATCAAGGCAAGGGTGGGCAGCGGTGAACCAGTTAGGAGAAGGAAGAAGATGGAGGTGGAAAAGGAGGAGGAGCTGGCGACGGTGGTGCCGGCCAGCGTCACCGCCACCCTCCCTCCAGCGTCACTGGTGGAGGGAGGGTGGCGGAGGTGCTGTTCGCGGCGATGGGGCGGTGGCGGTGGAGAGGTTTCGGGGGAGAAATGGGGGAAAAGGTCGAGAAGGAAAAATATAGCACATGGATAGTTTTGTAAATAAAACTTCACTCACTCCTGACTTGAGTCAATAATAATAAATAAATTCTTAAAAATACATAATAAAATATATCAAAATACCCAGTCAAGAAATAATGGAGTCCTAACTCGAATGACATGCTCTATGCCTACCAACCTACCCAAAAATATTAAATAATGAATCTTAACACGATAAATGGTGTAATTATAATTCTATGGTATACTAAAACTAAAAAAGACAGAGTATACTCTCATATACTTTGATTAAGCATTCTGTTGCTACCTTATTGACATTATCATCATATACTTGGGTACAAATGACCATCATGGCTCATAACACACGACTAGCCTTGGATCAGCAAATGTGTTCTAAAACTAACTCAATTGAAAATAACAGTCAAACAGATTAGTTCTAACTATAAAATCCGGATTTGGGCTCAGAGTTTTACAACCTTCCCTCATATAAATTTTGTCCTTGAAAGTTAAGATCAAGGAGGCTTTAACCTCGTGAACTATCTACTGAACCGAATCTGGCAATTGGACACTCATGTCCCTGTCATTGGCTTTTGTATCCTCTGATACGTCACCACTCGTGACTTTGTATGTCCTTGCTGGCTGTTGTGTCTAGGTGGTAAATTCCGCTAATGTTTCTACCTTTGCTGGACATTTTTATCCTTAGTTGTCTATGCCTGCCTGATCATTACTGCCATGCTTGCTCTCTCGTTCAGCTTGTGTTGGGCCTCTCTACTCTTGAGTTGTTTGTACTTGTTCTAGCATTGCTTCCATACTTCTTCACTGGTTCTAACTTTTCTATTGTTGTCTCGGTGGAAAACCTAGGCTACCCTAAGACCTACTGAGTAAGCTATTAGATACTCTAGGGTACTACTAGGTACTAGTCTGATCTACATCTGGGAGAACTATATTGGGTGCAAGGTATGCTAACTAACACCTAGCTACATCTCTCTGATCCTCATCTATGTGAAAGTTCACCTACTTGTACTCTCGGGCACTCTCTTGTAGGTCCTACTACTGAACTAAGCTATCCTATGGGTCCTGCTGCTATCTAGTGAAGAGTAGTCCTAGTTAAGAGTGTCTAATAGGAGGACGCCTATCTAAACTAGGTTACGCTCTATGATGTCCAGGTATGGAAAACTAGGTCACTCACTGGCAATCCTAATTCCTGTATCTCACTTTGTTCGATAAGGGAACAAGAATAGCTACTATAGATCTAGTGCATGCTATGGCCCAGGTAATTATATGTACTACCACTATTGCTCTTAGATTCATAGGAGTTGTGTGAAGCTCTAGATGTACTAGTCAATTTCTACTCATCCTACTATCTGGGTAACCTGGTGGTCAAAGATCAATTGTATGGTTCGAGGTAAAAACATAATCATGATCTCTCTCTCACTAGACCAATCCTGAATGGGCTTACACTATGTCCCTACTAATGCGCTAACTATCTAGCTTGGGTACCCTAGATGTCTCACTCCCGTCACTAGCATATCTTCCTTGCTACTTATCCTCATCCATTACTATCTCCTAGAGGTGGTCTATCCAAGTCATCTAACTAAGCTCTCATTTGTGCTTCACATATTTATGATCTTGTTGTTTGTCATGAGACTATTTGGTGAAAAACCAACAAATAAAGACAATAAATAAGAAACATACATGCCAACTTGACTTGGATCAGTCCTTGCACACACATCACCAGTACCCATATCTTCCAACTTAATCAACTGAGAGTGGCTTTGCTACCAAACTGTCATACCCCAAATCTAGTGCACTCGAAACCGAACAGGAATATTACAGGTCACCCAATTTAGTCGGTCAACCCGAACCTAATCCAAATGGATCTACTCTTGGCGTTTTGAGGTGGAAGATAAATTTCGTCATGCATGTATGGGATGCAAAAATCCTAATAGAGTATTATGCGAATGGCATGGCAAATAATTCACACTAAAAAACAATTACAATAAATTTAATAAAATTTCTAAAATAAAATAGACAGAGTGTTCCCTAAAAGTGCAAGAAGGGGACAACCAGTCAAAACAACTATATATATAAATGTAAATAAAAGCATCACATATAACACAAAACATTCATTTCAGAACATAACAACGTCATATCAACACAATTATAATCATAAACATGGTCTCGACCCTTTCGTTCATTTCATCTATCATACTTATCATACTCACAATACCATTTTTATAAATTAGGTCCTGACCCACTTGCTGATTTCATCTAACACATTTGTTATATCATTTCAACATTTTTCAGTCATTTAAACATTTAACATCACATTATAAGCCAATACATCGTAATCAAAGCATAACAATCCGAACATAATGTGCAAGGCTTGTGGGTGTGCATAGTAATCACCGCTCCTTCGTTTAGGCTGGCATATCATACTATTGTTCCTCACGTACATAATTATAAAAGAAAATGCTAGTTACGAGTGTTAGTAGCTCAAAAATAACTATAACAAATTGATAAATGAGAGCTAACTCTCATTTTGAAGAAAAACTATATATAATTTCTGCTAAACTTTCATAAGGGCGTCTATTGGGGAGTAATCAGCCCCATCATGGGTGGTTATTGTTGTAACTTTCTGATGGAAGGAGTCATATGCCTATTTCATCTTCTGTCCCTGATTGGCTTTTCATATTCTTTGGAATGCCATCACCGTTGAGGAGAATAGATCATAAGATAGAAATCATCATGGCATGGGGAGGTATGTTTTGATTCATGTAAATATCATATATTGGTTTGATATACATGAAGTAACATGTATGGTTGGGATTGACAAATTTCTCAAGCCATAAGTAGGGGGAAAATTGGCAAAAGTTAAATTTATTAAATATAGCTAGTAATATTGATAAATCGAATTCATCAAATAAGAATGGAAAATCATGAAAATTAAGAAAGCATTTGTGAAAGACAGCAATCAAATATCATTGGCACAAATGGTCTCTTCTCTAAGAACAAATGAGGTGTTATGTATAGTTTTAAACTCGGCCATGGCTCCGAGTTACATGGCTTGTGAAGGTCCGAGTTGAACTTGGTGGAAAACTTGGAAAATATAAAGTTCAGGTGATAACTCGATTGACTCGGTGATCGGTCAAATTGCAGTTTTTAATAAACTTGCCTAATTCGGTGCCAACTTGGAGCTACAAATGATATTTGGGTTGACAATTTATTTACCCAAAATGAAGCTAGTGTTGTTGTCCATCAAACCGTGCAATACGAGGGGACTGCCTTTTTGCTTGTGGAAACTAAAAACCATATATCTAGATAATGTACCTTTAATATTTTGACAGGACTAATTATTCAAGTTTTTTTGTTGAAAAAGAGTTACTTATGAACTAATTATATGATCATATTTATAAAATATATCTAGTTTTATTTTTAAATACACACCTATTTTTAATAATATAAGAAGAATAAAATTAATGCTATGATGAAAAAGTAGGAGATTCAAACAATCAAATTACAATAAAAAATACAACCAAAATAGTATATCTCATTCAATTTGAGTCTTGTATCTCTAAGATATCAATCATTATAACACACCTCATTATTTAATAAGAGCCGGTCTATAAAATTATAGACTTTTTGTAACGCATGTAGCATGCACAATATTTTTCCTAGTTTTTACAAGAGACAACCGTCTAAAAATATGTATTCAATATGGCTAAAATATTGTAGGCTTGCCATTATGGATGGGTTCAGATCGGATATGGTTATATCCGTTTTTTGTCAAAATCTACATATCCATACCTGTATTTGATCAAAATTTTAAAATGTTTGTATTCGACTCGAATCCACCAAATCCATATTCAATTTATATATGACTCAATTTGCATGCCTTCGGTCAAATTTTAAAATATAATAAAAAAATTACTTTAAATATTATAAATTATAAATTATAAATTATAAAATATCAACTATTTAATATGTTATCATGTTTGTGCATGTATTTTCAGCCTTTGCTCGATTGATGGCTAAGATGAAAGTGCGGGGATTAGTCAAATGGATGGTTGTCCCAAGGCACCCTTTCCACTAAAATTATGAGTTATCCTACCGACAAAACACAGAAAACAAGTCAAAGAAATACTTTTTCATGTTTATGTGTCTATGTGAGTTCCCACATTAGTCCGTGACAAGTTTGTATTTACAATCTACTATTTTATAATTTTTTACAATTTACAATTAGAAGTGAATTTTTTTCCATTTTTTATTTGCTAACTACGAATATTGCATGTTTCTCAAGGCTTGAAATTGACCTTTGTATTGCTTCAACGAAGAAATATACTTCACCATTGTATTCAGCACTTAAAAAAATGTGGGGAATGGTTCACCGGACAGAGATACAGGAAGACTCTCAATTAAATTTTGAACCGAAATTGGGCTGAACCAAACCATGTCCGGTTGTTTCGATCAGGCGTTGAGTTGGTTCAAGCACAGTCGGTTGGATCCAAGTCAAAGGCACGAACTGGAACAACAGCCAGGCTTGCGGGCAGTGAGAATTGGCTGTGGGCATAGGAAGGTTAGCGGACATGGTTTGCTAAACAGGCCCGATGCGAGCTGTATGCACGGGTGCAAAGTCAGCGGTGTCTTTGCATTGACATGGTGATTGCGGTGGCATTGACAGGTGGAGACTGCTCAAATCTGTACGGTGGGTGGCGAGTTGGATTGTGGTGGTTAATTGACCAGAAAAGTCTTCGAACGGCGGTGGTTATGTCAGAATATTCCCGGCTATAGTGAATATCAATCGGACTCTCACGATATTTTCGGGCAACTATGTGTAAAGGCATCACCAATAGTGGAGAGAGCTAACTCAGATCACAAATTAAACCAATTAGATCTCACTAATCTTTAGCACCCCTAAGTAGATGATGATGGACAAGTAAGAATCAGAAGTTTTAGACAATTAAGCACATGAGGGAATTAACACTAAGCTCATCAAATTCTAAGTGATTTAGGTCATGAATTATGTGAAAAAGTCAAAGTAAATTTAGTAATTGAATCAATTACAATTTTCATAACAAAACCCTAAATGAACAAGTAAGAAAATCAGGCTTAATTCAATCAAAGACTCAAGCTTTAGATAATTCATCAAACCATAAGAGTATTGAGTGGGACAAGCACAAGTAATAAAATAAGTAAATGTACATAAGAGAAAGGATAGGGGAATGATATACAAGACACAAGAAGATTTAGTGGTTCGAAACTCCTACTCTAGCTCCTATCCCTTTAATGTCCCATGGAAATATAAGTCTTTCTTGTTTCATTACATCACAACTTGTACACCTTAATGCCATCTACATGCCTTTTTTAAAAGCTATCTTCTTAGAGCCGAGAAGCATGAACCCGCTTTTAACACTCACAAAGTTTACAACCATGGAAATAAAATCCCACTCCTTTTCCAGGCTCACCCAAAAGCCAAGGTGCCTACTCCTCATCCTTGAGGAAAGGAGCTTCCTTCCAAGTCCCATGAGCCATGAAACCTCCTCTTTCCACGAACTAAGAAGTCTACTCCAACCCTAGCTCGCCCCGAAACCAAAGAGCTACTTTGTATAAAGCTCTCTCCAGCAAGTAGCGTACACCTTCTCACAACTTTTCTCTTGACCCAAAGAAGTAATCTATCTTCACACCTTGAAGGTAACAAATCCACCTCCACATCTTGGAGGCAATCCCCTCCACACCTTGAAGGTAATCAACTATTCGAGCATCTTTATTCAACACCAAGGACTAGATGCTACACTCGCTCACTCACAACACATCAAGAATTTACAAACAAGTTCAATACATGAGTGAAATCCTCATGAAGCCTTTAGCATATATGCCTTAGGCTAATACAACCCTCTTAGGCATGAAAGTAAAAACACAAAGAGATTTGCAAGCAATATAATACCCTAATCAATATTCAATGCTTGTAACCTTTCAAGAGGTTTTCAAAATACACACTCCAAGGTCTTATTTACAGCTCAAGGTCTCCTATCCAAGAAAAATAGACATTATGACTTTCAAATTGCCACATCATCCATCCCAATGGCTAATTTTTTCGAAATTTTGATCTGTCAATTGATGATCGACGGTTGATTGATCTGGCTAATCGATCTTTGATTGCCTTTCTGATTTCTTGGGTGTTCCATGAGATGAATATTTGCTATCTGCCAATCCATGATTGACTTCCAATTGGTTTGCCAAAGTTCTGCCTATCAATCTACTGAACTCTTATTGGCAGCTAACTTTTCTTTAATCAATTATTGATCGATCTACTGATCGTCAGCGAAACATGTTGTGTTTTGTCCAAACATTGAGTTGTCATAATTCCTTATTAAGAACTTCGACTTGAGAGATTGAAGAGTTGGATAGCTCCGGATGTCTTCCATCACTCTTGGCAAATTTTATAACCACACTCCTTCTAGGTAGGGCTACTTATTAAGCGAGCCAGCTCGTGAGCATTTTGTATTCGGCTCGACTTGGCTCTACTTAAAACTCGACATTTAAATTCTCGAGCTCGAACTCGAATCCTATGAGTCGAGTTGGAGTAAGGCAGTGTTCGACTCGAGTCAACTCGGTTATAACTCGAACTTGACTCGAAATCGACTTGTAGCTCGACTCGATAATATAATATAATAATATATATAATATCACTTACCTACTCAAAACACATTTGAAATCATAGATAAATCTTATTATTGACTATTAATATAAATTCTAAAAAATAATTTTACTATAATAAAATAACAAAGGCAAATTTTAATTAACATCAGTCTGCTATTGCAGAAAATCTTTGCCACAACAATTTATTTGTTTATCATTGCTGTAAAACCCCAACTTTGGGTAAGGGTTTTACCTGCTTGTAGTTTGCCTAGTTTGGACCAGTCTCGAGCCATTTAGAGCAAGCTCGAGCTAGAATAATTTTAAAAGTATGAGTATGAGGCCCAGATGGCCATATGAGCATGTTATGGAGGCTGAGTATGCCCGACATATATATGATAATTTCAGTTATGATACAATAGAGCATGAGTTATCAGTGTTTACACAAGGTATACATATGATTTTTATGGGTTAGCCTGGATTTTAGGCCTAGATCTAGGCCTTTGCAGTGTTTAGTACTCGTTTGAGATTTTTAGGGTATCTCATTGCATGCATCATAAGGATTTCGGACCATCGGATTGTGCCCCGTGGGCCCATCTCGATTGCACTTAGGGTTTTGAGGCTCATTTACCCTTTTTACCTCGATTCCCACTTATATAGTCAATTTTAGGGCTCGATTCAGTTTCAATTTCAAACAGTCTCGATCTCAGCTTTCTGTCTGTATGTATATTACATATACCCATAGGTGGGTCCTACTAGACCACGAGTTATCGAATATTCAGATCGTGCCACGTGGCAAGATTTGAGCCATCCACATCAAGCTAGCTTTTTCCCATTTATATTTCAAACACTTTCATTGATTTTCAGATTTAGACCCTTCAGCACCGCCACCACTTCGGCTCGCCGGCAGTGCATTTCCACCTTGCCCTCAGCCACTGGATCAGTACGGCAGTGATCACCTCGTGGCCAGCTATCAGTCCATACCCATGATCACCGATGTTGCTGCCAGTGATGAAGTTTTTGCTGTCAGTTTTTGCCGTCGCCGCCACCCATTCTGGCAATTTTTTAGCGTCGACGAGTGTCCCCCGGCAATGCTGACCACCCCTACAACTTTCCCTCGCCCAGATCTATGGTTTGGAACTGACACAGACCTCCGCCATGGCTGCAATTGCCGCTGGCAATGCGCACTTGCACATCAGCCTGGATTGGTTCATCTCGTCAAGGACAACATTTTGAGACCACCCACGACCACCACCGCGACCGCGATTGTTGCCGGTGACGTCGTTGTACCCAGTGGCGATCCGCCCCCTTTCTTGCTATTTTCTTGCCAACCAGTGGTCGGACTCCACTGATTGTCACCACCAACAGCTCCGCCTTAATGCCCCCTGCCGATCCCGATTGGTGGCCAGACCAGCTGCACCTCCGTCGGCCTTCTTCGGTGAGGAGCACTGGCCGCCCCATTTGGCCCATTTGCTCGATTCGTTGTCTGCCTGCCGGATCTTGTTCACCAGCCTGGCAGCCCAAGTCTGATCCCACATGTCCAGTTCAGGTCTGCTCAGCCAACCCGGCCCATTTTCCAGTTAACCCAGGCTGGGTTGGTTCAGTCCATTCCGTTCAGTCCGGTTTAGCTTGGTTCAGTCCGGTTTAGCCTAGTTCAGCCTGTTTTCTTCCATTCTTGCACCAATTTTGGTAATTCGATAACCTCTATGTTAGTTGTGATGCATGTTCACATGATTTAGCATGATTGGATGTTATGATTATTTATCTTTATTTATTGTTTTATTTATTTGTTTGTTAATTATTATTTATATGTTTACTAACACGAGTATATGTTAATATTTGCTCATGTTTACCCTTAATTTATATAGTATAATTATATTATTATTTAATGATTATAGTATTGTTCTTATTTATGTATTTAATATTTATCTAATTATCTATGAGTGCATTTTCTTGTTTATTTATTTTTTATTATTATGTCTCAATTTTTGTGCCACTTGTTTAGTTATAGGTTTGTTAGCATTATTTTTTTTATCATGATGTATTGATGATATGAGTACACATCAGAGGCATGCATCATATAGAGATGTTAGTATTTTACTTAGTAGTGGCTTTTGGAGTTCGAACTCGCCATAGATGTACAGATACGTTTAGAGGTTGGACCACAGGTCCATAGGACTCTCCCTCTCAGCTTGAGTCCTTGCATGTCAAGTTTAATCATGTTTTATACATAGGACGACATCGGCGGCATTTTATTGCATCCTCCGATGTCAGGTCATTTTGCTGTGTTTTCTACGCATGTTTAATAAAACTAGAAGGATGAGATCCCTTGTTAGTCTTCGAACTAAAGCTCAAGAAATGTATGATGCACGCCTCTTCCCTAAGCCTATTATATAAGTACACACATTTTTACGGATTTCATGAATAAGAGAATGAGTGGTACGGAGATATGTATGAACCACACTAGTACTCCTTCAAACCATGAGGTAGTGAGGTATATGAAGGTACGGCGTAATGCAGCACATTTCCAAAATTTGTAGCACTAACTTTACTGTTCTTTTTGCCACTCGAGTACTATGGTGAGTGATATAGAAGATGTGAGGGCATAAGCATTGTATGTATGAATATGATTATAAGCCGTGCATGTGAGCTGACACTTGCTTAAGTATGTTTTCTTACCACTGAGTGCGAGGCAATCTTGAAGTTTCATAAGTTTTCGTGTGTAATGGAATACCCATTTGCTAGTTTGTATTAGTTATTTTTAGGATCAGTAACATTTGTTACTGACATTTTTCATATAATATATGTAGGTCTTGCAATCTTGAGTCGACTTTGGTGGGAGGACAGATAAACGCTACACACATTTGAGCTTAGTGCAATTATTTACTTTCTTACCTTTATTTATATTTGATGTGTTTTGACGCGTATTTAACAGTGCCTTCTATTCTCATGACACCAAGAAGGTTGTTTTAATCTGTTTTATTGATCGAGTCGTACCAATTGACAACTTTAAACATGACTTGACTCGATCGTAACATTTATGATTCGGTTCTTAGGTGAACCAAAATCGGGGTGTTACAATGGCTTAATTAACTAAAATCGTTAGGTTAACAAATTATGCATGCTATGGCTTATATAAGAGACGGACCATTAAAAACATGGATAAGATAGCTAAAAGATTTATAGTTCTTTACCAAGATAAAAATACATATACAAAAATATCATACCTATAATCGGATTCCTACATGATTAGGCATCAATCAATAAGCTCATGTGTAAAACTCGTGACTAGAGTCAAAGTTTTACATTAGCGAACGAGTCGGTTCAACCGTTGATTCGAGTCGAGTCAGTTTTATGAACTGCGTGCTAAACTGAGGCCAATGGTGAGTTATGAGCGATGAGGGTCAAGTGTAGTTGAGTATATGAAGATAACATCTAAAAGATGATGAGAAATGAGTTATTAGTGTATATGAAAGTATGTAATATGTTTTTTTGATGCATTTGATGTAGAATTATTTTTAAGCTGAGTAATGCATTAGGGCGCGTTATAGGGTAGTTTGGGTGGGTTATTAGTTATAGAACATGTCATTGTGGTGTTACGATGTGTATTATATTTTATGGAATTTTCCTTATTTTTTTGGATTTTTTATGATTTATTATGAGTTAGTTATTATTTTTAACTCTAGTGAGAGTCGAGTTAACTTTTATTTATGATATTGCCACCGACCAATTTCTTCCCCCAACGCTTTCCATTCCCCAAAACCCTCGACGCCGCCCTCCTTCTCCATCACCAACGCCACCTCTGGTGGCTGGACCACCACCGCCTTTGGCCGCTACACCACCACTGCTCGACGCTGCCAGTCAGTGCTAGAACATCGCCGACCATTCCCCCTGTCGTATGGCCATCACCAGGCCTCCACGACTCGACGAAGCAACCGTGAACGCTCCATGCTCCTGTAGCTGATCCAGCCACCGGCAACCACTGCTGCCGCCATCCAGTTGCCACCTCAACGTCTTCGACCCTCCCACGACCTTTCCCGACCAAAACGGAGCCGAACACAGCCCATCCCAGCCAAATCTCTCCACCCCACCACCAACCGTCCTTGTTTTGTCCTTTTGGCTAGCTGCAGACTCCGTCGACTTTGTCGAGATCATAGACGCGTCGGGCTCATCGAGCAGGTGCCAATAGTACCCCATACCACTGCCATCCTACTGGTAGCTACCACCGGTAATAGTCGCTGGAAAATTGTTGGAAATCCGTCGGAACCCGTCAGAAAACCGGATTTGCTGGAATTGGCAGGATCTTTTGCCGAACTCATCGAGTCAACCCGATCGAACTTCAGGGGCAGCCGAGCGCCAAATTCAAGCTTAGAGCCTTGTGACGAAACTCTAGCCATGGTTGATTGCCAACGACGTGGGGTATATTACCTCCGATTTAATTATTTTAAATTGATAATTATTACCACAACATGCTAGGATTGATTGTTTGGTGTAATGAATGCCTGATAGTAGGTGAAGTTATATTTGTATGATTTTAGTTACGCTTAATGAATGCTAATTATCTAATTATGTAAATTAAATCTATGCATGCTAGTTGACTGCAACGTAATTTAGAAAAACATAATAAAATCAATGTGAATAGGATGAGCTAGAGACATTTTTATTGTGATGAGGATTGTCAATTGTTTGATGGGTGATGAGAGCATTGTGAGTATGATTGACTATTTTGTTAATTTTTAATCTCTATAACTATATATTTATCTCCAAAACGAGCTATTTTTGAGCTTATGAACGACCTAGTTTTGAGTTCCCAAACGAGCTGGTTTCAAGGTCTCAAACAAGCTGGTTTCGAGCTCCCAAAGGAGCTTG
Source organism: Piper betle (assembly GCA_033002965.1). Taxonomy (NCBI): domain Eukaryota; kingdom Viridiplantae; phylum Streptophyta; class Magnoliopsida; order Piperales; family Piperaceae; genus Piper; species Piper betle. The sequence continues at coordinate 191,432 of JAURVB010013390.1, read as the reverse complement.
TATCGAGCTCCCTAAAATTTAATAGTTTAAGTTTATTCGAGCTAGAGTCGAGCTCAAACAGTATTTGAAATATTCAAGTCAATTTCGAGCATGCATGTTGAAAACTTGTTCAATCTTGAGTCGAGTTCGAACGAACTTCGAGATATTCGAGTCAAGTTCGAACACAAAGTGAGCCAAGGCATTTCACGATCTACCTGTGTTTCAAAGAAGAGTCAACATTGCGGCTGGGACTAGTCTAGGATTGTTGTAACCTGCGAGGGCAACCGTTCTAGATGTGGGGTGTGGCCATTGGTCATCTGTGCATGCCAGAATAACACTTGAAAGTCGCTGATAAGTGTCTGACCTTTGCTCCGGTTTCAACTTTTTGATGAGTACCCAACGACAATGATAGTGCTGTTGACAATAGAAAGTAGGTGGCAACCAAATGCATAGCCGATAATGCGGGAATGAAGTCAGATGCTATGACACTAAGTCATATAATTACAAGAAACAAGTTAATATATTCCACAACATCATTAATTACGTCATTTAGTAATTATGAGCTTATGTCGAGCTCTTACTATGTTGGGAGGGTGCCCGCCCATCCATCTATAATCCCATGTATGCGCACACACTCTGCATGACCCTCGGCTTGTTGTTACCGATGTTTGTCATTAACTCACCCTCTCGGTATCACAAATGCATAATGAGTCATCTTGCACCACTGTGCCCTATCACCCCTTTCGGCATGGGGGCAGGTATTTAATCTTTTAAGAATTTTAAAGGTACTGCCCCATGTTGGACTGAGTCAATTCTTTGACCTCAGTTGAGCTCGGCACATGGTGGTCAAATGTGGGCTTAGGGCCGACCAAGACTCCCAAATAGGAATATATAATTTTAAGGGTGGGTGCTGCTCCGTGTCGGACTGAGCCAATTCTTTGACCCCGGTTGTGCTTAGCACATGGTAGTTGAATATGGGCTGAAGCCGACGAAAACTTCTAAATAGGAATATATAATGTTTCAAATAATTATACAGGCCTAAAATTTTAATGAGGCCTACTGACACATGATCCTAATATAAATGAAACTTCTCTAAAGTCTTCCCTTTGTAAGCCAAATATGCTCACAAACTATCTAGAGGATGTTTCATTTAACATCAACAGAATTCTCCTTTATATAGAAAAATAAATGTAGAATTCAAGAAGTCACTACACTAAATTTTATAAAAAGGAACGTAATTACATATAAGTATATTATTTGTGTGATAACGAAAAGTAAAAAATTTATTATTGACTTAATGCGAATGAATGTTAAATCGCACTCAAAACTCCAAATCCTAAAAATTCAATAAATAAAACTTATTTAAAATTATCCATAAATATCATTGCACCGATACTCTAAAAGTTATAATTGATAATTTATGATATTGATTTTGAAGAAAAAATTTAATTAAATATTATTTATGATTTGTTCTAAGATTTATAAAACCCAAAATAAAATAACCTAATTATTTTTTCGGGTTTTACACTAGCAATGGAGCACTCCACCCATTTTGCAAAGAAGACGGGGTGGCTAAAGCTGGGATCTACACGGTCAAAGAATAGAAGGACCATTAACAAGAAGGGCAGAAGGATACAGAAGATTGCCGGAACGACACAAGAGGTTCCTCCAAGAATAGTTCGATCAAAGTGAGAAGAGTTTGATAGATCCATGGTGCGCGATTGGTCGCCAATCTTATGTTAGATGCTGACACCTCAAAGACAAAGTGTTTCAAAGAGTTGACGAAGGTGGATGTTCTTAGAAACGATGGAGTGAAGAGCTATTTGCATGTAAAATTGTGATCTTTATGTTCTGCGTATTTGTTCAAGGCTATTTGTAATGCTATTTAATACATACAAAAATATTTTTTGATCTTTACAAAATAGCTGGTCAAAAAATCCAGCATTCATGGATTCAACAAGATCTTTGTAGTCACTCAATAAAACCAAATTCCCTTTATGACTTCTCATCTTTAAGAAATTGATCAGATTATAGAGGCTTTCGAATTCAGCTTCTAAATGATGTAACACACCGATTTTGGTTCACCTAAGAACTGAATCAGAAATGTTATGATTGAGTCCAGTCATGTATAAAACTACTAATCTATAAGATTCAATTAATAATGTACATCGAAATAACCTATTTGTCATCTTGAGAATGAAAGACACTACTAAATAAACGTTAAAACACAAAAATATAAATAAAAAAATGAAAAAAAATAACTACGTTAAGCTCAATTATGTTTAATGTTTATCTCTCCTCTTATTAAAATTGACTTAAGACCACAAGACCTAAATATATTATATGGAAAACATCAGTAACGAGTGTTACTGATCCAAAAATAACTAACTAATAAAACTTGCACATGAGAGATGACTCTCGTATTAAATAAATTCAATCATATATTCTTCTAAATTAGAATCACTGTAAGGGCATTAATAAGGAGCCGTAAACCTTGGCTTGAACATCATTCAATTTTGACTTTTCTTATGCCTCTCCATTTTCATACTATCCCACGCTCACAAAATCTATTATACTATAGCCTTTTACACCCTCTATATAACTCTTATCCCTACGCACTGGAGCTGAGTACACTCAGGTAGGTGCCTTCAGTACCCTTTTAAAACACATGTCCGAACATGCATTTTACTAAAAAGTAATCATAAACCTCCAAGTTTCTCCGGGTGTGAAGAAACTCAAAATGGGGAGTTATCAGGATCCCTCAAGAATAGAAAAACAATCTCACTAATCCAAAGCCCGCTATGGCTGGCACGTGCACCCGCTCATGGTATGTGTAAGCCGATTTTACCATCTCTCATCTCACTAAAAACTTAATAAAAGTATATATATAAACCAAGGAAAGAATTTATACAATAGGCCTAAAGGTAACTTACAATAGATCTTCGTTGAAAACAACTAGAAATATCTCATCCTCAAGGATTACTAATCCCGGAAGTAAAATACGTCTCGATGGATCGTGTTAAGTAAGGTCCGATAAAACAACCACTTAACACGTCCTACGATCTGAAAATCAAATCCACAATATACTATAGCAAAAAATATCCACAATATACTATAGCAAAAAATATGAGAAGAGTCCTAATACACATGTGGTCCAAGCTCCAAGTGCAACATCTCATCCACGACAAGCTCGGACTCCAAACCTACATTGAAACCCACGGCTAAGTAAAATGCTGACATCTCTATATAACGGATACTTGTGGTGTGGTACTCATGTCATCAATAACATGCTAAAGAAAATAGTTATAAACATACATACAACTAAACATCTAGCATGAAAATCGAGACATAATGAAGAAAATGACTAATAAAAAATAAACAAATACATACAATTATGATTAAATAGATAAATAATAAATACCTAAAAACAAATAATACTCAAATCATCAAATAATAAAATAATTATAGTATATAAATACATGGCTAAACACGACTAAATATCACATATACTAGTGCTAGTAAACATACATATAATTAAATAATTAAATAAATAATCATTTGATAAAAAAATAAATAAGTAAATAATTAGTTAATATTAATTAATCATGAATAATGATAGCATCTTAGCTACCGAATACAAAATTAAATGCAAATAAATAATAACATACATGGAATGAACATATATATATATATATATATAATATACACACACACACAATTTAGCAAACATAAATAAGACTAATATTAATAAATAAATATATCTTTAATAATAATAAATAATCATGTAAACATTCATCATATATGATAAATATATAAATAAAAATAAATAAATAATAATTAATAAATAAATAGATAAATAAACAAATAAATAAGAAAAAAAATCAAGAAAATTACTCATAATGTCAAAAATATGCTAAATAGTGTAAATATGCATACAAACTATTTTAAGATGTCTCAAATTACTAAAAACGGTCGAAAAATAGCTGAAAACAGACTAAACATGAGCTGAACTGGGTTAACTGAACTTAACCGAACCAAGTCAGGCTAAGTCAACTTGGTCTGGATTAAATAAACTTGGCCCGGGAGAGGGGAGAGGTGGTGGGGCAGGGGAGAGGGTGTGGGAATCGCCGTCGGATGCGGCGACGTCGTCGGTGGTGATCGCTGCCATGGCGGTGGTCATGGGTGGTCTCAAAATGAAGATCTCGCCAGGGGGAATTTGTTTTGGTGGTTAGATAGGCCGGATGTGGCCTTCTGGTGCTAGAAAATGACTTGAACATCAACTGCAGTGGAGGAATATCGATAGAGAAAAGGCATTGCCGGTGGCGATTGTGGCAATGCCAGTGGTGGTGACTGGTATAGGACGATAGCTGGCCGCATGGCAGCCATGATGGTGCCGGTCCGGTCGCCGGGGAGGGCTAGAGACCAGCAGGTGGTGAGCCAAAGTGGCGGCGGCCTAGGGGTAGAAATGATCTTAAATAGTGGGAAATTGTTAAAACAATAACTCGGTGAAGCTAGGGTTGATGTGGATAGCTCTGATCTTGCCATGTGGCACGATCTAAATGTGGACAACCTATGGAGATAGTTTGGCCCACCTTTGGGTATATGCAATTTATATATATATATATATATATATATATGGATGGAAATTTCGAATCAATACTATCTAAAGTCAAAACTGACTTCTGTCCTAAAAGTGTCTCTATATATCGGAATAAGGCAATAAAGCTAAATGGGTTTCAAAATGCTGGACTCAATCAGATAAAAATTTACGACTCAAATCAAGTTGGGCCAATAGGGGCAATCCAGTAATCCAAAATCCCTGAGATGCATGTATACACTGATAACTCGTGCTCTAATGTAGCATGACTTAAGCTATTATTTACATGTCGAGCATATTCAGCCTCCATCAAATGATCAGACGGCCATCTGGATCTTATACTCATGGTCTGAAAATTGGTGTGGCTTGAGTTCACCAAACCGATTTAAGAACCAGACAAAACTATAAGTGGGTAAAACTATAACGTAAACTTGGTTTTACAAGTGAGCTTATACCTTTCCCTGATCCTGCAGAAAAGAGAGGAGTAGGGTGATCCTTCCATGAGATAGCACTCTAGCTAATCACTTGATTCTCAATCACGAGTCCTTCATCTATCTATGGTTTAGGTTGGGCATCCTCTGTAAGTTTTAAAGAAGTCCTCCATTGTCTGAAACTGAGCAGATTAAAACATTGCTTCTTTCGCTAGAATTTGATGAAGAACAAATGCATTTGCTGAAATATTTTGAGTGCTGGGAGAAGGTACAATGTGAGCTGCAAAAAGATACATTAATATAGAGGACATAAAACAAACCACTTGTTGGGAGGTAACCCAACTAAAAATTAAAAACAAAAGCAATTATTTTCCTTTTTGTTTATTTTGATGGATAGAATCTAAAGAATAAAGCTGAACCTCCACCCATTGCCCGTTTTGACGTAGTGTTCTTAACCTAAACTTATTTTATTTAAGAGCAGTGAGGACACAACTGACTTCAAGTTTACGGGGGAATTAGTTTTTTTGTTGCTAGTCTATACTATATTATTTTCTTTTTATTTATTTATGTTATGTTGTTTGGTAGCATGTTTAGATTGTTATTTGCTGTAGTTGGGATATTTCTCTTTTGATTTAGTAATAGCTGATTTATTTAATTATCTTCTTAATTTCAATTATAGTGAAATTAATTTGTTGTATTTTGTTTGATGTTTTAGCATGAAGGTGAATTAAGATATTGTTTTAATTGTGATTTTATGTGTAAATGTTATCCCTATGCAATATATTTAAAGCCCCGATGCTTAGTGATGCTCGAAAATGTTTCAGTCTTGTCAAGTGCGCGAGGATGATTTGGTATGTGGTGACTGTTACAGTCTATTTAGTTGCTTGATTTGGTTGTTTTGTTTAAATTCATACCTGATTTATGTGTTAGAATGTTTGCATTAGGACCCCATGTCATTTTGCGCTTCATTGTCCATATTAATGCCCTGTTTGGACATCTATGCTCGTGTATGCCATATGTCACCCATCTAACATTATAAAAATGTGATATTTGGCTTGTTAGACCCCTGACTCACATGACTACACATCCAGGTGCATTTTGCCCGTATCCTGCAACTGTATCATACTAGAAAAGTGATAGATATGCCATGTAGAAGCTTTCGTATACTAATTATAGATTAGTGATATATGTTCCATGTTTTTTAGCTTGTTGCGGTGATATTATTTTTTATACATTTTTTACTTATACTACACACTAGTAAAATTTTAGATTAAATAAACATTATGAAGAGCTTGAACAAAATTGTTAATTAAAAACTATACACCCTATTTGTTCTGAGACAGTGATGTTGGTCAACTTAGAGTGGATTAAACGAACAATTAAGAAAATTTTTAAACTCTTGATAAATTTTAGTAATGACCTACTAATTATGTACTTGTAATCTGCTAATTTTAAGCTTATTTGGAGCTCAATTGGCTTGTTAATAAAATTTGTGTTTTGACGTGTACGTGTTTGTAGGGTGAAAACCATAATCCTTGTGCTTCACCTTAAAATCTGGCTAATTAGGAAAAAAGAGGTAAAAATCTGCAAGATTTTAACCAGACCTTATTTTAGAAGCCTATGTCTCCATGGTGAATTTCAGAGTATTGGGACTCTAGAAGGCCGATTAAGAAACTTCCTACCAACTAGGGTCTTTCACTATCCTATAAGCCCAGTGTCACACGCCCATGAACAAGGGATTCTCCAGATCTGTTCAGTTAGAATTTGGGCCCAACTAGAATAATTTTCCCTAGAAATGTAGCCCACTAGAAGTTCATGAACCAGACCCAACATATATGTGCGCAGCCCAGGTCCTTAGAATCCGTAATTGACCCATTAGGTTAATGGGCCTAAGAACCCAATGAGATCATATGTCCGGCCCACTATAAATATTTGGGTAATAGCTTGGCCCATTAGGAGTAGGCCCACCAAAGTTCGGCCCATTTAGAGTCCACTTAGGAAGTTAGAAAAAATAGGTAATCTAAGCTATCAACTTATGGGTTAAGTAAGATTAATCATTAATTAATCCATAAAACCCCAAATCTTAATTAATTAAGTTAGTAGTAATTAAGTAGTAAATAATTAAATTAATTAAGGTTCTTAAGATCTAAGTGTGTATTTATGTATGTCTGATGGGTTTGCCTTGAATTGTGTTTGGCATGTGTGATTAGAGTTTGATTGGTTGCATCACATATTAAGGTACTCAGAGTTAGCATGCAATTTTACCCTGAGGAGTTATTCTCATCTAGGTGATTAGGTTTCCCTTTTGCTTGTTCTCTAATTGGCTCTTTATGTGAGTTTAGTTGAGTTTTTATAATAGGACGGGATTAGTAGCGTTTTATTAGATCTACTAATACAAGGCTATTTAGCATACTTTTTTGTAATTTAATAAAACATTAATGATAATATCCCTTGATAATGTTCAAACTAAAAGATGTAGTAACTTATATTGCGAGTTGTTACCTAAGCCTTATATATACATATACATAAGTTTCATTTCTATGGGCGTTTTATTAGATCTACTAATACTAGGCTATTTAGCATATTTTTTGTAATTTAATAAAACATTAATGATAATATCCCTTGATGATGTTCAAACTAAAAGATGTAGTAACTTATATTACGAGTTGTTACCTAAGCCTTATATATACATATACATAAGTTTCATTTCTATGGTAAGTGTATATAGGGATACAAAAATCATGTTAATGTAACACCCCGTTTCGGCTCACCCGTAAACCAACCTAAAAGTATTATTGACAACCAAACCGTTCACTAATTTACTTTATTTGGTTAAGCTAACCCGAATTTAACCTCAGCGTCTCAAGATGATGATGTAAGACTAATCCTTAGATTTTAATGTTGTTCTAGATACATGCTATGATATGCAATCATGTATAAAACAAACCAAATAAGTAAAAAATTTAAAGAAAATAATTATTTTTAAAGCAAAACGGACAAAACCTCCTTTAAAAGTGCAATAGAGACTACCCTATCAACAACAAGTAGTATATATATATATAAAATAATAATAATAATAATAATAATAAAGAAAGCGAAACAAAAACATGACATTTCCTTTCTACATTTCAATTATCATCACTTCCAATCTTCTGAGCCGAGTCTAGTCTCCATTACTCAACCTGTTCATTTCTATTCATAATTTTCAATCACATGCTATACATTTTATCCATTCACAGAAATAACATTCAAATACTATCATTCAAAGCAATTCATCTTTCAACATCATCAAATTCTTTCAACAGGTACATGTATGCATCGTACATCGCTACTCCTCCGCAATCCCAACAACATTCAACCCTCAATATTCTCACCTACATAAATAATAGAAAAATGCCAGTAACAAACATTACCAGTTTCAAAATAACTAATAACAAACTGGCACAAGAGAGCTAACTCTCTTGTTAAATAAAAACATTCTTATTCTTCCATATAGAATCTCTCATAAGGGCACTAATTAGGAGCCATCGGCCTCTATTCAACATCGTCCCACTCTATCACATCTCATTCTTTGGCAACTTTAAAACTATCCCTTGTGTGGTAAAATCAATATCTATTCTTTCAGCCCTCTACATCCTCCATATCACTCTTAGCCCTGAGTACAGAGGCTGAATACTCTTAGACATGCGCCTTTAGTACCCTTTGAAACCACAAGTTTAGACATGTACTACATTGCAATACCCATAAACCTCCACATTTCTCCAAGTTTGAGGAACTCAAAGGTGGAGTTATCAGAATCCCTCAGGAATAGAACAGACACTCACCAAATCCAAAGCTTGCTTTGAATAACACGCGCTTGCTCGCGTAGCATGGTTGTTGGTTTTCCTCGTCTCACTTCTCCCTAAAACTCGAGAAAACTACATGTATATAGGCTTGTGTAGGGATTGTAATATAATAGGCCTGAAGCCATCGTAATCTTGATCTGAGTTTTTAAAAATAAACTCAAGGGATCTCATCCTCTTAATCCAAAAATTTTGTGTGACTAAATGGTCTGTGTGGATTGGGATATAATAAATCTACCACTCGAGATGTTTGCTTACCTGTTAAAATAAATCACAATAGACTATAGAAGTCAAACTAGAAGTGAGTCCTAAACGAACCTGGTAGAAGCTCCAATCGTGTCCACATGCCTAGGCAGCGAGCTCCTACTCCATACTTACACATCAAAACTAAAAGTTAACGCTCACTTTGATGCATTCACACATCCTATAACATACACACATCAAGGCACACATCGTAACACCCCAAATCTAATTTGTTATTAACCGAACTAGAAATGTTATAGGGGACCAACTAATTCTCAATTCGATTAATGTGGTCAACCCAAAATTAAGGGGAAGGGACCTACTCTGAGTGTCAAAAGATGAAAAGCATGCCACAATGAATGTATGAAATGTACAACCTAACAGGACACTATGTAAATGATATGATGGCAAAGAAAATCAAAAGAAATCACACTACAATTGATTTAAATATTTTAAAAATCCTGTAAATAGATGGACAAAGTTTCCCCTAAAAGTAGCGATAAGGAAACCATCATGTCCATCATTAAATCACAACACACACACACACATATAAAAGGAATAACATGATATATCTCATTTTACCATTATCATAATATTCCCAATTTATGATACTGACCGGGTCTTGACCCACCCACCATTGGCATTCACATATCTAGAAGTGAGCTAACTTCAAGATTACTACTTCATTCACAAAACAAGTCAACCATGCACTAAACATCGTTAAAAATACTTACCAAAAGTTCTATATGTTCACCAGCATGACAAATAGCATTCTATCGCTAGGTATGTGTGTGCACAAGTATGTCAATCCTCATTCATCAAGTCTGGCATATCCTATTGTTTTTGTTGCTCACCTACATATATAATAGAAAACCCTCAATAATAGTTGTCAGTGGTCCAGAAATATAACTACTAACTAAATGTCTATGAGAGCTAACTCTCATGAAAAGAAAAACATCAAAACTATCATAAGGGTAACTACTAAGGAACCATCAAGCTATAGTCTGAATGACATCCCAAATTGACTGGTTTCACACCTCTCTTAGCATTTTCTCATTTTTTTATAGCCCCTCGGAACTACTAGTATATCCTAAACCTTCTCCAATCCTCTATATTTCTCCTGGCCTCGAGCATGAAGGCCAAGTACTCTCAGGTAGCGCCTTTAGTACCCTTTTAACCACATGCCCGGGCATGCGCTATACTAAACAGTACATGTAAACCCCACATTTATTCGGGTGTGAGGAATTCAAAAACACGAGTTGTCAAGATCCCTCGGAAATGGAACAACTCTCTCACTAACCCAGAGCCCGTTGTGACAAGCACATGCACCCCCTCATGGTACGTGCAAGTCAGTTTCTCTAAAAACTCGATAAAAAACTTAAATAGGTTTGGGATGAGATTTAATATTTTATGCCCAAAGGCAACTTCTACTAGATCTTGTTTTTTAAATCAGACTCAAGGGATCCCATTCTCATGGGTTATTAATTACTCAAACCTATTCGTTAAAATTGCCCATATTAAGTGAGATCCGATAAATCAACCACTAACATGTCCTGTAACATACAATCAAAATCAACAATAAAAGAGGTCAACAATCAAGAGTACAAGTCCTAAACAAATTTGGTAAATGCTCTAAACAGGGTATCGCGCCTATGCGGCGATTTCCTATACCGAACCTACACAATTAAGACAAAATTCTAAAACCCATGTACACCCATATAATGCATGAATGACATGATGGATAAAGCAATTAACATTAGGGTAACCTTGCCTATCCTGATCAATCTAACAAATCTTAATAATCATGTCATATAAATTTATATTCCTAAGTGATCATGTCATCAACATCACAAATTTGTTAATGTGTAATTTAACATATCAATTAACTAAATAATGATAATAATTTTTGATAATCTATCTAATACTCCATCATAACAATTTAATCATTAGAACTAGATGCATAATTCATGGGTTCTAATTATCTAACATTAAGTAATAGTAATATCGACAAGCATGTATTTGTAATTAACTAATCAAGTAATTTTCATAATTATAACAACATAATTTCAAAACCCTAAAATTAGTACACAATCAAATCTATGAATATTACCAAATGATGCACATGTTAATAATGGTCAATCATCATAAAAAATGAAATAAAAATTAAATCTTTATACCTAAGCCGGAGATTATGTGAGCGTGGCGACAACCGCAGTTGCGAGTGCCGTAAGAAGGGAGATAGTGGTTGTGGCTGCCGTCCCAAGGGCGACATTGAGAAGGGGAAGGGTGGCTCGACGTGGTTGGAGCACCACTGACCGGCGGTGACAGCTAGTTGCTGATGACGACACTGGTTGTGGCCAGCTAAGGGGAGGTGGCTCAAGGAGATGGTGTCAGCCAGGGAAAGGGGATGAGGGCTCAGGATGGCTGAGATTGGCTAGGGGGAAGTGTCCTGTCTGGCCGAGGCGGTGTGCAGCTGGCCGGCAGCGGTGCTAGTCGACGACAAACATGCATGCATGTGGCGGCCTTGTTTTCCGCATGGGTCACTGTGCATGTCATCGCATAGGCTGGGGAATTGTTGGAAAGGACAAGGGAAGGGCTACAGGGGGTAGCCGTAGGTCGTTGCCGGTGTTGGTTGCCGTCCGCGATGCATGCAGGCTGTGGCAGTGGTGACTATGAGTGGAAAATAGAGAGAAAAGGCGAGAGAGAGAGAGAGAGAGAGAGAGAGAGAGAGGGAGAGAGAGAGGGTGAGAAGGAAGATGGGGTGGGGGATAAGGCAGAGTGAACGGTGAGGGGGTCGCTGAGGTGGTGGTGGTTTGCGGCGGTGAGGCCGATCGCCGGTGGAGCAAGGGGGAGAAGGAAAAAAACAAGTTGGGAGGCTTGGAGGAGGAAATCAGGGAGGAAGAAGGAGGTAATTCGGGGGCAGTTTTATAATTAAAACTTGACTCGCTCCTGACTCGAGTCAATAATAAAAAATAAATTCAATAAAATAAAATAATATGTTCTAAACCTACTTCGTAACACAATCAATGACCTAATTCTAATTTCTACTATCTAATGCATGAAAATACAAAAAATTTGGCATACTGTCGTATATTCTGATAACTCATTTTCCTTCTTTGTTAGTGACGTTATCATTAAACAATTAGGTACACATGACCCTAATGGCTCATAACAAATAGAGGGCCACAGCTCAATGTACGTGTTCTGAAATTGACTTGATTTGGACTAAGGGCTAAACCGATCAGTTTACAAGTATAAAACCCTGACTCGAGTCACGGGTTTTACACACATCATATCAAATCACACACGTCAATCCCTATCTGATTTTCTACGCTACGTTGTATTAAATTAACAATACTTGCTTAATTTATTTAATTAGTTCCTTGGCATTAATTTTAATACAATTCAATCACACAATTCATTTTTATTTACAATAAAAATATTTAAAACATCAATCAATCATCCTAACATGTTATGCTAATAATTATCACTTTTAAGTAATTAAGTCAAAGTTAATTATACCTCACGTTGTCAACAATCGTGTCCAAACTTCGATTGGGTTCGACTAGATGAATTTGGTAAAAGATCCGGTAAATTTTAGCGAATCCGATTTTCTTGCAAATTTCAGTAGCTTTACAACAATTTTTCTGGCAAAGCAATTGAGGCTATGGGTCAGCACTGGCTCGACGAGCTATACCCAATGGTGGTGGTGGTGAGGGAGGTAGTAGCGGCAATGATCAGCAGCGACATTGAGTCTGTTAGGGGTTGCTCAGCTTTTCTGATTGCCCCTTGGCCGGTCTCGGTGGCAACCCTCGATATGGGGGAAAGGTCTGAGGTCGAAGGAGGAGGGTGTCGAAGAATCAACGTCAGGACACATGGCGCTAGGGCGAGCCGTCGAGGAGTCATGGAGGTTGGAAAGCAGCTAGCAAGTGGGGGAAAAGCTCGGTGAAGGTCCAGCAGTGGGAAGAGGTGGCGATTGGCGGCGCTGTAGCGGCGAGGGGGGGAGGGGGGTTTGTCAACGGTGAGGACGGAGGTGGCAATCGGGCGGTGTCGGGGTTTAGGGGAGGAAAGAGTTGTAGTGAAGGTTGGGTGGCAATCTAGTAAATAAAAGTTGACTCGACTCTGACTCCTAATAAATTCCAAAAAATCAAAAATATAGGAGAAAATCCCATAAAATATAATATACATCATAACATCACAATGACATGTTCTATAACTAATAAGCCACCCAAACGGCTATATAACATATACTAATGCATTGTTCGACCTAAAAATAATAACATGATCAAATACATAAAAAAATAACTGCATACTATTATATACTTTGATAATTCATTTTTTATCATCTTTCAAACGTTATCATTATATACTTGAGTACACTTGACCCCCATTGCTAATAACGCAAAGTTGGCCTCGACTCAACATGCGGATCATGAAATTAACTCGACTCGAACTGATAGTTGAACCGACTGGTTTGCTAATGTAAAATTTTAACTTGAGTCACAGATTATTTAAATAGTACTTCAAGAGTGGTATACTTATGTTGGGTATTGAGAAGCGCAACATGTTTTTGAAAATTTGGTCACTAATTGGCCTATATTCTTAGCAATCCAAATACCATGGCGAAAGAAATTAGGTGGACATTGTAAGTATGATTTCATATTATTGTACATAAGTATGTATGAGGTACCTATCTTGCTAGCCCTCTATAGTATGTGATACACATGCATATATTAATAGCTTCCTTTAAGATTTTCCATCTTAATCCTCCTTAATGGTTAAGATATTAGTCTAATTTAATGGTTGAATAAATAGTTAATCAATTTTTAATATCTTGGTTTAGTCCAGCATCAGACCAAATCAGGGTGTTACCATAATCTTTGGAGTAGACATACATTTGATGTTATAGATAGTCATATAAATGAGTTGTTCTTTAAGTGTTATTATAATATTTTTTGCAGACATTTAGTAATTAAGTTAAAATAATAAGTTGTAATAAGGTGGGACAGCCCGTTACAATTGCATATGTTTCCTTGATTATAAACCCAGATCAATTTATATTTTAACACAGCTAAATATCATCATTGGTTGCTAAAACCTCATAGTTTAATTTGTTGCTAATTAGATTTAGATTGAATTTAGTTTTAATTGGATTTAGTCTCTAAATTGAAGCCTTTGCCTCATTGAAAATTGAGTAAGATGAGGAAAGATTCTAACTTCGGTTTAGTATTTTTATCTTTCAATCAGTAATTCTAATTTTCATTAATTAATCTTAGTTGTTGATTTAGTCTTAGGAGGCATAAGAACAGCATCTAGAAAAGCTCTTAGCCATCCATCGTTTGCCCGTTGTGATCTAGCCCAGCTACAATAGATGCTGTACCATGTTGTCAATTCCACCAAGCTGTTAGAGATTCTGACTTATCTCCTCCACCTGTTTTATCTCCAACCAAAGGGGGGAACAAATCTTGGGCAGAGTTCGAGATTTTCCTCCAGCCAGTACTCTAACTTCATCAACGTCTTCATGGAAACCAAGTCATTAACGATGAAAAGAATTGTAAGGGATTGATATTCCCAAATCTGTATAGACATCTCACATACTCAAAGGAATAAAACAAATACATCTGCCATTTTCATGGTATCAGAGTCTATCTCCTGGGCAATCAACCATGACCGAGCACACATCTTCCTCTACCACACCATCTGTTGTCTTACCAACACCAATGCCTTATATCTCGGTCCCCAGTCATCAATCCTGCCTTTACAGCACGGTTTAGGATTGATCAAACAATCTAATCCTGGCTCCTTGCCACTCTCCTAAGCAGCTCTGTGAGACATGCTAGGCCAGCAAAGTGTTCACTACATGTGGTTTGCCTTAGAAAAGCTATATGCTTCCAACATGCAGGCTCGATTTCGTCATCTCCGCTTCGAGTTACAGAACATGACGCTTGACTCTCAGATTATGAGAGTCTATCTTGATAAGATCAAGTCTATGACAGACCATTAGGTTCTTGTTCTACCCACTCTGTGGCCTTGGCTCGGAGTATGAGCCTTTGAATGTCTATCACTTCCCGCAGTGAGTCTGTTTCTCTAGATAATCTTTACAACGTCCTCTTGACTCAAAGCCACCGTCTTGCTCTCACAACGCAGATGGGTTCTCTTAATCTTTCTGCAGCTGTTCCTTCAGCCAATGTTGCACAACGGGTGACATCAGGCATCCCCACCAACCAGCGCGACCGTGGAGCGGTCGCTCAAATCCCGGATGCGGTCGTGGCGGCGGTACTGGCGTGGCAGTGGTTCTGTTGCTGGCCACATGCACTTGTCACTTTTGAAGTCTGACACTCGTCAGTCTGTCAGACTTGGTCCAAACGGGGCCACTCCGCTCCGCAATGCTATCACGGATTTGATTATGCTTATCGCGGTAGTACGGTAGTACCCGCAGTTATAAAAATTAGACTCCGCTGTTAAATCGGATTAAAAGAAAATTATTGATATAATTTGATTAATAAAAATCAAGTAAGAGTAAATTTACTTAATTCAGTTAAACTTAGTTAGTTATTTATTATAGAATATTTTATTTTAATATTATTATGTATATTATATTATTTTTTCATATTTTTTTTGAATTATTTAGAATTAGTTATTATTTTTTATTTGAATCAAAATTAAACTAACTTTTAATTATGAAAATGTCATTGACCATTTCTTTTCCCAATTCTATCTCCCCGATATTTGGGGTTGGCGCCCTAGCCCATTTGCCCCCTCCCCTGCCACCCTTCGTTGCCACCCCACCACCCACTGTCACCACCCCACCCCACCCACCCATTAACTCACCCTCTTAGTATCAGAAGTGTATAATAACCCGTCTTGCACCACTGCGCCCTCTCACCCCTTTCGGCATAGGGACAGGTGTTTAATTTTTCAAGAATTTTAAGGGTGTTGTTATATATCAGACTAAGCTAATTCTTTAACTTCTGTTGTGCTCGGCGCATGATGATCGAATGTGGACTCAGGCCGATCAAGACTCATAAATCAAAATATATAACATTTCAAGTAATTATATAGACCTAATATTGTGATGAAGAACTCACAATTATGACACACGATCCTAAAGCGTTCCCTTTGTGAATCAAATGTGCTCACAAACTATTCAGAGAATACTTAATTTAACATCAACAAAACTCTCCTTTATAT
This sequence comes from Piper betle, assembly GCA_033002965.1. Lineage (NCBI taxonomy): Eukaryota > Viridiplantae > Streptophyta > Magnoliopsida > Piperales > Piperaceae > Piper > Piper betle. Next base: position 175,149 of record JAURVB010013390.1, on the reverse strand, counting down.
AGAAGAATATGTGTAGAATTCAAAAATTCGCTACATTAAATTTTATTAATATGTGTAGAATTCAAAAGGTCACTACATTAAATTTTATAGAATAGAACGTAATCATAAATAATTATATTAAATACCAATTAAAAACTTATTATTGACTTAATGTGTATGAATGTTAAATTGCACTCATAACTCCCAATCCCAAAAATTCAATAAACAAAATTTATTTAAAACCATTCATAAATATCATTGTACTGATATGATAAAGGTCAATATTAATTCTTACGAAAAAATTTAATTTAAATATTATTTCTAGTTTGTTCTTAAGATTTACAAAATTCTAAATAAAATAGCCTAATTATTATTATTATTATTATTTCTAAGGTTTTACACTCGCCAACTCACCCAACTCCGAGCCGAGTTAACTAAGGATCAATCGGATCGGAAATCGGCATGACTCGGCTAATTCTTGATCCTATTTTTAAGAATACCTAGTCATCCCTTTTTTATTTGGTTTTCCTCTGAGTCTTGTTAACTTGTCTAAGTTTGAGTGGAATCGGCCAAGTTTTCCAATAGAGGTACCCCCCCTCCCATCGTTTGTCAACAATGCTCGATTAGGGGACACACCTTCTGATCATCTTTGGTACCCGACTCTGGTGCCACCACATACTGGTGATCTCTCAAATCTCTTCGATAAAATCCCTTACAACAGTACTAATCGACTTATTGTGGTTAATGGTTCAGGTATGCCCATTCACTCAAAGGGAACATCTTGACTCACCCTTCCATGAAATTGCAAAATGTCCTTTTGTTCCCAACATTGTCATATTATATGTTAATATAATTAATTAGAATTAAAATAGGGATTAAAAATATTTGGATCGATGTAATATAAGATGACTAAATCTTTCATATGTAATTCAAGACTCTCATAGTCTTCACAAATCAAAGTTTGATATCAAGAACCAAACTTGTTTTCACAACTTATCTCACATTCTCTATAATTATGTAAAATAACGTACATACTTAAAAAATAATATGTGAATGAGTTCTCTTTATATAAAAGGAGTCATTCTAACTAATAAGAATTTTGAGAGATTTATCTCTTTATTAACTAATAAGGATATGTATATATCTATATATAAATTTACATAAAATATATTACATATATTTATTTAGTCATATATTTATTTAAATTTAAATAGAGCACACCATTATAAGTATACCCTTATCATATACATCATCATGATTGTTGTTTTGAATGTTGCCACATATTTTCTTTGCGAAGGATCGAGGAAAACATGGCACATAGTGCTATAGAGGCGGACTAAAGAGGACCGCTATGTGTTTGATCCACCATCATCATGCCCTCCACAATATCTCCTTTCTCGGTCTGCTTCTTTCGATATTTGGCATAAATGTTTAGGTCATCCCTCTCCTTCAATTGTTAGATAGGCTTTAGCAAATAAAAATGTTTCTAGTTAAAAATAAATGTATCAAACTTGGTTTGTTCCTCTTGTCAACTATCCAAAATTCGATCTTTTCGTTTTCTTGATAATAGTTTTAAAGGATGCATGCCTTTGGATATTGTTTCTGTGGACATTTGGGCCTCTGCTCCAATTAATTCTGATGATGGGTTTTGTCATTATATATCCTTTGCTGATTTTTTAGTAAGTTCACTTAGATGTACTTTATGAAGAATAAATCTGACAGTTTCTCTCTTATTGGTCAGTTAAAGTCCACAGTAGAAAATCTCCTCTCCACAAAAATAAAATGCTTACAATCTGATGGAGGTCTTGAATTTATGAGTAATATTTTTCAAACTTTACTTCTAGTCACTACATCACTCCATAAGTGCAAAAATCATAATCGGATATTAAATTGGATTTGAATATAATCATTGAATTAAACTGATTTATTAAAAATTGGACAAAAATCAGTTCACTTAAATAAGTCAAAATTAATAGGTTAGTAGTTATATAATATGTCATTTTGATTTTAGGGTGTGAATTATATTTTATAGTATTTTTTCATTTTTCCTATATTCTTTTTGAATTATTTAGATTTAGTTATTATTTTTAACTTAAGTCAAAGTCCAGTCCACTTTTAACTATGAGAATGCCACCGGTCATTTTTTCCCCCGATCCTCTCTTCCCGAGCACTAACATGTGGCTTCTCCTTCACCACCACCTGTGGCTGCCGTGTCACCACCAATGAACACCACCCTCCCACCCGGCCCCCACCACTGTCAAGCCCCCTCGACTCCCCCCCCGCACCCCCCTCCACCTACCATCGTTGCCCAACCTCATCACTAACACCCCCCAACCCCCGTGCCCTCTCCCCCTCCCTCCCCCCTGCACCCCCCCTCCCTAGTTCGCTACCACCGATCGCCGCCACTGCCTCCAATTGCCATGCTACCACTGATCAACACCACCCACCCCCCACCACCGTTGCACCCCCTCCACCTTCCCCCTGCATGTCCTAGTCGTCCCCTGCACCCCCCACCCTGCCCTGTCCCTTGCTCACCCCACACTGACCCCCCCCCTTTTCGCCCAAATCAGCTCATATCAGCCAATTTTTGGACCAATTTTTGCAATGACTAATTTGGAATTTTTTGACGCAGAACCTTTTCGATCTGATTTAAAATGGCTGATTCCACTAAGAATTGGCTGGCTTTTACAACCATGCATCACTCATCACATTTCATGTTTCTATACTCCACATTAGAAAAGTGTAGTTGAAAAGAAATACACGCACATCATAGAACCGGCTAGCATTGCTCTCACATAGCTCCATGCCAACTCGTTTTTGCGATTCAGCCTTTTACACAAAAGTCTACTTAATTAATTACTTGCATAGCCAATATTTTGAATCTAGATTGCTATAGGAAATTTTGTTCAAAAATTCTCTTAATTATTCTTCATTAAAGGTTTATGGTTGCCTATGCTTCCCAATCATTCACCCTTACATGAAACACAAATTATAATTTAGATGAATGCCTTGTGTGTTTTTGGGTTACCATCCTCAATACAAAGGTATCAGTGTTTCCACATCCCTTATAATCGGATTTTCATTTCAAGAAGTGTTGTTTTTAACAAACACATTCGTCCATTCAAAAATGCCCTTCTGGTCCGACACCTAGCACATTTGTGGGCCCCATTGCTGATCGATCAATTCCTTCTCCACTTCCTATTCCACTTGCTCGGTTGACCCACTCCCAGCGTGATCTCACCCTTATTTAATAGTCCTTCTCCTAAGACCATGCCACCTCGACCTTCACTTGGATCCCATGCAACCATCCTCCAACCCCAAACCCAACGACGTGTCTGACCAACATCCGACTTCTCCTACAGCTGTCCCTTCTCTCCCTAGGCCCAACGCACCTCATGCAACTCATCCTATGGTAACATGGTCCATGACCGATGTCTCGAGCCTTAGTGTCTCATATCTACCAAACACCCACTACATCTTTACTCGGTTGTGCCGGTACCCACGCTTTAGTCAAGCCTCGAAAATTTTGAAATGGCAGCTACTATGACTGACAAGTTCAATGCTATGTTAACCAATGAAGCCTGGACATTTGATCCTCCACTCGGAGCTGGTAGTTTGTGTTAGTGGGTATTCCCGGTAAAATATAAGCCTAATGGATTAATTGATCGGTAAAGGCCTAATTAATGGCCTGTGGAATCCATCTTAGAGAGAGGGAGTTGATTATTTTGATACTTTTCGCCCATTAGTCAAGCCATTAACTATCCAAGTAATTCTAACAATTGCCTTAAACCACAATTGGCGTCAAACGGATATCCAAAATACATTTTTGCTTGGATACCTTACCAAGGATGTGTATATGACACAACCACCTATCTTTGTGGATGATGGATATCCTAATCATGTTTTACCAAGGATGTGTATATGACACAACCACCTATCTTTGTGGATGATGGATATCATAATCATGTTTCTAAACTTCAACGGTCATTATATGGACTCAAGAACTTGGTACATTCATTTATCTACTTTATTATTTGAGATCGGTTTACTTAGGTCATAGGCAGACATGACCCTTTTTGTAAATTGATGGGCATGACATCACATTTATGCTTATTTATGTTGATGATATAATATTATTTCTAGCTCATCTAGATTGCTTCAATATGTCATTCAGGTGTTGAGCTCTCACTTTGCTATGATAGACCATGGTGGGCTTCATTATATTTTAGGCATCGAAGCACCCTTCCACTGTAGTACACTTCATCTCTCTCAACAAAAGTTTGTTGTAGATGTCCTCAAAAGACACTTCATGGATGGTGTTAAGCCTTTGTCTTTGTCCACTCCACTGCCACACTCTAATGCTGCCGCCCTCTGTCACCATCTAGCATTAAATATGGTAACTTTTCTTTGTAGAGTTGGCTGTGGTGAATTTACTGTAGTCAACTTAAATTGATTTTTGATTCTATCATCTTCATTATTACTAAGAAAAAATAATAATCTTCTTTTTTCTTTCATTGTTACATGTTGATGTTTATTCATAATGTTGCTTGTTTCATTGGATTTGTTGGGTATGATTTTTTGTGGGATGTTCTGGTGATGTGTTAAGCTATATTTCAATCTATTTGTTTGTAGTTGTCTGAGATATATGAGCAATGTGAAGAGGTATATATCAACTCTATTAAAATTTCAATTAGAAAAGAAAAATTGAATACAAATTTGTTGACTATGAGATGCCTATTGGAACAAATTATTTAGACAATTTCATTTTTCTTCATCACAAAGTCTCTTGTGTCCAGTCTCATTTTTTCTTTAGTTTTTCTATCTTGTTGTATCCATTGTAACCAACCTTAATTATTCAATTTGGTATTTTTTTATGGTTAAGAAATGATATCAATGTTTTCTTCGATTAGTTGTCTTACCTTTTGATGACATTTGTTTATAATATTTGAGTTAGTTGGCCAGGGAGAAAGAATGGTCCATTATAGTCTACATGTTATTTGTTTGAATAGAACTATAATCTGTAAGAAGGGGATCTATGTTTTTGAGATATTTGGCAATAATTTGTGGGTACAGAGGGTAGCATTCTGATCAATATGGATAGATTCATTGTTCTTACCTTGAAAATTATTGTGCTTCTCTCATTACTTCTTTTCCTATGTTCTCGAGTTCCATCAAACTATACTATAATTCTTCTACAGGTTGGGATTAGTATTGCTAATGGGTTGGATCGGTCCGGGTTTTATAGGACCCAAACCCAACCTGTCAAGAAACTATTATTCATTATATGTAATCGTCTTAGCCTTAATCACATTTTTATAGTGAACTATTTTCCATTTTTGGCTGGGATGAGGCATCAAACTTTGGAACAAGATGTTGATATATCAATCATGTAATTTGTGAAATATTAACCCAAGATGGTATGTGTCTCTAAATCTGAGCTATATATTTACTTTTATTTGATGTTTTTTGTTTGACTATATGATTATGTGTATAGGGAGAGATACTTGCTTGTTGATGGTCATTCAGTTTGGTGGTCATGTTATTGGGCGAGGAATATGGAAGAGGTGATTGGAGAGGCATTGGAATTTTTGAGTTTGTTTGTTTTATAGGTAAGTCAAACTGTTTTTATTGGATTTTATTACTCAAACAAGATCACTTTTAATGTTAGATGCCATCTCAATTTTCTTTCTCCTTTTTTTAAAGCTTCTTGTTGACATTCTCTCTTGTTGGAATTATAGGTTTAATGAGTGGTTTCTCTCTTGTTGAAATTCTCCTACTAGTTTGTAATATTATTTATTCTTAGATTGAGAACAATGAGGAGTTTACCTTTTCTCCTTTTTTATTTCTTTTTAGTTCATGTTACTTGCCTGGATTATTGTTGCTAGTTGGTGTGATCAAAGAGCATAATTTAATGTACATGTAAGTGCAGCATATGTTGATAAATTTATTACGAGTTGAGCATTTAAAGTTTAAGATTATTTTTTTGCATTGAATAATGCATTTTATGTATGTTATGATAACCATGATACAAGAAGCTATAATTTACAAGAGTTGGATGACTCTTAAGCGTGGGTCATTTGAATATATGGTTAGTATTCAACAATTTATGGTACTCAAACCATTAGTTGTTGATCGTGGTATGATGTGGTGGCCTTGTACAATGTGCAAGAATGTGAGGTGGAATAGTATCAAAGATGCAAAATTTCATTGTAATAGATGGGGAATGATGATAGATTATGTTAGGTGGCGACATCATGGGGAAAGAGATGATGCAACTACTTCTCTTGGAAATATGACTGCTCAGGATGTGATGTCACAAGATAATGCAACTACTTCTCATAGGAATATGGCTATCTAGAGCATGATCTCACAAGATGATGAAACTACTTCTCATGAAAATGCGGCTTTTGAGGCCATGATGCCTATAAAAGCTAAAATGTCAGAAGTGATGCATGATGCCTATGGTTTTGAATTCTCGCAAGACGTTAGTGACAATGTGCTGACTACAACTACTAGGAAGTTCCATCATTTGGTAGTGGATGCTGAGCAAGAGCTTTATCCCGATTGCAAGGAATTCACTAAGTTGACATTTATTGTTAAGTTGTTCCATATCAAGTGCCAATATGAGGTAAGTAATAATGCTTGTGCTCAACTATTAAAATTATTCAAGCAAGCATTACCAACCCCCAATATATTACCAAATTCTTTCTACTTGGCAAAGAAGACGATAAAGCACTTAGGGCTTGATCATGAAAATATTGATGTGTTCCTAAATCAGTGTCAACTCTACTTGAATGAACTCAAAGATGATGATTCATGCAATGTGTGTAGCACTTCAAGGTGGCAAGAAGTAGATGATGCAGAATGTGGTTGTTCCTCTTCAAAATATGATCCTTGATGGTCCTATTCTTAGAAATTTTCCTTTGATTCAGAGGCTCTAACTACAAAAGATATGAATGGAATGAAGGAGGTAGGGGTTATGTGTAAAATCAATGCCTTTTGGCTTATAATTTTATTTTTTGTTTGGTATGATTTGGCCTTTTATTTGATTCAATTTGCCTTTTGCTTCGATTTGGTTTGGCTTGATTTTGATTCTTAGTTATAGGGAGAGTTGGTGTTGCTCATGCCTTAGTTTGGAAGGCTTTGGCTCATGTGGGTTCTTGCTGATGTAGTTTTGTTTGGCATGCATTGTGTTTTAGAAGTAGTTAATAAGGCTATTTACATGTTAGAGGAGGTCATTTTGAGGGGGGGGGTGTTTTAGTCATAAATTTAGTGTCATATATTATCAAATACCTAAGTTGATATGACCTTTGGTCTGTTGTCACACCACTTCTTGATAGTCTTCTACTTTATGTATGTGATTAGTTTTAGTTTATACTCATTTAAATATTTCTTTAATGTTATATCGTAACAAAAGTCATAAATTTGTGTAAGTACAATTTAATGAGAGCCATAATGATATCATGAGTCATGTCATATTAATAGACTATACCACATGGTAGGTCGTGTCTATTAATTATACATGCATTCATGTACACCTCTTTAATTCCCTATACCAAGACTCATTGTCTTTTCATTTCCTTGTCTTCTTATTTTTCTATAAAAACTTTGTCTTTATAAAAACATCTTTTTACCCTAAATTCTAAATTGTATTACTATCATCCTTCCACCTTTTGCTAAGTTTTCCCAACATTGTCATTCGCCGGAGTTCATCGGAACTTGCTATCATAGTTGGTTGCACATCGAGGTACACGTGCGTCAACTATACTTTGAAGTACATAATTCTGTTGTCAAATTTGTGGTGTGTCATTATTCTTTTGAGTATGTTGCTATTTAATCCTCTTCTTTTTCTGACATTTGATGAAAGTCTATAACTTTTGAATAATCTGGAACCTTTATCTTGTATACCTACAGTTTGGTTAAATTTTTTATTTTGGTAACTCTTGCACTATTATTTTGTTATTGTTCTTTTTTCATTCATTCATGTTATGTTTTTATTCATCTATTGTATTCTACAAAATATATAACATTTATCATATTCTTATCTCGTTTAATCACGCATTCTCCTGCATGAATCATATATATTGTGTTAGATGTTCAGTTGAGTTCATTTATAGGTCATGTAGTTCGAGCTTTCCGGTGGATTGCTTAGAGCTTGGAGACCAGGTCTGTGTAGGACTCATTTTTTATTTTATGCTTATCGAATGGGTGAGTTATTTTGTATCGTAGGACGAGTCAAATGGCGATTTTATCGTAACCCACTTAATTTGGGTCATTTAGACATCATGTTTAATAACCTTCGACGATGAGATCCCTTAAGCTACTTTCTAAAACCCAAAGATCCATCACAAGTGGCCTTCTTTTGGAAGATTATTAATATTATTATTCCCTACCTAAACCTACTATTATTATATTATGTTTCACTATTTTGATAGTGGGGAGATTGTTTGAGATTGTTTCTGGTAAGTCCCACTTCATAAGGCATGTCCCAAGGAATGACCTGTTGAGAAGCCCAGTTGCTTCATTGTCAATGGGATCAACTCAATGCCTACTTTCTCTTCTTACTGGATCATTTTCATGCTTGTGTCAATAAGCTTCTCACACCAGGAGAGGTGTGGGGTTATAGGTGCCATATTCTACGGTGTATGTCATTATTGTGGTGTACTGGGCTTGCCTTCAAAGCTTGGAGGAGAGTAGCATGGTGGAATTGAAGAGGATAGGAGAAAGGGTGTTGCCCTGCGTGGGTGGCACATCTATGTAGTTTCCTTTGGGTGTTGTGTGATTCTTCTTGTGGTGTAATATCCCCATATTGTTTTACTTTAATATGAACTACTGAATTCGTGTGCAAATTTGATATTGTAGTTGTTTTATTTTGTGGACCGGTAACTTTTTTACAGACACTTTTGCTCTTTTTAAAATTTAAGTAGGTGGTGTGTCCATAGTATCGCTGACAGATACAGGGGGATGCTAAAGTCTTCACACATACACATATTCCCATTGCATTATTGTCGTGTTGTTATATGTTGCTTTCCTATTTTATTTTTGTCATCAAACATCTTTATTCTTGGCTTAGTATATTGATGTAATAAAACCATGGTTTAGGAGCTTATATTTTTTGTAATTTATAATATTTTGAAATTTATATATTGGTAATTTATATTTCCTTTGTTTTTTGCTTGTTGCGGTTATGAGTAGTGGTTGTCTTCCATCTAAGACACCAAATAGGTTTTAATCTTAAGGGGTTTTGTGGGCATTTCTTCTATGTAATTAAGTTGAAAGATACCAATAGTAAATAATATAATATTTAACTTCACTTTAAGGATGAATCGGGCATAACATGTTACATTATGAGAAATCATATAGATTCAAAAGCTTGAAAAATGTTTGATGTGAAGGACCCCTCCCTTGAAATGGACATTTGACAAGTTAGGCTTGGTTTGGCAAGGGATGATTTCAATCTTTTTGAGTTAAGGAACAATCAACAAAGTACTTGGCTAGTGTTCATCACACCATAGAATTGGCCTCCATGGATGTTTATGAGAAAGCCAAATTTGTTATTGTCCTTAATTATACCAGAATATCCACGAGGCCATATGAACTTATAATTGAGCCCTTCATTCAAAGAACCTAAGAAATTATGGGGACCAGGTGTGGATACATTTGATAAGTTGATATGCAAAATGTAACGACCCGCCCGTTCCGAGCCACGAGTCAGGTGCTATATGAAACTAAGTGTCTCATAAATTAATTTTTTATTAAATTTTAAGATTTTAAATAAATCCATATCAATAAATTTAATATACAATTACTCGGAATAATCTAAGCCCCATAAACCGAAACAAAATCTCATTGTCATGCAAACAATCTTGAGCAAAGAATAGTCCAATAATAGAGTCATCTAGATGTCCCGAGTCTACCCATCCTTCCATGCTCATACCTGTGGAGGCAATTTCGCGTTAATGATAAAAACACTAAGTCGTATAAGTACAAGAAACAATTAATATATTCCACAACATTTGAATTACGTCTTTTAGTGATTATGAGCCTATGCTGAGCTCTTAATATGCTGGGAGGGTGGCTACCCATCCAGCTACAATCCCAAGTATGCGCACATACGCTACGTGGCCCTTGGCCTGTAGTTACCGATATTTACCATTGACTCACCCTCTCGATATCACAAGTGTATAATGAGCCGTCTTGCGCCACTGTGCCCTGTCACCCCTTTTGGCATGGGGGTAGGTATTTAATCTTGCACTGTGTTGGACTGAGTCAATTCATTGACCCTGGTTGTGCTCAGTATATGGTGGTCGAATATGAACTCAAGTCAACCAAGACTCCTACATAGTAAATTTTTTTAAGGGTGTTGCCCTGTGTCAGACTGAGCCAATTTTTTGACCCAGTTGCGCTCGACGCATGGTGATCGAATGTGGACTCAGGCTAACCAGTGCACCTGGCTCGTGGCTTGGTACGGGCGGGAAGTGAGATAGTTGAGATGGTAAGTATTCAAGTTGATGACCTCAAGATTGTGGGTTCAATTCACATTGATTGCATTTTTTTTAACGACTCAGCCCAAAGTGCAACATAATGGGCTAAGTCATCTCTTAAACTATGGTGAACCAAGTTAAAGATCTATACTTCATTCCTAGTTATAAACAGGATCTTAGCCCAGTAGGTATTAGATGTGGGACTAAGTTGAGGGATCTCACAATCCACCCACCTTAGGAAATTTTGTTCCCAAAATTCCTACACTTGGCCCATTTCTAGCCCTAGCCCAAGACCTTCTTTTGGCCCGTAACCGGCAACCTAGCCAACATCCCTAGTCCAGCCCACCATCTAACACGGAACCAGGTTGCTCAGATACCATTTGTAACGACCCAGCCCAAAGCGCAACATAATGGACCTAAGTCATTTCTTTAATTTGGTTAACCACTTTTAAAAAAATGACTTAGGCCTGTTACATTACACTTTGGGCTGGGTCGTTACAAATGGTATCAGAGCAACCTAGTTTCATGTTAGATGGTGGGCTGGACTAGGGATGTTGGCTAGGCTGCCAGTCACGGGCCAAAAGAAGGTCGTGGGCTGGGACTAGCAATGGGCCAAGTATAGAAATTTCGGGGACGAAATTTCTTAAGGTGGGAGGATTGTGAGATCCCTCAACTTAGTCTCACATCTAATACCTACTGGCCTAAGATCCTGTTTGTAACTGGGAATGGACTATAGATCTTTAACTTGGTTCACCACGGTTGAAGAGATGACTTAGCCCATTACATTGCATTTTGGGCTGGGTCGTTACACCAAACATTTAAGATGTGAGCAATATTATTGCGAACAATAAGTTACTTTCGAGGGTTTCTTGTCTAAGTATAGCACCATGGGTACATTTTCTTGTTCTTGGTGTCACCTTGATACATCATCAATGCGGTTACAACATGGGTAGTAAAGGTCTTATAAGGTCATAAATGTTTTGTCACAATTAATCATCCTTTTCAATTTGAAAAAAATGCATTTGATGGCCGTGAAGAACTAAGACCATCACCAATACCTTAAATGGTGAGGACATGTTGTGACAGTACAATGTATAGCTTCAAATAACTTTAAGGGCAATCCATGGAAAGGCCTGAGTATATTTTTGAGTTGCTATATTGGAAGCATAATTTGCTTTGTCATAACTTGGATGTCCAGCACATCAAAAATCTCAAAGATAAGGTAGTATATACATTAATGGATGCAGAAGCTAGAAAGAATAACATCAAATCTCAATGTGATTTGCAGGAGATGCGAATTAGAAGTTCTCTTCATCTTAGGGAGGTTCAAGGATTGAATTATGTCATTATGCCTATGGCTTGTCACACATTTTTTTGAAAAAAATGTTAAGCTTTTGAAGTTATTGAAGAAGATCAAAGTGCTTGATGTGCGCTCTTCAAACATTAGAATTCAGGTCAATTTGAAAGTGAAAAACATATCTGGTTTAAAGAGTCATGATTGTCACATTTTAATTCAACAATTTTTTACATTGGGTATTCGTAAAATATTACCAATCATTGTTAGTTAAACACTGGTACAATCGAGTGGTTTTTTTGCATCAATTTGTCGAAAAAGACTTCAGATACATGACCTTGTTCACTTGCAGAAAGGGATTGCATTCATATTGTGCCGCTTAGAGATGATATTCCCTCAATCATTTTTTGATATCATGGTCCATTTTTTCATATCATGATTTTTCCCTCTAGATGCATGTACCCTATAGAGAGGTATAATACAATTAATCATATTTACTGTATTCTACAAGCATTCCCCTTAAACATGTATTTTAAATGTAGGTATCTTGGATGATTAAAATCATATGTTTGTAACAAAATCAAGGTTGAAGCTTCAAATGGTCAAGGGTATCTTGTAGAGGAGTGTATAGACTTCTGCTCAAAATACCTCCACAAGTCAACAACCTTCTACAATAAACAACCTCGCAACTATCATGAACACCCTATGGGAAGTGAAGAGTCATATGAGTTAACTGATATAGAACAAGCCCAAGCTCATTGATATGTATTGTACATTTGTCATAACAAGGATTTAGAAAACTACATCTAGTAAGAACTTACTCTGTTATGTTAGTTAGATAAGTTGTTTCATGACTAAAATGAATTGATTTTTTTCATAGGCAACATAAAGAAGAACATAAAAGGAGGGAGCAAATGAGAAAAAGGAAGAAAAACTATCGTAGTTTGCATCAAATGCACACATGGAATTCCATGTTTGGCTTGCTAATAAAGTAGGTTGACAATTATGTTCATGTTTCGAATGTTTTTGTGTATTTTATTTATATTTAAATAATGTGAAACCTAGGTCATTTGCTCGATAGTTTTGAGTTGGTTCGATCTTGACCTGGATCGGGTTGATTGGGTCCGACCCTTCTTGCCAAGTTTTGCGTATCGTATGGTGCATGGTTACCCTGTCCTAGCTTCCTTCGGTCTTAAGTACACTCAATTAGACATTAGGGTCAAGTCTTTCGTGAGTTGAGATTGTTTTGCCGTGTGTGGGTAACCCTTTGGATGATCCCAGCTGTTGCGGGGCCCATGACATGATTCTTGAGGCCTCCCTAGCTGCCTTATAGTGCGAACCCTAAGTGCGCGCCACCAATGCTCAGCAAAAAGGTGCCCTGCCAGCACCTATGCACTAGAACTTTGTAGGGTTTTTTGGTTATGCGTGGTTGTAAAGGCATTGGCCTAGTACCCTTGTGCCCAAATTCCCTCCTTTTGCTCAGAATGCAAAGGCGCTCGACGAGCGCCTTGGCGCCCAGTCATGCGACTCGACTTTACGTGTGGTTTGGTTCACTCCACTTATGACTCACATGCCTGGCCTATTCGCAATCCATGGTTTGGCTTGGTAGAGGCCAGAGAAAACTGGTGCCCTTGAGTTGGAGGAAGTTTTTTGCCTATAAATAGCGCCTCATTTCCATGTTTTTCACCCTTTGGTCTCCATCCCTCTGACGTCCCCCTTCATCCTTACTTCCCCCACTTCCTACGCATACCTTCCTCTCCCTTCCTAGGCCTTTCTAAGCCAAATCAAGCTTGTCTTGGGGTAGGATGCCCCATGAGACCTCCCCTTGTGCCCCTTTGGGTTAAAGGTCTAATCTATTTGCCTCCCTCATATGTTATGACAACTATTTCATGCCTCTATGTATTTTTGTTCTTTTTTTATGTATTTTGGCCTTGTAGTTCTACCTATTAGGAGTAGATAGAGCTTAATTACTATAACAACCTAGTCCAATGTGCAAATTTTATGGGTTATGTCATCTCTTTTAGTTAACTAAAATTAAAGATTTATAATCCATTCTTACTTATAAACTAGACTTTACCCCAATAGGTATTAAATGTGTGACTAGTTGGGGGATCTCACAATCTACTCATCTTAGGAAATTTTGTCCCCAAAATTTCTACACTTAGCTCATTGCTAGCCCTAGCTCATGCCCTTTTTTTGCCCGTGACTGGCAACCAAGCCGGCATTTCTAGTCCAACACACCATCTAACAAGGAACCTAGCTCTAATAACATATATAATGACCAAGGCCAAAGTGCAATATAATGGGCTAAGTAATTTCTTCAAAAGTGGTTAACTAAGTTAAAGATCTATAGTTTATTCCTACTTATAAATAAGATCTTACCCCAGTAGCTATTATATGTAGGATTAAGTTGAGGGATCTCACAATCTACCTACCTTAATTCCTTCACTTGGCCCGTTACTAGCCCTAGCTCATGACCTTCTTTTAGCCTGTGACCAGCAGCTTGGCCAACGTCCCTAGTCCAACCCACCATCTAATACAGAACTAGGAGCTCTGATAACATTTGCAGGTCCATTTGCAACGACCTGGCCCAAATTGCAACATAATGGGCTAAGTCATCTCTTCAAAACTAGTTAACTAAGTTAAAGATCTATAGTTCATTCTTACTTATAAACATGATCTTACCCTAGTAGATATTAGATGTGGGACTAAGTTGAGGGATCTCACAATCCACCTACCTTAGAAAATTTCCTCCCCAAAATTCCTACACTTGGCACGTTGCTACTTGGCCCGTTACTTGCCCTAGCTCACTACTTTCTTTTTGCCCGTAACTGGTAGCCTTGCCAACATCCCTAGTCTAGCCCACCATCTAACATAGAACCAAGAGGCTATGATACAATTCGTAATGACCCGACTCAAAGTGCAACATAATGGGCTAAGTCATCTCTTCAAAACTAGTTAGCCAGGTTAAAGATTTATAGTTTATGCTCACTCACAAACATGATCTTACTCCACAAGGTAATAGTTGTAGGACTAAGTTGTGGAATCTCACCATCCACCCATCTTAGGAAATTTTGTTCCAAAAATTCTTACACTTGGCCCATTAGTAGCGCCAACTTATGACCTTCTTTTGCCCGTGACCAGCAGCCTAGCCAAAGTTTTTAGTCTAGCCCACCATCTATCATCGAAGTAGGAGGCTCTGATACCATTTGTAATGATCCGGCCCAAACTGCAACATAATGGGCTATGTGATCTCTTTTAATTAAACGATGTTAAAGATTTATAGTTCATTCCCAATTATTATAAATAGAATCTTATGCTAGTAGGTATTAGATGTGAAACTAAGTTAAAGGATCTCACAATTACATTATTTTTGCATGTTTATAAAAATAGATATGCATTTTCATTAAGACATGTATGCTAGCATGCACTATTTTGGTAGATATTTTATGCCTCATGCTATAAATCATCGTTTTGCATGATTTCTACTTTTGCATGTTCATAAGAGGCAGATCTACAAGTTTAATGGAGGATGTTTTGTCTGTTGTTGCCTGTATGAGCATATATGCAAGCCAAAATTGGTGAAAGGTGGCAGCTTTGCTGTTTTAAGTGGCCTACGCACCAATTTCCCTAATTTTCCCACCTTGTTTGAAGCCATATTTTTATGCGATATTTTGCATGTTTGTAGCTTAGAATGTTAGCTATTTCTTTCTAATATTCCATTCAAACATAATGTCATTAAGGACTTTAACATAACCCCTAATTTACTTCCATGTTTGTTGTGTGTATGTTATAATATGTCATGCTCTGAGTTTTTACTCCTTGAGAATATTAAAAATATTAATAAAGTGTATAAAAATCATCTAAGGACTTATTAAGTGCCTGATGGAAACATATAAAATTTTGGATAATTATAAAATCATCTAGGTGTTAGTTAACTCGGACTATGGAAGTGTACAAGAATGAGGGGTGAAACCTTAATTCCCTAGCTCCAGTTTTAAAATTTGGAATCCTACCTGATTTGTGGTGAAATTCCATGGACTTTCACCCAAACCTAGGTTGTGTTCCTAAAATTTGATATCCAATGGTTGGGTATATTTTCTAATAGAAATTACCCAAGCTTAATAGGTCTGGCAGCTCTAGAAAGGTCCTAGCCCATGCCTCCCATACCTGAATCCACTCAGGCCCAAATACTACGCGTTTGGATCTAAATTTTTATAGGATTAAAGCCCTTAGTGTTGTCTAACTATGACACTTCACCCAGTACCATTTAGAGTCACTAAGTTGACGAATGTACCTTAGGAATATTGGTGCGCAGGCCAGGAACACTGTTCCTAGTGCCTTAGCCCGATCTTAGTGGACCTAGTTTGCCATGTTGGCCTTTGGACTAGAACTTGATAATTTTTACATCAAAATCTTAGAGTGTTAGGGCACACCAATTCCAATTTTTAACCCATTTGGATACTATTTGTCTCATTGAAAAATCATCCAACTAAATTTGTTAAATTAAATACTAAGTGTGGGATTTTGCACAAAGTATACTTGTAGCCTTAAACCCTAAGTAAGGTTATCTAATGAGGTTTAGAAAGTATCTATGCAAGATAATTATGTTAATCAAGTCCTTAAGTGTTTAGTATGTGTTGATGCTTTGCCTTATTTTACATGCCAATGTGATTTGATTATGTTCAAGGTTTCATCTTTTGTTAGGATATGCGAGGTGAGATCACTAATCTAGGATACTAAGCTACAACATCTAGGCCCATAGGACTCTTCTTTTTCATCTCTACTTGGCTTCTTGAGTGGCGAGATTTAATATCTACTTGGCTTTTTGAGTGGTGAATTATGACATCAATATTCGGTCTATATTCATGTCAAATTGGGGTATTACAACTTAGTATTACTACTTTTAAGACTATTAAGATGAATCAAGTTAAAGATCTATAGTTCATTCCTAGTTATAAATAGGATCTTAGCCCAGTAGGACAAATTGGGGTCTATATTCATGTCAAATTGGGGTGTTACAACTTGGTATATGAGTGGTGTATCTGAGCCTATTTCTTCATCAACATAGGATAAACTACTTTGGGACATATCCTACTATGGACAATCCTACACACGGTTAGTCTACATACCTCTGCAACCTTAATTAAAGGAGTCATAGATGGATACCTTGATGAACAATAAAGGAAGGTACTCACCTAATGCCAATAATTAAAGGAGAACAACCATGTGCATTCGTGAAAAGGAAGATGCAAGAAGGTTATCACAACTGAGTTTGGCATGATATTTCAATCGGGATAATTTGAATATTATAGAGCAACTGCACCAATTTCACAAGCCATAGAATAAACAAAGAGAGAATAAGGGACCAAGGCTGGATAATATTGTCCTAAGAATGATGATTAAGTCAACACAGACCTCACTAGTTGGAGGAAGGAATCTACTGTATAAACATGAAGAATTCATACCTCCATCTATTATATTACATTCACACAAAGGAATAGGAGAGGCTTTAAGAAGAGATAACTCATTCTTCTCCTCTCTACCCTCAATTCCTAAGTGTTCCACGTTTCCCATCACAAGAGAGGATTGGGTTGAAGAAAAAAGTTGTGGAAGCCAAAGTAACAAGGAAGGTAACAATGGTGGAGAGAAGTTGATTTCAGGGCCTCACCGTCAAAGATTTACATTACATTTTCCTTTCTCTTCTTGAAGTGTTATTTTCTTTGCTGAGTTTCATAATGTATTATCATTCTTACATGGGGTAGATGGTAGTGGCCTATGATATATGATGAATCTTAGTTAATATGTAATATACCATATTGATGTTATCTTGATACACTAATTGTAAGATGATTATTTCATTTTTGTTTTTAACGTTTCAAAAGAGTAATTATTTTCTAATCTTATGCCTTTGCATTATTTTCTGAGTTAGATTAGCTACTTTAGTTTATACCCTTTCTCGCCTTGATAGACTAGAGTAGATTTTCACTATATCATGTACTCACTATAATTAGTTCACAAAGTATAATAAATCTTGTTATCAACAGTAACATTACAAATCAAATCCTAATGGGAATGATACTCGCCAATTATTTTATTACTTGTATGATGCATGCACTTGTGGATGCATTGAAATAGCACAACAAGTTTTTGGTGCTATTGTTGAGGATTTGATTTGTTTTCATCTTTTTGAAAGCTACATTTTATAAGACTTATTTAGTATATGTTATTAGGTAGTATATGCAAAAGTCAGCCAAAAGACTATTCCCTTTTGGCCCAAAAATAGAAAACACTTGTTTAAGGATCAGAAGAGAGCAAAGGAAAGCCATGACTCAAAATTTTAACTAGTAAAATTTTGGGAATCAAAAAATTAGAGAAAAAGCTCTTGGCAATCAAAATTTGATGGAACAAGACCCTATGAACAAGCCCGTGTAAATCAGAATATAGGCAACCATGTGAGGCCTTTGCCTCAAAATGAGCTAGAGCATGACAATAACAGATCATTGGCAAACTTTACTCTGCCACACTTGGAGTATATTTCAAGCTCAGCATTGTGGAACCACTGATTCTAACAAACAGCTTTGCAACTTTGAGTTAAAACCTATGATGTTTCAAATGTTGCTATCAGTCGGACAATTCAATCGACTGGCCAATGAGGATCCTCACATGCACCTACTATACTTTGTAGCAATTTGTGATTCATACAAGCAGTCCCAAGTGTCCGAAGATGCAATCATACTATGACTATTTCCAATTTCTTTAATTTGTGGTTTAACTCATTGGCACCCAACTCAATCGGTACTTGGGAGGAGATGGTAATAAAATTCATGTTGAAATATTTACGAATTTCCAAGATAGTGCAGTTAAGGAATGAGATTACTTCATTTGTTCAATTGGAGAATAAAACCTTCTATGATATATGAGAGAAGTTGAAGGACTTACTAAGGAAATGTTCTTATCATGGAGATTCAACCATGAGTTCAGTTTCAAACCATTTACGATTGGTTGATGAGTCTATCCAAATCAATAGTGGATACTATAGCAGGAGGTTCAATCATGACAAAAACTTATGATGAAGCTTATGATTTGGTGGAAAAATTAGCTTACAAAAAATGTGCCAGGAGTTATACAAATAGATGCTCTTCATGCCTTATCAGCAGAGATGACACTTGAACAAGCAAATGTAGAATCTAGAGCACAAAATCCAGGTCGTTGCCAAGTAGCACAAGTCTTGTCCTATGCTTTTTGTGGAAATGATCATTCATGGGAGCAATGGCCCTTGCAAACAAAGATAGACAACTTCATAGGCATTTACAACGAGAGTCAAAGCAGTCCATAGTATAACACCTATAATCTAGACTGGAGAAATCATCAAAATTTTGGTAGGGGAGGAAACCAACCTGGTGGGCAAAAACTTCAAGCTCAAGACCAAGCACCACTAGGATTTCAAGCCCAAACAACACTGGATTCTAAGCCCAAGCATTAAACAAGATGCAACCATCTGTTGAAAAGAAGCTGTAAATGGAAAAAACACTTATGTAGTTTATGGAGACTCAATAACAATAGATTCAAACCCATCATGATTCCATCAGAAACTTAGAGAACTAGCTGAGATAGTTGGCAAAATGCATCCAATAACCGTCTACCTGGAAGGCTTTCGAGTGACACACAAGTGCAAAGAATGGAAGAGGGTCAAGAATGTAAGGTAGTCGGTTTAAGAAGTGGTAAGGAACTATCTGATCCTTACAAGAATCGAAAACCAGATGCAATTGAAGATAAAGAGCCCAAACATGGATGAAGAAAATGAAGATAAATGGTTAGGAGTACATAAACCAATTCCTCACCCTCATCCAGCAAAGTATGTTCCAAAACTTCCTCATCCACAAAGGCAACAAAAGGTTAGAATGAACCAAAATTTTTTTATCATCTTTAGATAATTGACAATCAACACCCTCATTTGTCGAGGCATTGGAGGAAATGCCTAGCTATGCCAAGTTCATTAAGTAGATCTTGTCCAAAAAAAGAAGCTAGAGGAGTTTGAAATAGTGGCATTGAATGAAGAGTGTAATGGAGTGGTGCAAAGGAAATTACCCCCTACGTTGAAGGATATAGGAAGATTCATCATCCCCTATTTCATTCGATCAAAATTTTCATGCAAAACCCTTTCCGATTTAGGTGCTAGTATAAATTTTGTGCCAATGTCCATTACAAAAAAATATGGCTGCGGGTGGTAAAACTTACTACTATAAGACTATAGTTGGCTAACATGTCCTATATTTTTCTAGGAGGAGAAATCGAGAATATTTTTGTGAAAGTGGATAAATTCATCTTCTCGACCAGCATTGTGATATTAAACATGGAAAAAGACGAAGATGTCCCACTTATTATGGGACAACCATTTCTTGCAAGAGGGAAAACCCAAATTGATATAGCCACAGGAGAATTGACAATGATGGTTAACAATAAACAAATGGTGTTAAACATTTTCAAAGCCATGGAATACCCAAAATCAAGTGATGACTATTTTGAAGTCAGCATTGTCAAACATTATGTTACCCTCTAGAAATAAGCCAATTTTTAGACCCTCTGGTACACATAGTGACATGTAAGGACATATAAGGGGAAGATTAAGATCTAGCCGACTTGATGGCTTGGCTAGATAACCAACCAAGCAGTAGTGAAGGGTATGAACAATGGAAGCACTTGCCTACACAAAATTCTAAACTGATGATAAACATTCCATCAATTATCAGTCCTTCAGAGCTGGAGTTGAAGCCCTTGAAGAAGCATCTAAAGTAGTATTTCTTGTACAAACCAATACTCTCCCACTAATTATCTCTAGATCACTCACATCTTTGGAGGAAGAGAATCTGCAGAGAGTCCTAAGAGATCACAAGTTGTCCATAGGATGGGCAATTGCCAACATTCGAGGCATTAGTCCAAATGTCTGCATGCACAAAATTTTACCTGAAGAAGGACACAAGCTTACTGTCGAACAACATAGATGCCTCAATCCTATAATAAAAGATGCAGTAAAGAAGGAGATATTGAAATGGTTGGATAGTTTAATCTTCTATCCAATTGTTGATAGTTCATGGGTAAGTCCTATCTAATGTATTCAAAGAAGGAGGAATAATTGTTGTACCCAACCAAAACAATGAGAGATTTCCTTCCCGGTCAGTTACTAGTTGGAGTGTGTATATGAACTATAGGAAGCTGAACAATGTCACAAGAAAATATCGTTTTCCTTTACTATTCATTAATCAGATGCTGGACAAATTGCCCAAACAAGAATACTATTGTTTCCTAGATGGCTATTCTAGATACAATCAAATAGCAATCCATCCTAAAGACAAGGAAAAAACCACATTCACATGTCCATACAAAATATTTTCCTTCAGAAGGATGCTTTTTGGACTGTGCAATGCCCAGGAATATTTCAAAGATGCATGATGTCCTTCTTATCAAACATTATAGAGGATGACATGGAAATTTTTATGGATGATTTCTCAGTATTTGGAAGTATGATCGATGAGAGCTAAGAATCTCTGGACATGGTTATGCATAGATGTGAAAGTTCCAACATAATTTTGAAGAGGTAAAAATTTCATTTTATGGTAACAGATGGAATTGTGCTAGAACATAGAGTTTCAAGTAAAGGTCTGAAGGTGGACAGAGTAAAAATAGGGGTTATAGAGAAATTACCACCACTAACCAATGTCAAAGGAGTAAGTAACTTCTGAGGTCATGTTAGATTTTACAGGAGGTTCATGAAATACTTTTCAAAAATTGCAAAACCACTTTGCAATTTATTGGAGAAAGATACAGCCTTCAATTTTGGTGAGGCTAATCTAGAAGCCTTCAGCAAAATCAAGAAAAACTCATTCTAGGCCCTATTATACCTTCAACAGTCTGGTCACAACCATTTGAGTTAATGTGTGTTGCAAGTGATTATGTCATTGGCATTGTCTTGGACTTGTGCATCAATAAGGTCTTCTATACCATTTGCTATGCAAGCAAGGTATTGAATGAGAGCCAAGTAAACTACACTACTACAAAGAATGAGTTCTTAGTTGTAGTATACATCATGGATAAATTCGGATCTTACTTTATGTGCACCCAAGCGATAATTTACACAAACCATTCAGCATTTAAATACCTGCTGTAAAAGTAGGAAGCCAAGACAAGGCTTATCAAATGGGTATTTTTAACATAAAAATTTGATTTGAAATTAAGAGACAAGAAGGGTTTTGAGAATGTAGTAGAGGATCACTTGTCCAGACTAGTAAACAAAGAGAACCAAGCCAACTCTTTGTCAATTCAAGAAAGCTTTTCAAATGAACAACTTTTTCAGGTAAGGACATCTAACTTACCATGGTTTGGACACTATATAAATTTTCTTGTTTTTTAAGCTCTTCATCTAAATATTTCACCATTGCAGAAATGAAAGTTTTTGATTGATAGCAATCATTATTTTTGGATGATCTGCATCTATTTAGAAATTATAGTTAGCAGATGATTAGAAGATGTGTTGCAGAAGAAGAAATATTGGATATTCTATATCTTTGTAACTCATTAGAATCTAGAGGCTATTTTAGAAGCCAAATGACAACTGTGAAAATTGTACAATCAAGATTCTATTGGCTGAGATCCTTTTCAAAGATTCTAAGTCTTTTGTGAAGCAATGTGATAGGTGTCAAAGAAGTGAGAACATATTAAGAAGGCAAGAGATGTACTTGCATGAAATTCTTGAAATAGAGCTCTTTGATGTATGGGGTATGATTTAATGGAACCATTTGTGCTATCCAACAACAACCTATACATATTGCAATAGTTGATTATGTCTCGAAATGGGTGGAGGTACAAACATTCCCAATCAATGACACTATGGTAGTTATAAGATTCTTAGAGAAAAATATCTTTACAAGATTTGACATTCCAAGAGCTATCATTAGTGACAAAGGATCACATTTTTACAACAAGGCTTTCGAAACCTTATTGGCGAAGTTTGGAGTCAAGCACAAGGTTGCAATAACATATCATTCACAAATAAGCGGACATGCTGAAATTTCTAATCGAGAAATCAAAAGAATTTTGGAAAAAATGTTGTAACTCTATCAAGAAAGGATTGGTCCCTAAAATTCGATGATGCATTATGGGCTTACAAAACAACTTTCAAAACACCAATTGGGATGACCCCTATACACTGGTCTTTGGAAAAACATGTCACCTACCTTTCAAGCTAGAGCTCAAATTATATTAGGCTATTCAAAAATTGGACTTTTATGCTAAGAAATGTAGAAAAAGAAGGTTATTATAGTTGAATGAATTGGATAAGCCTAGACTCAATGCATATGAGTAGGTCAAACTATATAAATAGAGAACTAAGCTATGACATGACTGAAGCATTTTTGCTTAACTTTTCGAGCCAAAGCGTCAAGTGTTGCTCTACAATTCTAAGCTAAGGTTTTTCCTTGTGAAGCATAACTATAGATGATCTGGAGAACTGATGCATGTTTGACAACCCAACATGCTGATGAATCATTAAAAGTTTGTGATTAGGGTAATAAGTTATGAATAAGTTTTTTGTCGTTGCTGCAAGGATAAATAAATTATGTGAAAGTAGTGCATATGATTTTCTGTCGTTATGAATAAATGAGCATGTCATGATTACTTTTGTTTACATATTATTGAGATATTATTTTTGTGGCTAAGTTTATTATTTTTATAGTATAACCATTGAGACAAAATGGTTGATAAGAAGCAGAAGGCTGCCAAGTCCATGGCCACTCTTGCAATGAAACTTGCCAGTTCAAAGCCCATGGAATCTCTCAAAAAGTCAAGGGACTCAAATGAAGCACCATCAGGACATGAGGCACAAATAGCTAGACTCACAACTGAGAAAGTGGACTACAGAAGCATGAAAAGAAAGTAGTACATTTGGGGGAGGGACCAAATAGTGAAAAGGGGGAATCTCTATTGCCTCATTGCTAGCAGAAAGGGATGTAAAACAAATAGTAATCACATCCATCTTCATGGAGTCACCAATGAAAAAGGGGACTGAAAATGATTCGAGGAAGCCAGGTTCCATGAGCCAAAAGGAAAAGTGAAAGTGACACATGTGACCAGGAATCATGACATGAGGAAGTTGCTACCTGGAAAATCAACCAGGGCCACACTAGGCAATCCCATCCTTGATTCACCACTAAAACTTGTAGAAGAAGGAGATACATTAGCCCAAGCCGAAGCAACAATTGAGGTAGAATGAAAAGAGGAATCTACCAAGAAGCATAAAGTTAGAAAGCAAGTTGAAGCAAATCAAGCTGTAAAAACCAAGGACAAAGACATTGCTTACAGTTCAAAGCAAAGAGAAAAGGAGAGAGTAAAGAAAACTCAGAAGAAACAAAAAGAGAAGTCTAAGAGAAGTTGACGAGGAAAAGAAATACATAATTGGAGAAGTTGGATGCAACAAACAAATGAGAAAAGAATAAGAAGGAAATTGATAGATGACAACCCCCAAGCTCCTACTGAAAAATCCAAACCAGCTGACACAAAGACACAAGTAAAGAAAATTATGAAGAATGCCAACCTGCAGTGCTGCCACCAAGGAAGGAAGACCTTAGCAAAGTAGACAAGGGCATAACAGTCTCCACAATTTGTGTACTATCCATTTATCTCAGCCAAGGCAAAAAAACTATTTATAGAAACCATTCAGGATGAGAAGTTAATAAAGGAAAGGGCATTTGATTTAGACAGCACTGGCATTGACAAGGAAGTGAAGGAGATTATCAACTGCCTTGGATGAAGGGGTTTTGAGGAAAACTAGAAGAAGGTTTAAATCAACTAATCAAGAAATTCTATGAAATTTAGAAAAGGGTAGTTGATAAGGTCTTGTAAGAGAAAAGTGGGTTGACATATCCTGTGGAGCAATCAACAACCTAATTGGGTCATTGGATGATGAAGAAGATGACTACTCAGTACTCATGGAAGAGAGATTAGATACAACTAAATTGGTGAGAAAACTGTGTCAATCCGATAAGGAAGTCATTTAGGCCACTGGCAAGAATAACAAAAATCAAAAATTCAATGTTGGGCCACTCGAACAAAAGTGGACTCCTTTGTTCAAGATAATTTGGAGTAGCTAACCCTTGCATGAGTAAGAGAATCGATCGAGAACTAGGAATAAGAATATTGATGATGCCCTTAGATGAAGTAATTTATGTTTCTAACTATAGGAATTCATTAGGGCTGTGTATATCTACATAATGGAGTGATCGAAAAAGACTATACTGGTTTTGTTTGCACATAAATGTGGAATGATGCCAAGGTGGTAGATTGTAATAAGTAATGGAAGCCCGTTACAATTAAACTTCTTTCCTTAGATATCAACTACAATTGCATGTAACTTGATCAACACAAGTGCTGGTACCTATTAACTAAGTGAAACTATCCATCCTAGATCTCTTCTTAATTAAGTAAGTAAACTTGTATTAACTTTGACTATTTTTCTATTCTTATGCCTTTGCATTGTTTTCTAAGTCATATTACCTACTTCAAAGGGATACCTTTCTCATCTTGATAGACTAAAGTAGATTTTGACTATTCCTTGCTCATCTTGATAGACTATAGTAGATTTTGACTATATCATATAGTCTCTGTAATTAGCTCACTAATTATAATAAATATTGTTATCAATAGTAGCGTTAGAACAACAAATCATTGTGAGAACGATACTCACTTATTATTTTATTAATTGTATAACATGTGCGCTTGTGTGATGCATTGAAATAGCACAACAAGCACAGATCCCAAGGTGGCATTGTAGTGGATTTACAGGGTGCGAGAAGTGTTGACACACATGGGTTATCCAACGAAGCTCTGGGTATGGGTGGCCACCGGGGCCATGTAGTGGATGGGCAAGATTCTATGGGATTATGCCCGTACTATGTACCTTGGGACTAGGCCCCAAGAGCAAATTTCATGGGATGAGTTCAAGAATGTGTTCTACGACTAGTACTTCTCTGCCATCGTCAGAAGCCAAAAGAAGATGGAATTCTTGTCCCATGAGAAAAGAGAGGGCATGCATGTGGCAGATTATGAGGTGTAACTTCTCATGCTGGAGAGATTTGCACTAGGTTGCTTCACTAGTGAGAGGGAGAGATCTGCCTGTTTGTAGCTAGATTGCGTATTAGCATTTGATCTATGGTTGCCACTTTTCCTGCTCGTCATTGGTAGAGGAAGTGATGAGGATCTTGGTGTGTGAGCACACTCATGGGTCGCACCACCAGAGCAGGGGCACTGGCCAATCGAGGCTTCTAGGATAGAGTTGCAGAGGCCATGACTTCTAAGTTACCCAACGCTAGAGATGGAGGACAGATGATTAAGTGACAGTGTATGTTGTCTAGGGACATTAGGTCTAGAGGTTTCCCCATCAAACACTATCATTCTAAGCTCAGGGACAAGACAATGGAGATTATTAGGAGTATCCAACATGTCTGCAATGCAAGAGGTAACACCTGGGAGCATGCTAGAGGGCTATGGGTGCATGCTCCACCTATGCCCTAATGGAGCATCATACAGCAATTTGTCATAGGTGCCACAACAACAGCAGCATCAACAACAACAATAGATATGTTTGCCTATACCGCTGCATTGGCCACTTCTCCCTACACCACCAGCCTAATCTTAGAGGCTAACAGGGCCAGTGAGGTCAACAACAGGGTTAGCAAGGGCTAGCCGAGTAGCTATAGTGGATGTTGTGCAGGCATAGAGACAGGATATGGTGCAACTAGATGGGTAGGGGGTTTAGGGTGCTAGGCCAGAGTAGCAGGATAGGAGATATAGCTAGACAATAGACTAGGTGGTCCAAGGTGCTACATTAATCACAGATACACTACTTATCCATTCTACTCCTATGGTTGTTTTGTTTGATTCTAGTAGTATGAATATCTTCAAAGCCAAGACAATCATCGATAGGATTAGTATGTCTATAAAGGACTTAAGCTATAAATCTATTCTATCGACTCCTACTGTTACGGGTCGTAGCCGGCCGCACGGAAGTCCCAGGCGAAAATTTTAGACCCAAAGGGGGACCCTGTGACACCTACCATAGCCATTCTTACCGCTTAAGTGTGTGTGAAGGGTGTCGTTGTGGTTTTCCAATAGCACATCATGTTGTTTGATTTTACAATGTTGCTTATGAGGGAGCTTGATGCTATCTTTGGCATGGATTGGATGACGTGGCACCAAGCACTAATAGACTGCCATAAGAAGAAGGTCCAACTTCGGCTGAAGAGGAATGTGTGAATTGCATTTAAGGGGAGGGGCAAAGATAGAAGTGATTATCTGATCTCATATCAGCATGCCCAGATGTTGATTGATCAAGGATGTGAGGTCTTCCTCACGATATCTATAGCCACAACCAAGAGTCAATAGCAGAGCTAGCCTAGCCTCCTAGAGCTCAAGACCCCAATCGGCTTAGGGAGCTCAAGATCATGTTTTTGGGGTTATTGGAGCAGGGTTTTATCAAGAGATGACTTCCCTTTGAACACTCAAGACCTCTTCATTAGGAAGAAGGACAGCAACATGAAGTTGTGAGTTGACTATATGATGCTCAACCAGGTGACAGTGAAGAACTGTTATCCTCTTGATTTGTTTGATATGCTTGAAGGAGTTGGAGTGCATTCAAAGATTGATCTTCGATCTAGCTACCATCAATTGTGGATTCAAGAGGAGGATGTACCAAAGACTATCTTTAGGACTCGGTATGGGCATTATGAGTTCATATTCATGCCTTTTATGATGACTAATGCACCAGCAACATTCATGAATCTCATGAACTGGGTGTTCAGCTGTTCCTGGATCAATTTAGGACAATGTTTGTAAATGATATAGTTATCCACTCGAGGTCCATAGAGGAGCATGAGACACACTTGATGATTGCTTTATAGATGCAACGAGAGCATCGTCTGTATGCAAAGCTCTCCAAGTGTGAGTTTTGGCTGTCCGAGGTATTATTTCTAGGAGATGTAGTATTAGAGGCCGGAATCATGGTGGATCCTGCCAAAGTTGTGGCAATCTTGAGGTGGGAGCTACCTACCACAACTACGGATATCTAAAGTTTCATACGATTGGTTGAAAACTATAAAATGTTCATACAGAGTTTGTCTTCCTTGGTAGTCCCTCTTACACAACTGACTAGGAAGGAGGAGCCCTTTGTGTGGAAAGATCCATGTGACTAGAGATTTCAAACTCTGAAGGAGAGACTTACTACTGGTCTAGTCCTGATTATACCGGGCAACCATGATGACTTCATGGTGTACAGAGATTTGTTCGGCATTGGACTTTGTTGTGTACTGATGCAAACGGGTAGAGTGATTGCATACGCATCCCGAAAACAAAAGTTCATCAGCAAAACTATCCAACACATGACTTGGCCCTTTAAGCAATCATGTTTGCTTTGCACATATGGAGGCACTATCTGTATGTAAGTGTCCTTCTAGCTCTTTACCCATCACAAAAGCTTGAAGTACATATTCACGCAAAAGGATTGACTAGTAGATAGAGGAGATGATTATATAGTCCCTTGCAGATCATGACATTGACATTGGTTGTCATCCAGGTAAGGTAAATGTGGCGGTAGATGCCCTGAGTAGGATACTGATTGTATATGTAGCCTGATTGTCAGCTATGGGTGTCAGGTACGAGGACCTGAGAGAGGACATAGAAAATGGACAATTTGTGACATTGTTGGCAAGGCTCACTATTAGGTCGTCCATAGCAGACCATATTAGGCGGGCACATGCAGATGATCAACTACCCGACAAGTGGCTTACCCAGGGAGCTTATTCTAGTTTTCTTAGACATGCAGATGGTTTGTATTGAATGAGAGGATGGTTGTATTAGAAAATTTGGCTATTGGGAGTTAATAGATCTTAGTTTGCTTACTTTTGCATGTGTAGAAAAATAGATATGCATTTTTCATTAAGATATATCTGCTAGTATACACTATTTTGGTAGATATTTTATATCTCATGATGTAGATCATAATTTTGCATGATTTTTGATTTGACATGTTCATAAGTGGTAGATCTGAATGTTTCATGAGGGATGTTTCATTTTTTGTTGCATGTATGGCGCCAAAATTGGCTAAAGGTGGCAGCTTTACTATTTCCAGTAACCTACCCACCACTTTCCCCAATTTTCCACCCAGTTTTAAGTTGTATTTTGATAAAATATTTTGCAAGTTTGTAGGTCTAATGTTAGCTATTTCTTGCTAACATATCATGCTAAAATAAAATCATTAAGGGCTTAAACATAACCCCTAATTCAGTTGTGTGTTTCTTTTGTGTTTGTTGTGATATACCTTGGTATGAGTTTTGTACTCCTTTTTGAGCTTGTTAAAAGACATAACACATTTTTTTAAAATTGTATAAGGACTTATTTAGTATCTACTGGAAATAAGCAAATTTTGGGTTAAGTTAAAAATCATCGATGGGGTTAGTTAACTCGGATTTACGAGTGTATAGGAATGATGGGTGAAAACCTAATTCCCTAGTTCTCGTTGCAAAATCATCCTAAAATTTGCAAGCTAATGGTTGGGTAGATTTTTCAGTAAAAATTATCCAAGCCTTGTAGGTCCAGCAAGGCCACAACCAATGCCTCTAATTCTTGAATCTACTTAGGCCCAAATACTTAGTGTTCAGATCAAAACTTTTAAAGGATTGAAGAGCATAGTGTTGGCTAACACTCCTACTTATAGATTTTTATTGTTTAAGTACATTTGGATTGATGTTTTTCTATTATTTATACATGATGTAGACACTTGTCGATTCATTTACTTCACACTTACAACTTCCATGCTCTAATGAAGAATGAACATCTCCTTAGGATGAAACTCTTGCAATTGTAATAGATACGGCAAAAGCGGGGTTGGAGGAGAGGAGTAAGTCAGAACAATTTTGGTGTGACTACATCAAGAAAGTCGTCTTGTTCAAAGGTGGATACTTCATCTATGAAAAAAATTATGACTGTGTATAAGATAGAGATAATGAAATGGAGTCCAACTTACATGCTCTAATTAAGTCTCATAGAATGGAAGAAAGATAAAAGGTTAGAGAAAAAGAGTTTCAATAAATATTAGCAAGAGAAAAGATGAGAGAATTTAAGTTGGATGAGACGGCAACACAAATAACAGTGTTGGAGTCTAACATATGGTTGATCACAGGGCATCATCCTTGGGTACCATATGAGCAAGGCCTAAACTCTTATCTCCCTATTATATTTCCACTTATGTTTGTACATCAAATCAGAAAAAGTTATAGTAATACTAGCTTGGCATTGTCTAGATGTTTTTAAACTATGTGGCAGGTACTAATGGCTTCCTTAGCTCGTTATGATCATTAAGTCATCAATTGAGATCACCTTTTATAGTTTGGACTACCTTAAAATAGTCAATCATTTTTTTATTATGTAATATATAATATTTATTTTATCAAATTATAGCATCATTACCTTTTTTGTATATAAGGACACGAACCAATGAGGGCCAAAGGGGGAGAACCAGCAATGTTCGAACATCAAAATTCACTTGGAGGTGAATTTTATATGCAATAATCAAACATTCATATTTAATGTAAAACATATATTATTCTTTTGAAAATCCGAAGGTATTTTTTAGTTACCATATGAGTCACTAGTTAAAGTTATAATTTGTTTACAATTCATAATTTTTGGTAGATGCATTTTGCAGGTCCTAGTGGATCATCTTCTTACCCACCTAATAGTTCTAGATAATGTATTCTTCTTTTGATGTATATTTTTAGACCTCTACCATGTTAGTTTCTTATTAGGCTTGATTTTTTTGTAGTAGTGTTCATTAGGAATACGGGTGAAACTTTTATTATTCTAAACTGTTCGACCTTCATTGTTTCATCGCTTTGATTTGTGATTCTACTGCTCTACTGCATATGATCCTCTTCGACTAAAGTAAATGTACTTGTGTCTTATTGAAGATGTTGCAATTGTGTTCGGTGGTCTATGATACTTTCCTGCAATTTATTAAACCATTTTTTTCAGTTTTTGAATGCAGTTTTGATGGTAACCCAACTGGTAGTTTTGAAAAACAAACGAGGTGTCAATCATCTTCTCTTTCTCGTGTTATTCCACCTTTCTTATTTTGGGTTCGTCAGCAAATGAGGTGTGTTTCATTGGAGAAGAAGGGTATATATAATTATAAGTTCTTTATAACAACTTTAGAATATATTCAAACTTTATAACCTATTTATGGGTATAGAGAGGGAGTCCTTGTTGTGTTTGTATTTATGAGGGAGGATTTGTTTAATGCAATCCTTCGGTTCTACTTATTATGACTTAGTGATGTGGTCTTGTGATGTGGGCCTCTCCCTCAAGTACGAAATAAATTGCCATATATTATTAGTGTATTTTTGTAATGACCCATCCGTTCAAAGCCACGAGCCAAGTATTACTATATGAAACTAAGTGTCTCATAAATTAATTTTCTATTAAATTTCAAAATTTTAAAATAAACCCATGACATAAAATTTAATATAACAAATGCTCGGAATAATCTAAGCTACCATGACCCGAACCAAAATCCCATTGCCATGCAAACAACCTAAAAGTATAATAACATATAAGAAAAAAATAGTCTAATAACAAAGTCTTCCAGCTGTCCCGACTCTACCCATCCTTCTATGCTCACACCCACGGAGGCAATTTTGCGTTAGTGATAAAAACACTAAGTCATATAATTATAAAAAACAAGTTAATATATTCCACAATATCTAAATTTGAGTCTTTTAGTGATTATGAGACTATGCTGAGCTCTTATTATACCGGGAGGAGCGGCCACCCCATCCAGCTACAATCTCATGTATACACACACATGCTACCTAGCCCACGACATATAGTTACCGATATTTATCATTGACTCACCCTCTAAGTAACACAAGTGCACAATGAGTTATCTTGTGCCACTACACCCTGTCACCCCTTTTGGCATAGGGGTAGGTATTTAATCTTTCAAGAAGTTTAAACGTGCTGCCCCATGTCGGACTGAGTCAATTCTTTGACCCCGCTTGTGGTCAATGTATAGTGGTTGAATGTGGGCTTAGGTTGACCAAGACTCCTAAATAGGAATATATAATTTTAAGCGTGGGATGCTGCCCCGTGTCAGACTTAGCCAATTCTTTAACCCCGGTTGCGTTAAGCGCATGCTGGTCAAATGTGGCTCAAGCCAACGAAGACTCCCAAATAGGAATATATAACATTTCAAGTAATTATACGGACCTGAAATTTTGTTGAGGCCTACAACACACGATCCTAATATAAATGAAACTTCTTTAAAGCCTTCCCTTTGTAAGCCAAATGTGCTCACAAACTATCCAGAAGATGTTTCATTTAACATAAATAGAATTCTCCTTTTTATAGAAGAATTAGTGTAGAAATCAAGAAGTCACTACATTAAATTTTATAGAAAAGAACGTAATCTTACATAAATATGTTAAACACCAACTATTTGTGTGATAACAAAAAGTCAAAAAAATTGACTATTGAGCTAAAGCGAATGAGTGTTAAATTGCACTCATGATTCCTAATCCCAAAAATTTAATAAGTAAAACTTATTTAAAACTATCCATAAATACCAATGTGCCAGTACATTAAAGGTTATAATTGATAATTTATAATATTAATTCTTAAGAATTAATTTAATTAAATATTATTTATGGTTCGTTGTAAGATTTACAAAACCCTAAATAAAATAGCCTAATTATTTTTTTCAGGGTTTTACAATTCTTTACTCTAGTATCTGGATCGTTATGGATATGCAATAAACTGTGTCCCCATTTGTTGTTGGTAACTCTTAACTATTGTGGCATTGTTTGTTTGAACTATGTTTTGACATTTTATAAAACCTGTATCTTTTACCAGATGGGTTCTGTGCCAATTTAGTTTTAACCCAGATTGAGTGGTTTGTTTGGCCCTTTTTGCCGTGAGCATGTGCATTGTATGGTGTTATTGAGCTAAGGCCCAAGGCACCTCCTGTAGTCGGCTGACCAAGCTGGACGCTACATTGCCGCAACTTTTATTTTCGATTTTCAGTCGTGTTTAGTCCAGTTAGGTTTAGAACCATGTCACTTGTGAGTTTAGATTGTTGTCGTGTGTGTGGAACCCCTTTTCTGACAATGCTAGCCCCTATAGAGCATATGACACTGTTCTCATGGTCACCCTAGCCGCCTTAGGGCCTAAAAGTGCATGCAACTATGCTAGGTGCAATGGCACCCTCCCAGCGCCCTAGAACCAACCCTGTTAGGGTTAGGGCTTTATGTTTGGGAATAACAGCATTGGATCAGCACCCATACATCCAAATTGAATTTTCCCCCACTTTTTTGGAGCATAGGTGCCGCTCCAGTGCCCTTGCGCCCAGATACATGACCCAACTTTGCGTGCAGGTTCAGGAGGTGTGAATGGTTGGTTTGGTTATTTTTCGTGGTACAGCTGGGCAAAGGCGCTTGGCTGGCACCCTTGCTCCCAAGCTGTTTTCTTGCCTATAAATGCAGTTCTTTCTCGTCCATTTACACCTCTTCGCTTACTTGCTCCATCTCATGCCTCTTCCCCTTTATTCTACTCTTCATCCACCATTTTTCCTAGTGTCTCCAAGCCCCTAGAAGCAGTAGGAGTTGAAGGTCTTGGGGTACGAAGCCCCAAGAGACCTCCTCCTACCCCTATGTGAGACAAAGGTTCCACCTTTCCTTCTATTTTTGACAATTTTGTGTTTGTTTGGGTGCTTTGCATGCTTATGTGTATTTTTTATGTATTGTTTCCTGTTAGATCTCTCTACTAGGAGCATTTAGGCATTTGTTTCATCATTTATTCATGGGTACATTGATATATATGAGTTTTACAAGTTACGTGTGTAGATCTATGCACTATTTTGGTAGACAATTCATTTCTCATGTTGCAGATCATAGTTTTGCATGATGTTTGTCTTGACATGTACATAAGAGGTCGATATACAAGTTTAATAAAGCATGTTTCGTCTATTTATGTCATTTATTCATGGATACAATATTTCACATTATTGTAACTTATGATGTTAGCTATTCGGTGTTAAAATATCATACTAAAATACACGAATAAGGACTTCAACAAAACCCCAAAGTGCATTGTGTATATGTTGTGTTGTTGGTGTGTAATGTCAAGCTCTCAGATTTTATTCCTTGGTGAACTTGTAAAAGAAATTAATAAAATCGATAAAATTATCTAATGACTTACTAAGTGTCTATTACAAACATGTAAATATGATCTGAGTTAAAAATCATTTAGGCAGGTCTTTTGGAGGGAACAAGAATGAAGGTGAAGCCCTAATTCCCTTGCTCTTGTTACAAAATCGTAAAGACTAGTTGTTTGGTAGTGATGAAATTTCACGTAGACCTTTGGATGTGTCCCAATAATATCACCCTAAAATTTTGAAGCCATTGGCTTAGTAAAATTTCCAGTATAAATTTCCAAAGCCAAGTAGGTCCTGCAAGCTCTAGAAATGACCTTGTCAATGCCTTCCACTACCGAGTCCACTCAAGCCCAAATACTTGGAGTTTGGACTTGAAATTTCACGAGATTTAAGCCCATGTTATTTGCCAACCCTCAGAGTATAACTAGGCCCATTTGGTCGCTCAAAGCCCATGAGCCATGTAAAACCTATGACTCGAGTCAGGGTTTTATAGTTTGAACCGGTCGGTTCGACTATTATTTTCAGTCGGGTCAATTTCAGAACACGCATAGCTAGCTGAGGCTAGTCATATATTATGAACCATGAGAGTCATGTGTGCCCAAATATATGATGATAACATTATTAAGACACTAGTAGAATAAGTTATCAGAATATATGAGAGTACACCCAGATTTTCTTTATTTATTTTAGTATCAGATCGTAAAATTATTTTTAGGCCAAATAACGCATTAAGATGCGTTACAGGCTATGTGGGTGGGCTATTAGTTATAGAGCATGTCATTGTGATGCTATGGTGTGTATTATACTTTATAAGATTTTCCCCTATTTTTCTGGAGTTCTTAGGACTTATTACGGGTTAGTTTTTATTTTTTTCTCAAGTCAGAGTCGAGTCAAGTTCTACTTACGAGATGACCCCCAACCATCTCCCCGACCACTCGTCTTCTCCCCGACCACTCGTTTTCTTCCTCTAACCACTCGTTTTCTTCCCTCGACCACTTGTTTTCTGCCCTCAACTACTCATCCCCCTCCCCCGACCACTCATTTTCTCCCTCCGACCACTCATCTTCTCCCCGTGATACCTATTTATTCCAAACCCTCGATGCCACCCCTTTACCTATCGCCGATGCCGCCAGTGATCATTGCAGCCGCCATCTAGTCACCGACCCTCCCACGACCTTTCTCAACCAGAGCAAATCCAGTGTAACCCATTCCAGCTAGATCTTCCTCCGAAGTCATCCAGTCAAACTTGATCGAACTTCGAACATTGTTGAGTGGCATTTTATCATTCTACCATGTCCAATTGTTATCTTTCTCTCACTGTTATCTTTCTACCATGTTCGTTTAGGACTTGTGTTCTATTTTATGCTCTATTCGTTTGTGTATTGTTTTATTACTTTCAGGCAAGTTAAGTGGCATTTTATCATATCCCACTTAACCCGAGACATTTAATCAATTAGTTTTGCCGATTAGTAACCCTCGAGGACAAGATCCCTCTAGTATCTCTTCGAAAACAAGATCCACCACAAGTTGCCTTTAGGTCTATTATATAAATACCTTCTCAAACCTATATATAGTTTTATTGAGTTTTTAATGAGATGAAAGATGGGAAAATCAACTCGTACGTACCATGAGCGGGTGCACGTGCTAGTCAAATGGGGCTCTGGATTAGTGAGCGGGCTGTCCAATCCCGAGGGGAAATGTGGAGGTTAGTGGGTACTATTTGTTTTAGTACATGTCCGAACTTGTGGTTCGAAGGGTATGAAAGGCGACTGCCTATGAGTACTTGGTCTTCGTGCTCAAGGCCAGAAGAATTATGGAAGAAAAGAGAGGGCAAAGGAGATACTAGTAGTCCCGAGGGACCAGAAAATGAAATGAGAAAATCTTGAGAGAGGCATCAGTAGTAGTAGAGCAGTCAGTTATGGATGCTACTGGGTTTGCAGTCCAGTGCCTCCTCAGTAGGTGCCCTTCAGAGAGTTTTGGTGAAGTATATGAATGTTTTCCTTCATATGAGAGTTAGCTCTCATAGCCAGTTTGATATTAGTTATATTTTGGAATAGTAGCACTCGTTACTGACGTGTTTTTATAATATATGTAGGTGATGAGCATGAGTTAGATGTGCTACTAGGACGAAGGAGCATTGATGTCTCTTTACACACATGTCAGACGATAGAATGTTAATGTTTTGTGGTTGTTGTCATTATATGGAGAATGATGTGATGTAATGCAAGGTATGATAATATGATTTGATATGATATTTATTTCAGTAGCAAAATTTCTAATTGCGACATTTGAATATAGGTTTTAGTAAATATGTTTGGATATTGAATATGTACAACAAGTGGGTTAAGACACAAAATTTGATGGGAAATGTGAATAGAATGCATAGGTGGGTCAAGACCCAAGCTTCAGAATGATTACACATCAAATTAGAATGTTGTGTGAATGAAAATGTTTGATGTGTGTGTGTGTGTGTGTGTGTGTGTTTTTATACATGTTGATTTGATAGGGTGGCCCTTAATTACACTTTTAAGGGAGACTTTGCCTGTTTTATTTTACAAATTTTATCAATTTTACCATACACATTTTAGTATGTAAACTTTTCGAATCAAGGTTTTATAAATTTGAACTGGTCGGTTTAACAGTTATTTTCAGTCGAGTTAAGTATTAATTACGAGATGACGATTCATTTTCTCCTGACGATTCATTTTCTCACCCTGACATCTATATATTCCACACTTCTAACACTGTCACCATTCATCCTTCTCACCCAACTTCCTTCTTCTTTTTCTTCCTTCTCTTTTCCCCCACAATCCTTACTCAAGCTGGCCACAACCTCATCGCCATCACCACATTACTGATAATTAGCTACAGAGTAGGAGATCACCATTTAGGCGCTAAGACATGCTCAGAGCTTCTACCAGGTATGTTTAAGAATCGCCCCAAATTTTATTGTTCTATTCTCGTGATTTATTTTTACAGATTGTAGGACAAGTTGAGTGGTGTTTTATTGGATCCCACTTAACCTGGGTTATTTAGTCAAATATTTTTCTGGATTAATAACCCTTGAGGATAAGATCCCATGAGTATGTTTTTGAAAACAAGATCCACTACAAGTTGCCTTTGCGGCTATTTTTTAAATCCCTACCTAGACCTATATATATATGTAGTTTTTGTGTTTTCAATAACCGTACTCCACGAGCGAGCATTTGCCAGTCAAAGCTGCCAACAACCATGCTACACAAGTAGCATGTGCCAGACGTAAGCTGGAAATACCGACAACCATGTTATGCTAGCACATGTATCAGTTGAAGTTGCTAACAACCATGCTATGCAAGTAGCATGTGCCAGTCGATACCGGGAATACTAACAACCATATGTGCCAGTTGAAGTTGCCGACAACCATGCTATGCAAGTGGCATGTGCTAGTCGTAAGCCAGAACCAATAACCATGCTACACAAGTAGCATGTGCCAGTTGAGCCACCGACAACCATGCAACATAAGTGGCATGTGCCAGTCGATGCCAAGAATGTCGACAACTATATGTACCAGTCGAAGCCACCGACAACCATGCTCCACAAGTGGCATGTGCCAGTCGTAAGCCGGAACCGACAACCATGCTACATGAGTGAGTATCAAAATAAGAAACAGGGCTTAGGATATGATAGTAGTCCCAAGGGACGAGAAAGTGAAATGAGAAAGTCAGTGGCAGCAGATCAATTTAGTTAAAGATGATTCTGCTTGAAGGTATTCATAATTAAGTTGAACATAAAACTAATTATAAAAGTGCTAATATTTTT
The DNA here is from genome assembly GCA_033002965.1 of Piper betle. Taxonomy (NCBI): domain Eukaryota; kingdom Viridiplantae; phylum Streptophyta; class Magnoliopsida; order Piperales; family Piperaceae; genus Piper; species Piper betle. The sequence goes on along the minus strand of JAURVB010013390.1, from coordinate 137,342 downwards.
AGAAATATATTTCATATATATTAATTTTAGTAAAGTTGGCCATTTAAAATTTTTATGTTATTTATTTTTCTTTCATGCTAACCAAATATAACATCAATGAAAATTAAATTATAAAATTTTAGGAAATTATAATGATTGATGAAAAATATGCTCAATTATATAATATAAATAGAGAAATATAATGTTTACTAAAAAGAGGAAAGGGGCATTGTCACACCTTGATTTCGGTTCACTTAAGAACTAGATCGGAAATGTAGCAATCGAGTCGGGTCATGTCTAAAGCAACTAGTATATAAGACTTGATCACTAATATAGATCGAAATAACTCACTTGGCATCAAGAGAATGGAAGACATGGCTAAATATGTGTGGAAACACATCAAATATAAATGAAAGTATGAAGGAAAATAACTACGTTAAGCTCAAATGTGTGTAGCATTTATGTGTCCTCCCACCAAAGCCGACTCATAATCACAAAACATAAATATATAATAGGAAAAATGTCACCAATGAGTGTTATTGGTCCAGAAAACATTTATATACTCCTTCACAAAATCTCTCATAAGGGCGTTAATTAGGAGCTGTCGACTTCCCTTTCTGACTCGTCTCATGCCTCGTCAACTTTAAAAATTATCTCTTGCACGGGAACAATACTTTCTTTTCCTTTTTCTTCAGTCCTCTACATGCTCCATATGACTCCTGGCCTTTAGCACAGAGGTCAAGTACTCTGAGGCATGCGCCATTAGTACCCTTTGAAATCACAAGTCTAGACATGAGTTATATCACAATACTTATAAACCTCCACACTTCTCTGAATCCCTCAGGAACAGTACAGACACTCACCAAATCTAGAGCCCATTTTGACTAACACACGCTCTATCCCTGTTTCACATCTCACCGAAATTATAAAACCCAAAAAAAAAGGTTATTTTATTTTATTTAGGGTTTTGTAAATCTTATAACGAACCATAAATAATATTTAATTAAATTAATTCTTAAGAATCAATATCATAAATTATCAATTATAACCTTTGGAGTACAATACAATGGTATTTATGGATAATTTTAAATAAGTTTTACTTATTAAATTTTTGGGATTGGGAGAGTCGTGAGTGCAATTTGACACTTATTTGTTTCAACTCAATAGCAAGTTTTTTTGAATTTTCATTATCACACAAATAGTTGGTGTTTAATATATTTATGTGTGATTATGTTCTTTTCTATAAAATTTAATGCTGTGACTTCTTCAATTTCACACATTTTCTTCTATATAAATGAGAATTTTGTTGATGTTAAATAAAACATCATCTTGATAGTTTGTGTGCACATTTAGCACATAAAGGAAAAGCTTTAGAGAAGTTTTGTTTATATTAGGATCATGTGTTGTTGTTGCGGGTGCCTCATCATAATTCTAGGTTCGTATAATTACTCGAAATGTTATATATTCCTATTTGGGAGCCTTGTTTGGCCTGAGCCCACATTTGATCACCATGCGATGAGCGCAATTAGGGTCAAAGAATTGACTCAGTTTGAAACTGGGCAGCACCCTTAAACTTCTTTAAAAATTAAATACCTACCCCATACCAAAAGGGTTGACAGGGCGTAGTGGCACAAGAATACTCATTATGTGCTTGTGATACCAGGAGGGTGAGTCAATGGCAAATATTGGTAACTACATACCGTGGGCCGCATAGCGTGTGTGTGCATACATGGGATTGTAGCTGGATGGGGCGGCCACCCTCCTCACATAATAAGAGCTCGGCATAGACTCATAATCACTAAAAGATTCAAATTCAGATGTTGTGGAATATATTAACTTGTTTCTTATAATTAGATGACTTAGTATTTTTATCACTAATACGAAATTGCCTCCGCAAGTGCGAACATGGAAGAATGGGTAGAGTCGGGATAGCTAGAGGACTTTATTATTGCACTTTTGATTTTTCTTAGTTGTTATTATACTTTTAGATTGTTTGCGTGACAATGGGATTTTAGTTCAGCTCATGGGGCTTAGATTATTCTGAGTATTTGTTATATTAAATTTTATGTCATGGGTTTATTTTAAATCTTGAAAATTAATAGAAAATTAATTTATGAGATACTTAGTTTCATATAGTAACACTTGGCTCGTGGCTTGAAACGGGCAAGTTGTTATAAGAAAACTCGAGAAAATCATATCTAAGGCCTAGGAAGGGATTTATGTAATAGGCCTCAAGGTAACTTTCGGTGGATCTTATTTTTGAAATCAAACTTGAGGGGTCTCATCCTCGAGGGTTATTAATCACGGAAGTAAAATACGCCTAAATGGCCCGCATTAACCGATAAAACAATCACTTAACACATCTTGTGATCTAGAAATCAAATTAGCAATAGAATATAAAGATAAAAAGTGAGAAGAGATTTAATATACCTGTGGTCTAAGCTCCGAGCATGTTGTCTTATCTACGGCGAGATCGGATTCCGAAACCTACATCGAAGTCCACTACTAAGTAAAATACTAACATCTCTATAAGATGCATGCTCGCGTGGTGTACTCACATTATCAATACATCATAATATAAAAGACTGCTAAATAAACCTACAACTAAACATTTAACACTTTAATCGAGGCATAATAAATAAAAAGTAATAAATAAATAATAAATTAAGTAATACATACACTTATGAATAAATAGATAAATAATAAATACATAAAAATAACAATAACATAATCATGAAATAATAATATAAATCTATGGTAATATAATCATGTTAGTAGGCATATAAATAATTAAATAATAAATACATAATCATTCAATAAATAAATAAATAAACAATTAGTTAATATTCATTACTCATGAATAATAATAACCAATTCGAAATACATAATTAAATACAAATAAATAATAACATGCAAGAAATGAACAAATCGATAAATAAACAAATAGATAAATATATACAATTTAGTAAACATAGATAAGACTAATATTAATAAATAAATAAATCAATAATAATAATAATAAATAATCATATAAACATTCATCATATACGATAAATAAATAAATAAAATAAATAAACAATAAATAATAAATAAATAAATAAATAAATAAAACGCACATAACATCAAAATATGCTAAATAAAGTGAATATGTATTTAAATTGATATATGGGTTCTTGAATTACTGAAAATGGTAAAAAAATAGTCGAAAACAACTGAAAATGAGCTGAACCAAACCAAACCGAGTCAACCTAGGGAAGTCGATTGAGTTGAGCCGAATTGACTCAACTGAGCCAAGCAATAGTGCGGGCCTGGTAGGTGGAACCGAATGCGGGCTGGCAAACGCGACTATGGGTAACTGCCTAGGCGGGCAGCACTCGTCATCAAAAAACACTGACGACGGCACAATCGGGGTCGCAACTGATCGGGATCGACAAATGGGAGGATGGGGAAGATGATGATGATGATGACGATCGGCATCGGATGGCCGAAAAACAGCTAGAATGGCCAAATAACTGTCTGAATCGCCGTCAAGTGCAGTGGCTTTGTCAACGGGAATTGGGGTCACGAAGGTGCTCATGGGTAGTCTCAAAATGAAGCTCTCACCAAAAGGAATCTGTCTAGGTGGTCGGATTGGCCAAAGGTGGCTTACCAGCATTGAAAAATGGCCAAAAAGGGTGGCGGGGGTGGCAGAAATTGGCTATAAAAACACCATTGCCGGCAGTGATTACGGCTGCATTAGTGGTCATGAGAGGTATATGGATAACCTATAGCGAGGCAATTCAAGGGGTGTCAGTCCGGTGGTCGGGGGTGAGCTGAAGACTTGTTGAGCCAAAGTGATAGCTACATTAGGGTGGAAATCATCTAAAATGTGAGAAAATCTATCAAAATCGATGGGAGGCAGCTAGGGCCGACATGGACGGCTTTGATCTTGCCACATGGCATGTTCTAAATGTTCAACAATTCATGGTTTAGTGGGTCCAACCTATGTGTATATGCAATATATATATATATATATATATATATATATATATATATATGGATGGAAAGCTCGAATCGAGATCGTCCAAAGTTAAAATTGAATTGAGTCTTAAAAGTGATTTTATATTTGGGAATCAATGCAAGAAGGCTAAATGGACCTCAAACCGCTCAGCTCAATTTGGCAAAAACCTATGACTCAACCAAGTTGGGCCTATAAGGGCACAATCTGAAATCCATACAATACATGTAAATGTGATACCCTATAAATCCCAAACGATACTAAATGCTGCAACGGCCTAAATCTAGGCATACAACTAATAACTTATGCTCTGCTGGAGCTTAATTTAAACTCTTATCTACATGTCGAGTATACTCAGCCACCACAACATACTCATGTAGCCATTTGGGCCCCATACTCATGTTCTGAAAACGGATTTAGCTCAAACTCACTGAAACCGACTCGAAATTGGCCCGAACCTAGCAAACTACAAACGGTTAAAACCTTAACCCAAAGGTGGGTTTTACTAACATAAAATTTAAATTTCTAGCTAATTTATTCCTGATTTTTAATTAATTTATATTTCTTCTGTTACAAATAAAAAAGCAGGCCCATTTTATTCTTTACTTGGATTTTTTTTAACCAAAGGATTTTATTTGAATAAATTTAAAGAATAAACTTCCAACTCTATAAAAGAATATTGACATGTCCCGCATGGGTCTTAGCTAGGTTGGTATATAATCTAATAAGTGAATTACAATCATAGTTTTAAAACTCGAAACTCAGAAGCATGTCATAGAGGACTCAAACAAATTAATTTATATTATCTTTTCAAAGAAGTAAATAAAACGTTGAATAAAATTGGCAGGTATATGATTTAATTCATTTAAAATATTATTTAGTTAAATTATAAGAAAATATATATATATTGATAACTTTGATTAATTGATGGGGGGGGAGGGGGGGTGAATCATATAATTTGCTAGTAGGGAGATGTTTATGGAGTTTGACTACCAATGGAAAGGTACGGAGTGCAATTGACTTAAAAAATTTTTGAGTTAAAACAAAATTTTGAATCTATGATTACAATGAGAAAAGATTATTTTCAGGATAAAAGAGATTACATACAAGATATATATTATCTATGAGATCAAAAATAAGAAAATATGTGCAGGAGACACAACGTATCTTATATTCATACTACTTTATGCTTATACAAAATGCCCATCTACGAGATGGGCAGGACGCCGGAGGGACACCCTTTTAACACATTAGAGACAAACAGCATGGTGGGTCTATTCTTTGGGCTCTCCCTTGTACATGCCAAAGCCAGTGCCAAAATAAAAGCCAAATCTTTAGCCAAGGGTGCACTTGGATTTGGCAGCATTTGGTTCAAAACATCCAACAAAAACATTCGCATGTCCTTGAGTTACTCTAAGGAGGACGTGACCAGGGTGCACCCCCACGAGCACACTTCTCTGATGCCGCAATTGTTGTAGCCAGCTCTGGGAATATATAAATGGGTCACTTACCATTACCATCTTAGAGTGCATCAATGAAGGCAATTGATAAGTATAAAGAAAGGTACCAGGAACGAAATTGTAATTGAAGATATGGAAGATTTTAAATAAGATGATGTCATATATAGAGAATGATGGTGACAATTTGAATTGCAGTTGTTCAGATAAAGTACTTGCGTGGTGCCATGTAGCCAGTGGACCCAACTGCTTCTCTCCCGCGAAACTTGCTCCCAGACATCAAACTTGCAGTGCCAAAGTCAGAGACTTCAGGCACAGATGCAAAATCCAACGGGACGTTGTTTGTGAATATGTCTCTGTGAACTATAGGGCGTACTTGATCATGGTGCATATAGGAAAGGGCATCTGCTATTCCTTTTATGATCATAACTCTTTCCCTCCATCCCAAAATTTTCTCTCCCCTTGTCCCTTCAATGAGTTTCTCAAACTCCCCTTCTCCACATAATCATACACCAAGTACATGCTTCCCTTCCAGACACAAAAACCATGCAACTTCACAATGTTCCTGTGGCCAATTTCTGTTAGTGCCCTCACTTCACTCTCAAAAGCTTTCCGAACAACAACTTCATCCAACCCCTCCTCATCTGGTCTGTGGATTTGTTTCACTGCAAATGTTTTACCTGTTGGAAGTGTGGCTTGGTAGGCACTCCCTTGCTCACCAATGCCAACGCAGAACTTGTCACTGAAATTGTCTGTGGCATCTACAATGTCCTTAAACGCTAATTTCCCATCATAGTTCTCTAGTGCAGTGAAAGTCTCATCCTTTGTAGCCACGTTACTTCTTTTGGCTTACAGATGAGCATTGCTAGCAATGAGAGAACAATAGCAGTTGTAGTTGGTACTAGTACCGGGATTACCACCTTCAAATATTTCTTCTTTGTACCATGGAGACCTTGTCCATCAGTATCACAAGCCTTCAAGCCTTGTTCTGTTTTTCCACATAGACCTGGATTGCCAATCAAGGATTCAGGGGGAGCACGTTCAAAAGCAAACTGATTGGGAAGAGAACCCCCAAAATTGTAGTAGGAGATGTCAATACTTATCAGGCTTCTAGCGCCGCGCCCTCTAAGGTATGTGGTATTGAGCCTGAAAGATTGTTGTGGGACACAAGATTCTGGAGGTACGTATTCATTCCTACCTCCAATGGAATTGCTCCGGAAAGATTATTGTGGCTCACGTCAAGCTCTATCAGCTGTTTCAACATTCCAATTTGGGGTGGAATTGGCCCCTCAAGTTTGTTGCTTCCGAGATACAAGAATGATAGTTTTGGGCTGTTTCCAATCTCCTTCGGTATTGATCCTGATAGGCGGTTGTCACACAGGTCGAGACGGTACAACTTTGTACTTGGTTTATAGAACTGATCTGGGATATTGCCTGTGAGTCGATTGAATGAAAGGATCAGCTCTTCCAGATTTATCAAGTGCCCCAATGGCAGGTGGGATGTGGACTGATATAAAGTTCTCATTTAAATGTAGACTAGAGAGGCTCCCACATTCACCCCATGTTGGTGCCAATTCTCCATGTAGCTGATTTTCTTGTAAATATACATATTTGAGAAGTGGCTATACCCCAAAAGCTTGTTAAACTTGAGCAATTTCTTATACTTTGAGGTATGGGCCCAGTGAACTTGTTCTCAGAAGGAGAGAAGTATTCCAGCTTTCGACCATGGCAGACCAAAGGGGGAGTTGACCCGAGAAATTGTTTGAAAAGAAACCGACGTCTTGGAGTAAAGGAGGTCCAAAATCTTGAGGTATGATGCCAGAGAAATTGTTGGCATCAAGACGTAGAAGCCTGAGGTTGTTCAGGTTCGTTATGGTTTGTGGCAAGGAACCTTCAAAGTTATTGTACGAAAGAGAGAGGAACGCCATACTCTTCATGTTACCTATCTCAGGTGGGAGATTCCCAGTGAGTGAGTTATTGAAGAGAGTCATGTTTTGCAGTTGAACCAAGTTTCCAAAGCTTGATGGTAAGGGGCCAGTCAAAAGGTTCTCAGACAAAAACAGGAACTTTATGTTCCTCAAATTTCCCAATTCTGAAGGTAATGTCCCATGTAGAAGGTTCCTAGATAGATCTAAGTATGTCAAGTTGTGCAAAGAACCAACCTGAGTTGGAATGTGTCCTGTGAGCAATTTAGAAGAGAGCTGCAAAGCTGTGAGCTGACTCCAATTAGAAATGAATGATGGATGGATCTCACCTGATATTTGGTTGCCAGAGAGGTCAAGGTCGGAGATTTGAGTAAGAGATTTTAAGGAAGGTGGCAATGGGCCTGACAAGGTTGTGTTAGGCAAAGCAAGAACAGTGAGCTTGATGCAGAAGCTGAGCTCATCAGGGATGGGAGAGTTGAGGTGAATATTTCTCATGTCTAAATTTCTTAGCTTTGTCAAATTGCCAATGAAGGAGGAAATTTGGCCAGTCATATTTGTGTTGTCCCCCAAATGTAACTTTTGGAGTTTTCCATGCTTTCCCAGCTCCAAAGGAATTGGTTCTGTGATCAAGTTCATTGATAGTTTTAGATGAACCAAGTTAGTACAGTTCAACACAAAGAGTGGAAAATCAGGGCCAATGGAGTTGAGTCCAAGCAAGAGAGAGTTTAAACGAGGAAAACCAATGAACTGAAATGGATCATCAGGTGATTGAAGATAATTGCCAGTAAGGTCCAAGTAACTCAACCTTTGCAAATTGCTCAGCTGATGGGGGATAGCTCCTGTCAAGCCATTATCATAGAAGTGAATAAACAGCAAATTCCTCATGCGTCCAATCTCCTTTCGAATAGAACCACTGAAATTGTTGTGGGTGAAATCAAGGTGGGTGAACTTGGAAAGGACTCCAATCTGAGATGGTATGAGGCCAGAGAGCTGGTTGCTACTCAAGTTGAGCACAGTGAGGTTGGGGATGGCAGAAGCTTGTCAAGTGTTCCTCTCACTCCAGCACTGCTGAGGTTCAACTCAGTGATGCTTCCAGTGGAATCACAACCAACTCCCCTCTATTGGCAAGGACTTTGGTTGTGCCCATGAGACCATGAACTGAGAGAATCAGAGGCAAGTAAGCTGCTTTTCCAATTAAGCAAAGCCTCTGCCTCATCTTGAGCTGAGATTTTCACCAGAAATTGTGAGCATAGGAAGATAAAGAAGGCAACTCTGAAGAATGTCATATTGATGGTAGCTAGTGCAATCTATCATAACATAGTTTGCAAGTTGGAAAATGAGTGTGTGTTTGTGTGTGCTAAGATAGTAGGATGGAAGTTGTATATATAGTTTCGATATCTCAACACGATTATTGACCCAAGCTTGCCACGCATGAGATATGTCTTCCACCATTGTTTTGTAACGTTCACAGTCTCTGTATAAGTCAACAGCATGTGGAAATTCCCATTGGTCTGTCCCACACATTTTTAGCTGGGATTGTCGAATTTTCTATGACAATGCCAATCTGAGAAAAGCTGAAGACTTATGGGAAGGCAATGCGTGGGAGTATTTGTATACTTTTGTTTTACACGAAGACTTAATTAAGTCAATGATGAAACACACTAGCAATGTATTTGGACACTGGCAATGTATTTGGATGTCTGTTATTTACAAATTCCTAAAGATAAAAAACGTCTGATATGGACACAGTTTCTAGATAGATAATATATATAGGAAACTACTTTGATCCGATATGGGTTTTGGGTTTTAAATAGTGTTGCCAGCAGGTTCACCTTAATAGGGTACCCGACCCCGACCTGACTGGAAATTAACGGGTATTATAGGGTACAAATATGGTAATTAGGGTACCTCTTGATTCCGATAATAAATTGGGTCAATTTCGGGTTCTTGAATACCCGACCTGATAAATACCCACTCATTTACTTTTATTTTACCCAAAAAGCTCACAACTTAGCAACAGGTAATATCTTTTTGATAGAATTTTTTGTGAACTTTTCTTACCAAATTTACATCCCTAATGGGTCCTCCACTCTGAAAAAGATATATTAATCTAATTTTAAATTCTATTTGAAAATGTAATTCATTAATTCCTTCTTCACAGGGGAGTTCATTATATATTTATACCCTCTTAATTTCGCCAACTCATTCATAACATCCAACCACCTTATTAATCATTATAATGTTTTATACAATTAGCTCAATTTATTAGATGCTTTTAAAAAGAGAACTAATAGTGAAATATAAAAAGAAAATTAACAATGCCTCCCTTTTAAGAACCTTGCCCACAAGGTTCAAAACTTTAGAAAAATGATGGTGGAATTTGAAAGCGTCTATCCACGTAGCCTGGTCTAAGGAAAGTTTGTCCTACCAAAAAGGTACTCTTTGACCAGTCGATGATGCGATGCACATGATGGTGATATATAATAACTCTTGGAAGTGGGTCTAACTCACCCGTAGTAGCACAACAAGAAAGGTCTAGAGAAGCTATATAAGGAGTATCGATATGACCCTTAAGCATGGACACATGAAAGACCAGGTAACTAGTTGCTCAATCAAGAAGTGCTAAGTGGTAAGGCACTTATCCAATATCCTCCAAAACTTTATAAACGCTATAGAATTGGGAAGAAAGTTTTTGATTAGCTGATCTAGTGAAACAAAGACTGCCGATAGGGTTGGATCTTTAAATAGACCATATCACAATTGAAAAGATTACATCACGCTACCCGAGATCATTTTGAGTTTTCATTCGACTTTGAGAGTCAATCAAATGAGCCTTTGAGAGTGCAAAGGCTCATCCACGATCCCTCAGTTGATGATCCACCTCACCACCAGCGGAACTCCCTCCGTCAAATTGGGGGGTCGTCAAAAAATACCCTCACAGGGAGTGATTAGGATAGCCAAAAGAAGGTCATATTGTACCATTATTGTGCACAAGGCAAAGAAGCGAAACCACTATTTCGGGTAGTCACTGACATAACATCGTTACTATGTCTGTAAGTAGTGGTTTGACATTTCTATTTTTCATCTGTCTGTGTGTGATCTGTTGTACTCATCTTGAGAGTCGTCTAATGTAATTTGAAAAATTCCCTCTAAAATCCACAGAGAAAAGTTGAGTTGTGATAAGTGATAATGGACTCTGGCATGACATGGATTGTATCACTCTTCAAATTATTAAGCCACTTGCTTAGTCAGTAAAAGGTTGAATAAGGAGAATGAAATATCAAAAATTGCTCAAACAATATACCATCACAAAGATAGAAAGTAACGGCCAAAACAAGGTAATATCTTCTCTCATCTGGCCGCCATTTTGGTTGAATTAAGCCTCCTAATAGTGACAGAAGAAGATGGAGTGGTTCCAATGCCGCCACCCACTTTGGCAGGTAAACTGTGCTAGGGCTGGTTGTAGTCAACTAGCTTGATCAGAGCTGCCATGTGTGCATCATCTTCCATTAGCGAGCTAGCTAATCATCTTGCATGTTGGCCAGTTCCACCACCCTAGTTGGTAGAATTGGACGCCTATAATGATCTCCTCTTTGAGACTGTGCCACGTTACTATACGTTGGTTCTTCTCCCACCACTGAAACCATTGGAGGGCCTCTTGCTTGACGTGGATTGAGGTCAACTCAACATTTTCATCTTCTCTAGTCTTCTGGTAGTGGAAGAAGTCCTCAAAGAATATACCCACTCCAATTGGGTCACCTGATCAGACTATGACATGGTCTGTGTCCATGGCTTCCCCATTGTGGTTACTATAGCTTACCATTATATGGTGAATGAAAGGAGCCCCAAACCTATCATCAGGTAAGACACGTCCACCATATTGCGGATCACAAGTAGATGGCTCATCATATGGGTCAAAGCAAGCCTCCACCACCTCCACATAATCAGCCCATGGGTTGACCATTTCTTTCTAGACCCATCATCATACTTAATAGCTTGTTTTCAATAGTTCTGGTACTTTGTTGTTGGTGATAGTATCCAGTCAGTGAAAAGTAGCTGCAGGGGCAGTGAACGGTTGTCGTCCAAGTTGCTGTGGTGGATTGGTCAAACCCGACCCACCTATCCTTCTCTGCAAGGGTGGGCCACTATGTAAAGAAGCCCAAGGATGACTATTGTAAAACCCACGATTCGAGTTAGGGTTTTATATTCGGAATCGGTCGGGCCGACCATTATTTTTCGAGTCGAGTCAGTTTCAGAATACGTGTACTGAGCCGACGCCGGTCTCGTGTATGAGCCATGAGGGTCATGTGTACCCAAGTATATAATGATAGCATCATGAACACAGCAGAAAAGAATGAGTTATCAGAATATATAAGAGTATGCAGTTCATTTTTTATTATGATATATAATGGATCGTAGAATTAGTTTTAGGCCGTTTACTGCGTTAGGACGTGTTACGGGCATTTTGGGTGGGTTGATAGTTCTAAAGCATATCATTATGATTTTTTTAGTGTTGTTTGATTTTACAGGATTTTTCCCAATTTTTATGAATTTTTTTGGGATTTAATACGACTTATTTATTATACTTGACTTGAGCCAGAGACGAGTCAAGTCTTAATTACAAGTTTGCCACCCAACCATTTGTTCTCCACCCCAGACCTTTTCTCCCCCGCGCCCAAACCCTAGCCGCTGCGTCGCCCCTATTCGCGCGCCACCCCCGCCACGGCCGACGCCCCCTGGCTGCCGATCGATGCCGCCCGGCCCGGCCACGGCGTCGCCCTGCCGCCCCGACCAGGCCCGGCCACGAGCACGGCCGCTGCGACCCGAGGAAGCCGTGCCTTTGCGTCGTGCTTCCGTCGCCGATCGTGCCGCCGCCGACTGTCGCCTCCACGATTAGGTGGTCGGCTCGACGCCCTTGACCCCTCAGCCGCCTTTCCCGACCGGAGCGGATGCCATCGCCGGTCTAGCCGGCCGGATCTAGCGACCCATCGCCGCCGCTCCATCTTATGCATTTTTCGGCGAGCCGCCACCTCCATTGGCTGTGTTGATTTCGTAGATGAGTCGGGCTCGCCGAGCCGGTTCCGAGGGTACCCAACACGACCACTTTCCGGCCAGTAGACGCCACCGGCGATTGTCGCCGGAAAACCACCTGGAGCCGCCGGAACCGCCAGGAACCGCCGGAAAACCGCCAACTGGAAAACCAGAATTTCTGGAATTCGTCGGAGTTCACCGGATCTTCTGCGGGGCTTACCCAGTCGAGCCCGATCGAGCTTCGGACGCCGATGAGTGCTGAATTTGAGCTCCGAGACACGCGACAGAACCCTAGCCGTCGCCGATTGCCGACTACGTGAGGTATAATTACCTCCAATTGATTTATTTAAAATTGATTATTATTAGCACAACATGCTAGGACTAATTATTGATGTGATTAATGCTTAATTACGAATGAAGTGATAAGAGACATGATTTGATGAATAGTGCTTGAATGTGAGTGATCTAATGAGGTAGATCGAGTTGAGCATGCTAATCGAGTAATGTAACTTAGGAAAAATACAATAAAATTGGTAGGAATAGGATGAGTAGAATTATTTTCATATTTATGATTATTGATTGTGATTGATGTTTATTGAGTTTGATGCATCATTTAGTTAGCGGGCGTTAGTATTTAGTTTTGATGTGTAGGTACGGAGTAGGAGCTCGCCGCCTAGGCGCGATGACACGCTTGGAGCTTCTACCAGGTCCGTTTAGGACTCGTTTGTTTTACTCTTTTCTATTGTATGTTTGTTTTAATGCCTACAGGACGAGTTAAGTGGCGCTTTATCGGATCCCACTTAACTCAGGCCATTTAACCGAATAGTTTTCCGGATTAATAACCCCTCGAGGATGAGATCCCTTGAGGATGATTTCGAAAACAAGATCCACCACAAATTGCCTTCGGGCCTATTATATAAATCCCTACCCAGCCCTATATATATGTAGTTTTTCGCGTTTTCAGTGAGACGAGAGATGGAGAAATCGACTGCACGTACCATGCAAAGGATGCTGTGAGAGTCAAAGCGGGCTCTGGATTAATGCCAGCGGACTATTCCATTCCCGAGGGATCCTGACAACTCCGCGTTTGAGTTCCTCACACCCGGAGAACGTGGAGGTTTATGGGTACTGTTTAGTACAGCGCATGTCCGGACTTGTGGTTCAAAGGGTACTAAAGGTGACTGCCTGAGAGTACTCGGCCTTCATGCTCAAGGCCAGGAGAAATATGGAGGTAAGGAGAGGGCTTAGGATAAAGTTCCACAAGAAGTACTGAAAAAGAAGTGTCAAGAGCGGCACAGTACCAGCAGCAGATCAGTAAGTTCGGGATGCTACCGGGTCTGCAGCCCAGTGGCTCCTCAGTAGTGCCCTTCAGAGTGTTTACGTGGCTCCTCAGTAGTGCCCTTCAGTTTGCTCTCATAGCCAGGTTGTTATAGTTATTTTATTTTCCGGACCAGTAACACTTGTTACTGACGTGTTTTTATACTATATGTAGGTAATAATCACAAGTTGGAGGAGCCAGCTTGGACGGAGGAGCAATAAGGTCTTCTGCACACACACATTGGGTGATTGAATGTTTAATGTTTTGTTTATGATGTTATTTTATAAACATGTTATGATTAAATATTTGAGGCATGACAATGACATGAAATGAAATGATTAGAGTAGCGCAGCAAAAGTGTGATGGGTTAAGACCCAAAGTTCAGAGATTGATGAATATAGTAGATTTGAAGTCTGTGTGAATGCTATTGTTACTATGCGTATATATGCTTGAATATATGATTTTGATAGGGTGGCCCCTAATTACATTTTTAGGGGAAATTCTGTCCCTTTCATTTTAGAATTTTTACTAATTTTGATTGTAATTGTGTTGGTGTGAAAATTGGTTGCATGTCATCCATGTAGTATCCTGTTAGGGTTTTATGCATTCATACATACATATAGCAAGTTGGATCTTCATCTTAAGATGCCGAGATTGGATCCGCACGAGTTAGGTTCGGGTTAGCCGACCTAACCGGGGTCCTGTAACATGCCGGTTTGGTTCACGAGTGTGAACCAGATTTGGGGTGTTACAACTATCCCTAGACAAGCAACCGTAGTAAGGGCCTAGACACCAACCCTGCCCAAAAATGGTTTGTTGGCGCAACCCTCTCCTCTTGATTAGAAAGGTGGACACCAGAAGGGGTTGGGCAGTGGGGTTGTCCACAACAAGATGGGGGTCACTCTCCTTGTCCTATGGTCACCTGCATGGCGTTGACACTATCTTAACTGATGTAATGGCAGTGATATTTCGGTCGAGGACGTTACTTTCATCATAATCTTCACCGTCATTGTCATAGATTGGCGCCTTCTCCTCATTATTCCCTTTCTCCTTCATCAACTCTAACAAAGTTGATAGCTAATTGGTGATAGAATCATGATTTCGTTGGATTGACTCATTGGTCTCGCGCACATCATGCTCGAGTGCCGTTGGGAGATCCTTTGTAAACCTTTGACTCGAGTCAGGGGTTTTATAGTCTGAACCGGTCGGTTCGACAATTATTTTCAGTCGAGTCAATTTCAGAACATGTGTACCAAGCCGAGGCCTGTCTTATGTTATGAACCATGAGAGTCATGTGTGCCCAAGTATATGATGATAACGTCAGTAAGACAGCAACAGAACGAGTTATCAGAATATATAAGAGTACGCCAAATTTTCTTTATTATTAGATTGTAGAATTATTTTTAGGTCGAATATCGTATTACAACACATTACGGGCAGTTTGGGTGGGTCATTGGTTATAGAGCATGTCATTGTAATGTTGTGATGTTTTATATGATTTTTCCCTATTATTTTAGATTTTTTGGAATTATTACAAGTTACTATTATCTTTCTCGAGTCAGAGTCGATTCAAGTTTTCATTACGAGATGACCACAAGTTCTTCTCTCCGACAACTCATTTTTCTCCCCAACCATTCATTTTTTCCCCCGACACCTTACGAGATGACTACTGACCCTCTTCCCGACCACTCGTTTTCCCCCCAACACCTATTTATTCCCAAATCTTTGTCGCTGTCACCATTCAGCCGCTGCCATCCTCCTCACTCAACTCCTTCTCATTTTTCTCCCTTCCTCTCCCCCACGATGCTCACTCGAGCTGGCCACTACGTTGTTGCCGTCACCGCATGTCTGACTATTAGGTATAGAATTTTATCTATTTTTATTTGATAATGAATTATTTAATGATTTTATTGTGATGCAAATGGTGTGATTGTAAATACATGTTGGTTTAAATTTAAATACATGTGAATGGATGATAATAGTAAATTAGAGTTTCAATTTAAATACATGTAATAGATGTTATGTTGTATATATTGATGAGGAGTGTAGCATTCATGCATTATACTGGGTGTTAGTATTTAGCCTTGTTATGTAGGTACGGAGTAGAAGCTTGCCGCCTAGGCGCGTGGACACGCTCGCAACTTCTACTAGGTTTATTTATGACTCATTTTCTATTTTACGCTCTATTCTATTTTGTATTGTTTTATTACTTACAGGACGAGTTAAGTGGTGTTTTATAGAATCCGATTTAACCTGGGCCATTTAATCAACCAATTTTCCCGATCAATAACCCTTGAGGATGAGATCCCTCGAGTATGTTTTAGAAAAAAGGATACACCATAAGTTGCCTTTGGGGCTATTGTATAAATCCCTTCCCAGCCTATCTATATAGTTTTATTGAGTTTTCAGTGAGATAAGAGATGGGAAAACCAACTTGCACGTACCAAGAGTGGGTGCACGTGTCAGTCAAAGTGGGCTTAAGATTAGTGAGCAGGCAGTTCCAATCCTAAGGGATCCTAACAACTCCCGTTTTGAGTTCCTCACACCTAGAGAAACATAGATGTTTACCGGTACTATTTGGTATAGCGCATGTCTGGACTAGTGGTTTAAAGGGTATTAAAGGCAACTGCTTGAGAGTACTTGGTCTTTGTGCTCAAGGCAAGTAGAATTATGGAGGCAAGGAGAGGATTAGGATATATTAGTAGTCTCGAGGGACAAGAAAATGAAATGAGAAAATGTTGTGAGAAGCATCAGAAGTAGTAGAATAGTTAGTCCAGGATAATACCGGGTTTGCAGCCCAGTGGCTCCTTAGTAGATGCCCTTCAAAGAGTTCATGAAAAGTATATGAATGCTTTCTTTCATATGAGAGTTTGCTCTCATAGCCAATTTGATATTAGTTATATTTTTGGACCAGTAACACTCATTACTGAAGTGTTTTTATAAAGAGTGATGATGTGGTGGTATATGATGTATGCTGCAGTAGAAAGATTGCTAACAATGACATGTTAATAAATATGATTAAACATTGAATAAATACAACAAGTAATTCAAGACCCAGAATTAATGAGAAATGCCAATAGAATGCACAGGAGGGTTGAAACCCAAGCTCCAGAATTATTATATGACAAATTCGAAAGTTGTGTGAATGAAAATGTATGATATATATATATATATATCACACACACACACACACACACACACACACATGTTGATTTGACAGGGTGGCCCTAATTACATTTTTATGGGAGACTCAATCCTTCTTATTTTCAAATATTATCGATTTTCATCGAAATTATTTGGTATGCGAATTGGTTGACATGTCATCCAGTAGTAGTGTCTTAGGCTTATTTTTGTGCATTTATCCATTTATAGTGATTGACATCTTCCATCTTGAGACGCTAAGAGTAGATCCACAAGAGTTGGGTTTGGGTTAAGCAACCTAACTGGGACCAATGACATTCCGGTTAGGTTCCCGAGCATAAACTGGATTTGGGGTGTTACCATTTTGGTATCAAAGAAAACTTTCGGTCGATTCAATTTGAATATATTTTTATATGTGATGTGTGTCAAAGATTGCTCCAAGTGCAGTTGGCAGGTATATGTTTCTGTTCTTATTGTCTTTGATTTACAGACTTCTCACCGATAGGTAGTGCGGCAGTATTTTCAAGATTGGATTAGTGAGTAGGGGTAATCATTGTAAGAACTTGGAAGTACTCGGAATAGGATTCCATCGCCTCCCTCGCATAGACGAGCTAGCCCTAATCATGTTCACATCGAAACGAGTGTCTAGCCGATCTAGAGCTGCACCACCGCCAAGAAATCTGAGTGAGCCAGGCTCAAAACCCACTGTAGGAGAAGCCGTCGTAGTGGAAGCCTGTCATAGTGTTAGATGCTGTCAGATTGAAATAGAGGCTGTCATCCTATGGTTGGCAGAGGTACAAATGCAAATACAATAGAGTCGGGAGGAATTCCTTATAGAACTATGGCAAAGAGCTCTCACCCTAGCACGAGCAGAGAAAAGAATAACTGTGGATGACGAGGCACAAGGGGAGCCAACAGTTCCCATGGGCACTCTACTGCCGCCTCCTCCCCACCGCTACATCAGGGGACCACTTCTACAACAATTCCACCAGTCATCCCACTTCAAGCAAGAAGGGGTATAAGGGTTGGTAGTGGACCTGGAAGAAATGACAGTGGACAGATAGGTGCCCAAGGGTTTGGTAATACTCTAGTAGGGGCAGTATGGCCATTTTCGCAATTCAAGATTGGAGAAGGATCAAACAAATTGACAGGTGATAGAAATCTTGGATTGTGACAATATGAGCAGTTTGTGAAGAATGGAGGACACCCATTCACGAGAAAACTAGATGCGAAGAAGCTTTCTTGTGGATTTCATCAGTTGTTGGTGTATTAGGAAGTATGGCATGTCTGATGGAGCACCGCGTACGGATTACTATGGGAATGTTACAGGATGAGCCTAAAATATGGTGGGATTTAATCATGGCCTCCACATTTATAGGCACTTAGATAGTGACCCATGGGTGTGGTCTAGTATGAAGCCCGAGTTAGAGCATTGGAAGATTTGCACTAGCTTTATTGCCGATGGAACAACAAAGAGTTGAGCACTTTTATGAAGGTCTACACAATGAGATTCATCTAGTACTGATTGACAGAAGATTTGTCACTTTTGGGGATGTAGTGCGAACTGCAAGCAAACCTGAGTGAATCCTGGCTACCCGACCACACAGAGACTATGATCAGAGACAACAATATCCTCAACAATATCAAATGGATCAGGGGATACATTAGAGACGTTAGATAGATGTCATGACAGGATATGAACAGACAGCATTAGATCAGAGAGGAATGAAGATAACACCACCAGTAGACTCGTCCACTTCAGCACCACCATGGGAAGTGAGGATGGACACAACCACAATTGCTGAAGCATTGGAAGACACAACAGAGATAACAAGTATATACGCATTCCACTTCAGACTTCAAATTTAGTAGATATTGACAAGAGCAAAGCCTCCTTGATTAAAAATTTCGAGGACAAAATTTTTATATGGAGGAAGGTTGTAAAACCCATCACTCAAGTCAAGGTTTTATTATCTGAACAGGTCGGTTTGACCGTTATTTTCAGTTGGGTAAATTTCACAACACGCATACCGAGCCAAGGCCGATCTTATGTTATGAACCATGAGAGTCATGTGTACCCAAGTATATAATGATAACGTCAGTAAAACAGCAGTAGAATGAGTTATCATAATATATAAGAGTATGCCAAATTTTCTTCATTTATTTTAATTAGATCGTAGAATTATTTTTACGCTAAACAACATATTAGGACGTGTTTCATGCAATTTCGGTGGATTATTAGTTATAGATCATGTCATTGTAATGTTGTTATGTTTTATGGGATTTTCCTCTATTTTCTGGATTTTCTTGGGAATTATTACAAGTTAGTATTATTTTTCTCAAGTTGGAGTCGAGTCAAGTTTTAATTACAAGATGATAATAGTGAATTAGAGTTTGAATAAATGTGAATGTTTTAAATGAAATGTGAATGGATGATAATAGTGAATTAGAGTTTGAATAAATGTGAATGTTTTCAATGAAATCTGAATGGATGATAATAGTGAATTAGAGTTTAAATTTAAATACATGTAAATAGATGATGTCATGTATGGATTGATGAGGAATGTAACATTCATGCATTATACTGGGCGTTAGTATGTAGTCTTGTTGTGTATGTATAGAGTAGAAGCTCGCCGGCTAGGCGCGAGGACATGCTCAAAGCTTCTACCAGGTCTATTTATTACTCGTTTCCTGTTTTACACTCTATTCTATTGTGTATTATTTTATTACTTATAGGACGAGTTAAGTGGTGTTTGATCGGTTCTGATTTAACTCGGGCCACTTAATCAACCAGTTTTCCCGATCAGTCACCCTCGAGGATGAGATCCCTCGAGTATATTTTAGAAAACAAGATCCACCACAAGTTGCCTTTGGGCCTATTGTATAAATCCCTTCCCAAGCTTAGCTATATAGTTTTATCGAGTTTTTAATGAGATAAGAGATGGGAAAACCGACTTGCACGTACCATGAGCGAGTGCACGTGTCAGTCAAAGCGAGCTCTAGATTAGTGAGCGGGCAATTCTAATCCTGAGGGATCCTGACAACTCCCGTTTTGAGTTCCTCCCACCCAGAGAAACGTGAAGGTTTACAGGTACTATTTAGTACAGTGCATTTTTGGACTTGTAGTTTAAAGGGTACTAAAGGCGACTGCTTGAGAGTACTTGGTCTTCGTGCTCAAGACCAATAGAATTATAGAGGAAAAGAGAGGTCTTAAGATATAGTAGTAATCCCGAGGGACCAGAAAATGAAATGAGAAAGTGTCAAAAGAAGCATCAGCAGCAGCAGAACAGTCAGTTCAGGATGCTATTGAGTCTACATCCCAAAGGCTATTTAGTAGGTGCCCTTCAGAGAATTCACAAGAAATATATGAATGTTTTCTTTTATATGAGAGTTTGCTTTCATAGCAAGTTTTATATTAGTTATATTTTAGACCATTAACACTCGTTACTAATGTATTTTTATAATATATATAGGTGATGATCACAAGTAGGATGAGTCAGCCTAGACAAAGCAGTGACATCTCTTGCATACACACATGTTAGATGATAGCATGTTTAATATTTTGAGGATAATGTAATGAAATACAATATATGATGATGTGGTGTGATATGATTTATGCAGCATTAAATAAGTATAACAAGTAAGTCAAAACCCAGAATTGATATGAAATGTGAATAGAATGCATGGGTGGGTCAAGCCCCAAGCTTTAGAATGATTATACAATAAATTTGAAAGTTGTATGAATGAAAATTATGATATATATATATATATATATATATATATATCACACACACACACACACACGTATACATGCTAATTTGAGAAGGTAGCCCTTAATTACACTTTTAAGGGAGACTTATTCTATCTTATTTCATGAATATTATCGATTTTCATCGTAATTATTTGGTATGTGAATTGGTTGACATCTCATTAATGTAATAGTATGTTAGGTTTATTTTTGTGTATTTAACCTTGGATAGCGATTAACATCTTCCACCTTGAGATGCCAAGAGTAGATCTGCAATTGTTGGGTTTGAATTAGCCGACCTAACGGGGGCTAGTGACATTCTAGTTCAGTTCCCGAGCATAAGCCGGATTTGGGGTGTTACTTCCTCCACCACCACCTTAGCTCTCATCTGATTTGTCATGTTTGATAAATGGGAAGTGCTTCAATCCGAGGGGATCAAAAGGCTCTGAATACCATTTGATAGAATTTTTGTAAACACTTCTTACCAAATTAGTATCCCAAATTAGTTCTCCACTTTAAAAGGGATTTAATAATCAAATTCTAAATTTTACTTAAAATTGTTTTTTATATCTTCCGGATTTCACTAACTCTCCCAAAACATCTAACCATCTCATTAATTATTATAATTTTTCACACAACCGGTTCAATTTATTAGATGTTTGAAATGTGCAAAGATAATTAATAATAAAATACAAGAAGATAGTTGACACTTTGCATGTTCCCTCTCAACGCATAAATGCTTGTTCTCTCTTCGCCACCATGAGATGCCGCCGGGGTTCAGATAATACCGGTGATGAGATGCCACCACACTTGTTTCTTGCTTGAGTTTGGGTTTTGAAATACCCATACCAACCCGACCCATTGGCAGCATTAGTTATAAATAGTTGACCTATCACAAAAACAAATTATTAAAAAAAATTATTTTTATTATATTTTAGATTAAAATTTATGTTTTTTAAAAAGATATAGTAATTTTTAAATCGGATCAGATAGGAGAAATTCAAATTAAATATGGATATAATAAATGAAATCAATATTAGTTAGTATTTGGATTTAGATATTCGGATCTAGTTGGATTGCGGCCATACCAGTACTATATTTGATACAAACCCATCCTTGCTTCCCACCGGATAAAAAAGATATGAAGCAGTGTAAATAACCTATGTATAATAAAGCAAAGCAGCATGGAATTTTCATGGGCATTGAAGGAAGGATGACACCCAATGGCCAGCCTTATCTCCACTTTTCAGAAGTTGTGAAAGTTTCTATTGGGTCATTGCCATGTAAGTTAGTTAAAAGAAAAAAGTGACAATTAACAAGTATGGATGAAGGTGTGGCGTTGTATGCGACTTATATTAAATAAATATGTACTCCAATAATGTACATAGACTCTGTTAACGAGGTAATAAATTATACTATTTTACTTTGTTTTTTTAAAGATATTATTTTACTTTGTTACTTATATTTTTCTTTAATTCTCATTAGCTGAATGTCTTACTTTTAATCAAAGATAATTTTTGGTATTGGCAAGAGCTGATTTTCTTAGGCTAAAATGCATAATTTAGAAAGTTCTTGCTTAAATTATTTTTCTTTCTTAGAATTAAATTTCGTGTTTCCCTAGCCATGTCTGTATTTCAGAATTCAAAAACTCGTCATTGACTCACCAAATTCAGTTCGGTGAGCTATCTAGTAAAACTCGAGTAAAAACTCATTGTTGACTTAGCAAACTCGATTCAGTGAGCAGTTTAGTGAAACTCGGATAAAGAATACGTTTGTCGGGTTCAAAAGTTAACTTGGTTTGACTCTGCGAGTTACTCTAACGATTAACCAAGCTTGATGAACCTCGAGGAAACTCGACGAGTTTAGTGATATTTTTTTAACAAAAAATTAGAAGTGTTAGAACAGGGATTCAAAATGCAATGCACTAGTTGGAAAAAGTTTTGAAATGACATAAAAATGTGAAAAAGGTGAGGGATAAAAAATTAAAAGAAAGTCTTCAAAAATAAAAAACGCGGCATGAAGTCATGCCAGAGTGGAATATAGTTTAATAGCTAACTCAATATGAATTCAACTAGTATGTTTATACATGATCTTATGCTCATGAATGATAAAATATGATATGAACCAGTATTTTAAATGATATTTAGTCAGTTTATATTTTCTTATTACTCCTATTTATGACATATGCAACTAGATGACTAAGTATAATAATTGGTATTGAGGATGCAAATTGATATTTGTATGCAGATATATAGGAAACTTGAAGATGGACACGAAATAATTAATGGTGCTTAGCTTATAACTTATGCTTATCTTTTGAACTTGTTATTTTGAGATTTCTGTTGTGCTGAGTATTTGAACTTGTTGAATATGCTAATGGATATTATAGTTGGTATATTTTGAATATTATAATAATAATTGGCTCTTTATGGTTATTTGGCTAGGTTATTTTGATTTCTTATTTTTATATTATGAATGCATGTCCTTGGATTTCATTGACACAAAGATATTATTATTGTTAATAAACCTCTGGTTGAACCTCCAATCAGACATAAGGAAACAATTAACTATCAAGAAAATCTCAAAGGCTTACAAGAATTGAAAGTTGGCAAATGATAGTACAAAATCTTTTGTTCTTGTTAGACTAAACAAATCTCTTCGCATGTCATACTTAACATGAAGACTACCAAAGAGATTTTAGAATTAGAATCAAAATTTGAAAAGAAGTTTGATTCTCATTAGTATAATCTTTGGAAGAAATTTTCTAAAACTAAATGTGAAGATGGGGTGATGTTAGTTAACATGTCAATGAAAATGATTTCTTTTTCAGATGAATTGGTTTATCATGGAATGAACCTTGATGAAAAAATAATTGTCTCTACCATTATCAGTTCTTTACCTCCTTCGTATAAATGCCTTGAGGATTTTCATTGAGAGTTAGATAAATAAAATTGATCATCAAACAGACCGAAAGATGGACGAAAGTAAAGATGAACATGTTGAATTGAAAACTCCTTCTGCTAGTAATGTTGAATTGAAGCTAAACAAGAAGTCCGTTAAGAATAAAGGAAAAAGGGATCTTTCCAGTAATCATTCAATCAAAAAGTGAAAGCCAATGTTTATGGAAGGGTTTGTTTCTTCAGCAAAACAATGGGACATATGAAGAAAAACTTTTACAATTTTTTGAACTCTATAAAAAATCCACCAAGTGAGAGCATTTTTCTTGTATCATAGTTTCCTTTATTGAACCTTTTCAGTTGGTGAGCTACTCAAGTGCTATTGTTCATGTGTCTGATAATTTTCAGAGATTCAAGGCTAAGAAAGATTTGTGATGGTAACAACTTTATACATATGGGGAATGATGATAATGGTGTCATTTGAGCACTTGATGAGTTCAAATAAAATCCATGATGAACCTTTTATATTAGGTCGTGATGCAATTCAAGTATTCTATTTTGATAAAATTGATCAATCTAGGTGGAAAGTAGCGAGTGGAACAAGGCCTAGAGATCTTTATATGATGCAGAGTGAGGATGTTGAAGATCGTTTGGAATTAGAGTTTAAGCCATTAAATGAGCAACATGACATACTTTATGACATAATATAATTGAAGAGTCAAATTTAATACAATTGGATGTAGGTGGTGTTGAAGTGTCAATCATAAACTTAGAGAATATAGCAAAAGAAGTAGAAAATAACATTGTTAATTGATATGGTGGATCTCTCTCACATTTATCTCTCAAACCTCTCTCTCTTGTAAAAATGAAATTTATATTTATATTAATATCTATAATTAATCTCTTTGTTTTTGTTTACAGATATGACTCATACTATATATTGAGAGATTGAATAATGTCGGAATCGGACTTTCTTATACTTACCTTGAGATAACTTGCAATGCCTCAACTAAAATAATGTCGGCAACGAATTTTTTTCCTTTTTTTAGTGCACAAAATAATACTCTTTTTTATTTTTAATGCATTTATTCTTTTTATTGTTCTGCATACAGTGATACCTTGCCCTTGTGATAAAATTCTAGGTTTAAAACTTTGATTCATTAATTTATTGATTTTGTTTGAAAATGAATTTGTCAACTTTTTCCATCGTTTCACTAAATTCTCATTTAAATTTTTGAAAGGGTAAAATGTTTCTGAGAATTCTGAACATCCATCAACCGGATCTTCACATAGTGTTGCAAAGAAAAAAAACTATAGGTCAGTCCACGTTTATGAATTCCTTTCAGAACCGGTAATCAAATTAAGTCATGTTATTGGTATTGAGGTTGGCTCCATTCCAGTGGTGTATTTGACATGGTCAAAAGTTTTAAGAAAAGTCAAAGGGAACTTGTGTCATCATATTTTGTTATGTTATTATGATTATTTAATTTTGTTAGCTATAAATTCATTTTCGATTGAAAATTTTCTTAGAGGAGAGCTTTTCCTTTTGCTATTTGCTATGTAAATTGTTTTGAATGGATCTTGAAAACTGCCAATGAGGCATTAAAACATGAAAAAAAAATGATCCGCAATAAGAATGTTATAGTAAAATCATTAACGGATGTTTTACTTAATATACCCCTTATGACAAAAGTGTATGGGAAATGGCATGCACGAAGTAGTTGTTCGTTAAGTACAAGATACATATTTCCTTTTTCTTAATTTATTTTCTCTTTTGATTAAGATCAATTAATTTAGCTTTTTGCACAGGAGAAGTGTTTAACGACAAAAGTTTCCTGTTCTAAATTATGCATGCGTCGTTCTCTCAATACTAAATCAACTGTTGTTGTGAAGGCTAATGAAGTATGCTTTTAGCTCATTGATTAATTTATTATTCTTTTTATTTCAACTGGGTAAGATGTCATGACATGTGCAACCTATGATGAATAAGTTTTAATTTTATGCATAAAATATTATTGAATAATGAGATAATCTATAATGATTTAATATCTTAGATATAGATTGTAATTGATTTTATTGATATATCCTGTTGACTCTTATTAATAGGAAGTTAGAAGTTAAAATTAGCCCGGTTTGAACCCATGGCCTCGTACGTCGAAAAATATTTTTATTATTTTTTATGAAATTGAGGTAAGAGAGATTTGACCTTGTGACCCTCTAAAAAATGTGTTTTTATTGTATTTTTTAGATTTTTCTTATATTTTGATTGGGTGATTCTTTTATTTTAATTGCAGGCCAATATTGAGTTGTTTTATATTAATAATAAGAGTAGATAAGTTTTATTAAATGCATAAATGTTGTCTTTGTTAGAGCGTGTTCATGGTACGGGTTTATTTGAACTTATGCGTACTAAGAAGGATGGAAGTATTATTAATGAAGCCACTACAAACACAATTATATTTTATCTTCTTTTGTCTAAATATTTATTGATTTTTATTGTTCAAGCATGTTGATTGATGGTTTTCTATTATTTATACATAATATAGGCACTAGTCAATTCATCTATTTCACACTTACAACTTACATCCACTAAGCAAGAACAAACATTATCTCGGGATGAAGCTCTTGCGAAGGTGGCAATAGATACGAAAAAGGTACACAAAATCTGAGATGGAGAAGGGAAGTAAGAAAACTATTTGTGTGACTACATCAAGAAAGTCATCTTGTTCGAAGGTGGATGAAACATGGCATCTATTAGCTTTATCAGTTATTATTTTGCATATATTAGTTCGTTATTTTGTTAGAGTTATATTTGTAAGTTTTTTTATTTAAATAGCAATATTTTAGGCAATAATTAAATTGAGTTTTTTTATCTTTCTCTTATAAATAAGGTGTAGTTGCCAATTGTACGTGGATGATTATTGATGAAGTGATGAATTATTAGTTATGTGCCTTTTATCCAGATTTTATTCCTTTATTATCTTATATATAGTTTTTCCTTTATTTGATTAGGCTTTATTTTTCCTTCTATTCTATTAAATTAGTATCTATTATATCACCTGCATTAGTGAATACTTCATCTATGAAAAAAGTTATGAGTGTAATGGAAGATAGAGAAAATGAAATGGAGTTCAAGTTTCAAGAAATGAAAGAAAAATACAACACGCAAGAGCTTAAGTTTCATGAAATGGAATAAAGATACAAGATAAGAGAAAAGAGTTTCAAGAAATGTTAGCAAGAGAAAATGTAAGAGAACCTAAGTTGGATGAGATGGCAACACATATAGCAGTCTTGGAGTCTAACATATGGTTGATCTCAGGGCATCATCCTCGGGTACCATATGATCAAGGCCTAAATTCTCATCTCCCTGGTAAATTTCCACTTGTGTTTGTACTTCAAATCAGTAAAAGTTATAGATAAAACAAGTTTGGCCTTGTCTTGATGATTTCAAACTCTACGGTAGAAACTAGTGGCTTCCTTAGCTCTCTATTTTCATCAGGTCATCAATTGAGATCTCCTTTTATGGTTTGGGCTACCTTAAAATAGTCTACTATCAATTTTTTCTTAGTATGTAAAGTATAACATTTATTTTATTAAATTATAGCATCATTTCATTCTTTTTATAAGAATATGAACAAATGAGGGCTAGAGGAGGCAAATCGGCAATGTTAGCATAACAAAATTCACTCGGAGGTGCATTTCTATATCTAATAATCATATTCATATTTGTTGATTAAAAATACTAGCTGAAACTGTTATTATTCTAAACTGTTCCTCCTTCATTGTTTCATCTATTTGATTTGTGATTCTACCACTCTACTGCATATGATGCTCTTCGACTAAAGTACATGTACTTGTGTTCTTGAAGATGTTGCAATTTGTGTTCTGCAGTTTATGATAATTTACAATAGTTAATGAAACTGATTTTTTCTTTTCAGTTTTTGAATGCAGTTTTGATGGTAACCCAATTGGTAGTTTTGAAAAACAAAAGAGGTGCCAATCATATTCTCTTTCTCATGATAGCCCACCTTTCTTATTTTGGGTCTGTGAGCAAATGAGGTGTGCTTTACTGGAGAAGAAGGATATATATAATTATAAGTTCTTGATAACAACTTTATAATATATTCAAACTTTATAACCTATTTATGGGTATAGAGAGGGAGAACTTGTGTTAGTCTTTATAAGGGAGGATTTGATCAATACAATCCTTCGGTTCTATTGATTATGACTTAGTGATGTGGTCTTGAACTGTCGGTTTCTCCCTCAAGTAGCAAATAAATCGCCATATATTATATAGGACGATACTATGGAGTCTTGGTATTTATCATTATTGGATCTTAGTGTATTCTTTAGTCTAGTATCTGGATTGTTATAGATATGCAAGGCATTGTATCCCCATTTATTGTTGGTAACTCTTAACTATTGTGGGATTGTTTGTTTGAACTATGTTTTGACATTTTGTAAAACCCATGTATTTTGCCAAATGGGTTCTATGGAGGTTCAGTTTTAATCCAGAATTAGTGGTTTGTCCAGCCCTTTTCACCGGTATGGTGTGATTGAGCTAAGGCCCAAGGCTCCTCCGGTATTCGACTAACCGGGTTGGGTGC
Source organism: Piper betle (assembly GCA_033002965.1). Lineage (NCBI taxonomy): Eukaryota > Viridiplantae > Streptophyta > Magnoliopsida > Piperales > Piperaceae > Piper > Piper betle. The sequence continues at coordinate 109,242 of JAURVB010013390.1, read as the reverse complement.
TACATCACCGCTACTTTTATTTTTGGTTTTCGATCGTCTTGAGTTTAGTTAGGTTTATTACCGTGTCTCTTGCGAATCTAGATTGTTGTTGTGTGTGTGGAACCCTTTTTCCAACTATCTTAGTTCCTTCAAGGCCCAAGACACAATTCTCGAGGTCACCCTTGCCGCCTTAGGGCCCTAAAGTGTGTACAACTATGCTAGGTGCAAGGGAACCCTCCCAATGCCCTAGTGCCAACTCTTTTACGGTTAGGGCATTATGTTTGGGCATAATAGCACTAGACCAAATTGAATTTTCCCCCACTTTTTCTAGCACAAAAGTGCTACTCGAGCGCCGTTGTGCCCATTCGCATGACCCAACCTAGTGTGCAGGTTGGAAGGATAGAGAGGTTCATGGTAGGGTTGCTGCCTATTGCTTGCATTCATTCTTGTATTCGTGGTCTTTACATTGTGTTCCTAATGTATTTTGGGCTTATGGGCTTTGTATCAAGTGTACTTGGAACATATGCATTTGGATCATTGCGATTTTTGTATTGCGATGTGGGTTGGTTCCCTAAACACGTTTATGAATGTGTGTTTGTGACGAAGTGTTTTGGGGGTACTGTGTGCCTTAGTATTACTTTACTATCAGCATTGTGCAGGGTATTAACTTTAGGGCAAAGGATAACATTCATCTAAAGGATGTATAAGCCTCAAAGTCCCAGAACACAATGAGGAACATTTAAGGTATGTTAAATGTATTTGGCTGCAGCCGTGTGTCCACATGATAGAGTAATGTAGATTGGAAGAGCTTAAAATTCACACTACTTGAAGGGTGCACATGAAGACTAAGTGTCTGGGTATGAAACCCTAACACTTGTTGATGTCTATGTGTTTTCATTTTTGCTTGCAGGTATGTGGAACTAGTAACCACGACCCCCTGTGCTATGAATAATGAGATCATGATCATGAAGACTAAGTTACTTAATAGAAAAGTCGAGACTAAATAAAAGAATTGGATTATGGATCCGCATTTTGAAAGCTCAACCTCTTAATGCTACGGGGGTGTGCTTCTTTTGTAGTTTAGAGTGGTTGTAAAACCCACGCCATTCACCTAAAGGTTTTTGAGTTGGTTTGGTCTTGTCTCAGATCGGGTTATTTTTGTCAGGCCCTTATTGCCGTAGTTTGAATATTGTATGGTGTCTGTTTGCCCAAACTTAGCTCCTTCAATGCTCGATATGCCTGTTTGGATGCTATGAGCACAGATTTTCCATTTATGGTTTGGTTGAGCCTAGTCTATATAGATGTTAGGATCGTGTCCCTCAGAAGTCTCGGTTGCTTTTTGTGTGTTTTGAATCCCCCTTTCTAGTTCGTCCTAGCCTTGTAATGCCCATGACTCGGTTCCCAAGGTCATCCCAACTTCCTAAGGTGAAAACCCTAACTGTGTCTACAAAGGATCCAGCACAAAGGAGCCTTCCAGGTGTTTTGCTTATGCAACAAAAGCACTAGCAGAGCACCCTTGCTCCCAAGCCATACCCATATTTGGCTAGGCCAGCCCTGTGACGTTGGTGGACCATGTCGTTTGATCTGGCAGATCAGAGGCCAGCGCCCTTGCACCCCGCCAAAGCCTTTGCATTGGTAGTTTTCCCTTTTCTCTAGAAACCCACCACCTCCTCTTTTCACCTTTCCACTTCATTGTGCCTATGACACCCTGTTTCTGTTCACCTATGAACTGACCCAAAAATGTCACTAGTGACTGAATTGTTCGGTAATTTATTTGATTCGGTTAAGTCTGACCTGGATCTACCCTCGGTGTCTTAAGATGTTGATGTCACATGCAAAACATGGATGAGATGTTTGGCTTCTAACTTTATCCTACATGCATGCCATGATATGCAAACAGGTAAACAAACAAACCAAATAAATAAAAAGTTTAAAAGAAAATAGTTAATTTTTAAAACAAAATAGATAGAGCCTCTCCTAAAAGTGCAATAGGAGCCGCCCTCTCAACAACAATCAGTATATATATATTTGTAATAATAATAATAATAATAATAATAATAATAATAATAATAATTGAGAACACCATCTAAATACAACATGTTTTCACATTCTCGTTATCAACACTCCATAGTTCACCCTTTTCATTTTCCACTTTCCATTTTCATTCACATGCATGATATCTATAGCAATTTACAAAATATCATTCAAATTCATTATCCACATAGTTCAACACATCACCAATTACAATCAACAGGTACATGTGTGCGCAATTTCATTGCTGCTCCTCCACAATCTGGACGACACTTATTTCTCATGATTCTCACCTACATATATAATAAAAAGACATCAATTATGAGTGTTACATGTCCTGAAATAACTAAATACAAACTGGCAAAGGAAAGCTAACCCTCCTATTGAATAAAAACCTCATATACTTCCTCAAGAACTCTCTTAAGGGCAATAATGGGAGCCATCGACCTCGGGTGACAGCATCCCCTATCCATATCATTCTCTTTCCATAACATTCTCTTTCCTCTTAGCCCTCTGCATCCTCCTTATTACTCCTAGTCCTGAGTATAGAGGCCAAGTACACTCAGACATTCGCCTTCAGTACCCTTTTATGCCACAAGTCTAGACATGTGCTACATAGCAATATCCATAAACCTCTACATTTGTCCGAGTTTGAGGAGCTCAATGGTGGAGTGATCAGGATGCCTCGGGAATAGAGTGGATGCTCACCAATTCCAGAGCTCGCTTTGACAAGCACATGCCTTATCTCAAGACGTGTCCGCCAATTTCCCTCGTCACACATCTCACTAAAAATGCAAAAACTACTAATACATAGGCTTGGGTATAGAATTTAGTGAAATAGGCCTGAAGGCATCATGAGCTGGATCTGAATTTTGAAAACATACTCGAGGGATCTCATCCTTGAGGGTTATTAATCCGAAAAACAAGATCGACTAAATGACCTGTGTGGAGTGAGATATGATAAATCCACCACTTGACACGTCCTCTTTCTTATTATAAATAAAACATGATAGAATGAGACAATAAATCAAGAGCAAGTCCTAAATAGACCTGGCAGAAGCTCCAAACGTGTCCTTGTACCTAGGCGGCAAGCTCCTGTTCCATACCCACACATCAAATCTAGAAGCTAACGACCACTAACTGAATGATGCATCAAACTCATTATGACATCACACTCACAACACAATCTTCATCCATCAAACAATCAACAATCATCAGTATAAAAATAATTCTAACTGATCCTATTCATACCAATTTCATCATGTTTTTCTAAGTTATATTGTGGTCAATTAGCAGGCTCAAACTTAATTTCTTAGTTAGATCAGTAACATCCATTCACTATCAAGTGACCTTCCGACGGTTTTCCGACGACAATTGATGTTGGCGGCTATTGGCTCGGTAGTGGTGGTATGGGGTATCGTTAGCACCGGCTCGGCAAGCCCGACGTGTCTATGATGTCAACGAGGTTGGTGGAGGTGGCAGTTCGCCAGAAGAAGGCAAAACAGGGCAGTCGGTGGTGGTTAATAAGATCCAACCAAGATGGGCAGCGTTGGGCTCCACTTTGGCCGGGGAAGGTCGTGGGAGGGTCGAAGACGTCGAGGTGGAAACTGGATGGTGGTGGCGGCAGTCGCTAGCGGTGGGATCGGCAATAGGAGAGTGGTGCTAGGGTGGGGAGATCCGGCATCATGGAAGCCAATAGCAGCCGGGGATGCTTGAGTAGAACGTTGATGGCACAGTCGGACTCGGCGGCAGTGCGACTACTAGAGGCGGCATCAGTGGCATCCACAGGGGTGGTGTCGGGGGTTTGGGGGAGAAGGTGTCGAGGGAGTGAGAAGAAATGGTTCGGTGGCAATATCATAAATAAAACTTGACTAGAGTCCTACTCGAATAAAAAATAATAACTAACTAACTCGTAATAAATTTTAAAAAGTTCCAAAAAAATTGGGGAAAATCTTATAAAATATAATACACACCATAACACCACAATGACATATTCTATAACTAATAGCCCACCCAAACTGCCCTATAACGTGTCCTAACGTGTTATTCAACCTAAAAATAATTCTACGATCAAATACATAAAAAAATATACTGCATACTATTATATATTCTAATAACTCATTTCTCACCATCTTTCAGACATTATTATCATATATTCAAGTACACCGGACCCTCATTACTCATAACTCATGGTTGGCCTCAACTTAACATGTGGTTCATGAAACTGACTTGACTCGAATTGACGGTTGAACCGACTAGTTCACTAATGTAAAACTTTGACTCAAGTCACGGGTTTTACAGCTCCGACCTCCCTTCCCCTCATCAATCACTCATGTTTCTTCCGTGGCCTCTTCCAGCTACCTTGAAGCTCTCCAAGCCTAGCCAGAGCCTATGGTTGTAGGTCTTGGAGTGGGAAGCCCAATACCTTGGCTGCTTAGACGCAAGTTCTCCTCCCCTTTTCTTGTGTGTTTTGTTTGTTGCATGATCTGCCTATATTTCTGCTTGTTTTATATTTTTTCATGATTTTTCAGTTGTAGCTGGTTGAGTTAGAAGTAACTAGGTGTGCATTTCATAATTTTTACTTTTGTAAATTAATTGCTTCATATTTTTTAATGCTTTGAGGTCACTGATTTGCATAGATCTAGTGGGAAATTCTTAAGTCATGTTCTAGATGGCCATTTTTCTTTCTATTTGCCTTGTGTTCATGACATCTAGATCTACAACCTTGAAGCAATGGAGGTACCAAACTTGACGAATGATGGCAGCTTTCATAGTCCTTGTAACCTGGCTACACATTTCTCCAATTTTTAAACAATGATACAAGTTTCTGATGATGTCCATCTTTTGTACTCTTATAGATCTTCGTGTGTGCTGATGCCTGCAAATTTATCACACCACGCTAACCATTTTCATGGAATAAACAAAACCCTTAATCCTTGGTGTGTTCGTTGTGATGTTGGTGTGCTTTGTCATGCTTTAAGATTGTGCTCCATGGTGTGCCAATTAAAAATGTTCAATGAAATTTTTAAAATTTATGGATAGAGTCACTAATTGTATTCTAGAAACATGTTTTTGCATTAATTAAAAAATATTTGGGTATTTATTTTAATCTCTATACTATTGGGCATGCAAGAATGCATGGTGTACTCCAATGTAAAATCCAAAGCCCTAGTCAAATGGAGATAAAAATACATTAAGTTTCTCCCAAACCATAAGTTGTGTCCCATAAAACCATATTAAAATTTTGGAGTCTTTGGCCAGGTATATCTTGTGTTAGGAATTTCCGAAGCCCAATAGATCCACCTAGCTCCATAAACACAATGCCTACCCTTCCCAAGCCTACTCAAGCAGAATCACATGGGATTTGAACCTGATAATTTACTGGGCTAAAACCCTATTGAATAACTCTACCCATTTACCCAAGCTCATTTGGAGTCCCCAAGTCTTTCTTCCCAAATCATTAGACGGAAACCTTGAGGAGCAAGAAAGGAACACATCTACCTACTGGCAATGATTAAAGGAGACACTCATATGCATTAGTTAGGATAGAAGTTGCAAGGAAGTTTCCTCCATCAGTTTGACATTCCCTCCCATTTGAATTATTTAAAGCCTATAGGACAACTCTACCAACTCCACCAACCGTGTAGAGGCAACAAGAAGACAAGCAAACAAGCATAATCAGAAGTGTGGATGATAGAGTCAACACCTTCCCTATTTTAGAGGAAGGCACTTACCTAGAACTTGTCACATTATCAACAAGACTTCTACCTCTATTGGATATATATACCCTCATTCACATTGTAAAGAGAGACCGATATAAATAGAGGGAACATATACATACACAAATTTGAGGAAGAAAGCCACCCTTCATCTCTTTGCCTTCATCCTACTTAGCTCCACACTACAAATCTAAATGAAGTGGTTGTAGGCTGCAGAGAAGAAGCTATTGAAGTCAAGTTACAAGGAAGATGCACTTTCGAAGAGAAGTTCATGCCAAGGCCTCGCCATTACAAATTTGTATAACCTTTTCCTTTCTCTTCTCAATGTTGTCTTCTTTGACGAGCTTCATGATGTATTATTATTCTTACATGAGATATATGTTAAGTGATATGAGGTGTATGATGGATCTTGGTTGATATGTAATATTTCTTATTTATGTTATCTTGTTGCGCTGATTGTTAGTTAATTAATTCATGTCTCTTCTTAATGCTTCAAGAGATAGCTATCTTTTACATAATTAAGAGATTCAGTTGAGATCTAAGAATAGACAAATAAATGATGTGCATAGGTGAAGTACATTATGGTTCTAACTGTAGAAATGCATTAGAATCATAAATATCTATATAAGGGAGTTGATCATAATGCACCAACCTAGTTATATTTTGCACAAAATATAAAATAATACTAGAGTGGTAGGTTGTAATAAGATGCATAAGCCCGTTAAAATTAAATTCGTTTCCTAGGATATCAACTGTAATTATATATAACTTGATTAACATAACAAGATGTGTTACTCATTAGCCTATTGAAATTATCCATACTAGATCCATTTTTACTATGAGAACTTGTGTTAACTTTATCTATTGTTTCTGTCTTTGTGCCTCTGCATCATTTTTTAAATTAGAATAGTATATCAGTTTCATTCCCTTACTTTAGCCCATTAATATTAGAATAGATTTTCATCACTTCATACACACTCTATAGACACCACATTACATTTAATAATCTAGCTGTCATTAATACATTAGAACATCAAATCGCCGTTCGAATGATACTCACTCATCACTCAATTACATGTTCGATACATGCACTTGCAATATGAATTGAAATAGAAACAACAAGGGTATATAAACCTCAAAATCCAAGAGCATGACGATGATCAATTTAATGTAGAAGAATCTTATTTGGTTATAGTTGTATGTGAGTGTTAGAGAAACGTAGTCTAGAGGAGCTTATGGTTTATACCGTGCAAAAAATCCATGTGAAGAACAAGTCTTAGGGTATGATGCCATGGCAAGCGATGATGCCTCTACGTTTTAATATTCACCTATTACAGGGTATGTAACACCCTGATTTCGGTTCACTTAAGAATCGAATCAGAAATTTAACGATTGAGTCGAGTCATGTTTAAAAATGTTCATCAATAAGACTCAATCGATAAGTTCGGTGTTAATTTAGCTTGTCAGCAAATTGACACCATCTATGAGTGTCAAAATTAGATGACACTAAAATTTTGTCCCTCAAATAATGGTGTGATACTTTTTTAAAGTTTGACACCAAATTGTTACGAAAATTTCAGTGTTAAAAATATTTTGTCACATTTTTTACACTGTGTCAAATTTTGAAAATTAATTAAAAAAGCTGGCCCATTTTATTCTTTTGTTGGATTTTATTTAACCAAAAGATTTTATTTGAATTAGATTTTAAAGACTAAACCACCAACTCTTTGAAAGAAAATTGACATGTCCGGAATGGTGTCTTGGCTAGGTTGGTATATAATGTAAGAACTGAATTATAATCATAGTTTCAAAATTTGAAACTCAAATGCATGTCATGGAGGACTCCAAACAAATTTAGAGTCATTTGTATTTTCTTTTCAAATAAGTAAATATAACATTGAATGAAATTGACAAGTATATGATTTACTTACTTCAAAATATTGATTTAGTTAAATTAGAAGAAAATATATATTTTGATATCTTTGATTAATTGACTGGGAGTCAATCATATAATTTGTTAGTAAAGAGATAAAGTTTGACTACAAAAGCTATGGAGGGAAATTGACTTGAAGAAATTTAGGAGTTAAAATGAAATTTTGAAACTATGATTACAATGATAAAAGATTATTTTCAAGGTATAAGAGATTACAATATATCCTATATTAATCCGACTTTATGCTTAACAAATGCCCATCTACGGGATGGGCAGGATCTAGATGTTAAACCCTATTTTTTGGGTTATGGTTTTACCCAATTTTAGTTTTATCCAATTCGGACAGTCTCGAATTGATTTCCGAGCGAGCTCGAGCCAAAACAAATTTATAAATATAAGTATGAGGACCAGATGGCCATATGAGCATGTTATTGAGGTTGAGTATACCTGATATGCATACGATAGTTTCAGTTATGATACAGTAGAGTATGAGTTATGAGTGTATATATGAGGTATACATATGATTTTTATGAGATAGTCAAGATTTTAGGCCTAGATCTAAACCAATGCAGCGTTTAATATTCGTTTTAGATTTTTTGGGTATTTCATTTGCATGTAGCATATGAATTTCAAATCATTAGATTGTGCCCTTGTGGACCTAGCTTCATGAGTTTAGGGTTCGAGGCTTTTTTAGCCATCTTACCTCAATTCCCGCCTATAGAGTTACTTTTATAACTCGAGTCAGTTTTGACTTTGGATGGACTCTATCCAAGCTTTCCGTCCATATGTATATTGCATATACATATACGTGGACCCACTAAGACACTAAGTTTCAGATGCTTAGATTGTGCCACGTGGCAAAATCTAAGGGGTCCACTAAAACCTAGCTTCATGTATAGATTTTAAAAGGTTTTTTCCTCCGCATTTTCAGAGTTACACCCCTAACGCCGCCACTAGTTTGACTTGCCGCCGATGTGACCCCGGCCCTTCTTCGGCAACCCATTCGGTGTGTCTGTGACCGCCTCACAGCCGGCTTTCCATTCGCACCACTCACGACAATGGGGACCGCAATTGTCGTCGGTGACCAAGTTTTTGATCACTCTTCATCATCGTCGCCGCCACCATTTGGGTCTTTTTCCGGTGCTAGCAAGTCACCTTCAGCCGATCCGACCACCCACACAGCTCTCCCTCATCGAGATCTACATTTTGAGATAACCCACGATGACATCCACAGCTGCAATCGCCACTGGCGACGTTGCTGCACCTAGCGACAACATCACCACTTTCCAAGCGTTTTCAGGCCAGTCGACGATCGAAATCTGCAGACCACCACTACCATCGTGATCCATGTCCTCCCCTCTTTCGATCGTGCTAGACGGCAGCCTCCGCCGCCCCGCTGTGGCCGTATTCTGGCGACGGGCACTGCCGCACCTGGTCTGGCCCGTTTACCCGCCTCCCGTGCTCGCGTCCGTCTGGTCTTCCCCGAGTCCTCCAGGTCTTGCCCGAGTCAGCCAGCCATGTCCATGTCGTGTCCATCAGTCCAGCCGACCCAGCTCAGCAGTTTATTTAACCCAGACTATATGGAGTCAGCCCAATCCGGTATGGTCAGCTTGGTTTGGTCCAATTCAACCCGTTTTCATCCGTTCTTGCACCGTTTTCAATAATTCGAGAACTTTTATATTAGTTTAGATGCATATTCACATTGTTCAGCATGATTGGATGTTATGATGATTTTTCTTTATTTATTGATTTATTATTATTATTATTATTTATTATTATTTATATGTTTATCATATATAATCAATGTTTACATGATTATTTGTCATTATTAACATTATATTTACTTATGAATATTAGTCTAATTACGTGTACTAAATTATATACGCACACACACACACACACATATATATAAATATATATATATATATATATATATATATATATCTATATATATATATATATATATATATGTATGTTCACGTGTATGTTATTATTTATTTGTATTTAATTATGTATTCTTGTAGTACATGACTATGATATTATTAATAAACATGATTAATTAATATTAACTAATTGTTTATTTGTTTATTTATTTATTAAATTATTATTTATTTATTTATTTATATGTTTACTAACACGAACATATGTTGATATTACTCGTGTTTGCTAGTATATTTATATAGCATAATTATGTTATTATTTTATGATTAGAGTATTATTTACGTTCTTGTATTTATTGTTTATCTAATTACCTATGAATGCATTTTCTTTGTTTATTTATTTATTATTATTATGTCTCGATTTACGTGCCACATGTTTAGTTATTGGTTTGTTAGTATTGTTTTCTTTGTTGTGATGTATTGATGATATGAGCACACACCATGAGCATGTATCATATAGAGATAATAGTATTTTATTTAGTAGTGGGTTCCGATGTAGGTTTCGGAGCCCGAGCTCGCCATAGGTGTGCAAATATGCTTGGAGCTTGGACTATAGGTTTGTAGGACTCACACTCTCTCTCTCTGCTTGACTCCTTACGTGTAGAGTTTGATCATGTTTTATACGTACGACAACATTGGCAGAGTTTTATCGGTCCCCTCCGATGTCGGGGCATTTAGTCGTATTTTTTACGCATGTTTAATAAAACTACAAGGATAAGATCTCTTGTTGGTTTTTGAACTTAAGCTCTAGAAATTTATGATATAAACCTCTTTCCTAAACTTGTTATATAAGTACGCGCATTTTTACGGATTTTACAAATAAGAGAGTGAGTGATATGGAGATATGTACGAATCACACTAATACTCCTTCAAACCATAAGGTAGTACGGTGTATGATCGTGTTTTATACGTACAATGACATCGAGCAGAGTGTTATCAGATCCCTCCGATGTTAGGGCATTTAGCAGTATTTTCTACGCATAATTAATAAAACTAGAAGGATAAGATCCCTTTTTGGTTTTTGAACTTAAGCTCCAGAAATTTATGATATGAGCCTCTTTCCTGAGCTATTATATAAGTATGCGTATTTTTACAGATTTTACGAATAATAGAGTGAGCGGTATGAGAGATATGTATGAATCGCACTAGTACTCCTTCAAACCATGAGGTAGTACGGTGTATGATGGTACTACGTAATAGAATGCATTTTTGAAATATGTGGTACAAACTTAACTATTTATTTTGGCACTCGAGTACTGTGGCCGGTGATACAGAAGGTGTAAGGGTGTAAGCGCTGTATGTATGTATGAATATAATTATAAGCCATGCATGCATGCTGGTAATTGCTTAGGTATATTTACTTACTACCCAGTGTGAGCTATCTTGAAGTTTCATAAGTTTTTATAGGTAATGGAATACCCATTGGCCATATTGTATTAGTTATTTTTTGGATCAGTAGCATTCGTTACTAATAGTTTTCATATAATATATGTAGGTCATGCAAATCTGGAGTCGACTTTAGTAGGAAGACAGATAAATGCTACACACACTTGAGTTAAACACAGTATTTACTTTGTTGCATTTATTTATATTTGATGTGTTTTGATGGTTATTTGACAATGTGTTCATCGTGACACCAAGAAAGTTATTTTGATATATTTTATCGATCGAGTCTTACTGACCAACAATATTAAAAATGACTCGACCCAATCGTAACATTTCTGATCCGGTTCTTAGGTGAACCAAAATCGGCGTGTTACATCCGAGGGACACCTTTTTAATAGTGTCTGTGACAGAGCATTAGACACAAACTGCATGGTTGGTCTATTCTTTGGGCTCTCCATTGTACATGCCAAAGCCAGTGCCAAAATAAAAGCCAAATCTTCAGCTAAGGGTGCAGTTGGGGTTGGCAGCCTTTGGTCCAAAACATCCAACAGAACACTCGCTTGTCCTTGAGTTGCAACTCTAAGGAGGAGGTCACCAGGGTGCACCCCCGCGAGCACTTCTAGCACCACTACCCCAAAGCTGTATACATCACACTTCTCTGATGCCGCAATTGTTGTAGCCAGCTCTGGGAACAAAAAGATTACTTACCATTACCATCTTAGAGTGCATCCATGGAGGCAATTGATAAGGAAAAAAATAGGTACTAAGAGTGCAATTGTAATTGAAGATATGGAAGATTTTAAATAAGATAATGTGATATATAGAGAATGATGATGACAATTTGAATTGCAGTTGTATAGATAAAGTACTTGCCTGGTGCCATGTAGCCAACGGACCCAACTGCTCCACTCCAGAGAGACTTGCTCCCAGTCATCAACCTTGCAGTGCCAAAGTCGGAGACTTTAGGCACGGATGCAAAATCCAACAGTACGTTGTTTGTGGATATGTCTCTGTGAACTATAGGGTGTACTTGATCATGGTGCATGTAGGATAGGGCATCTGCTATTCCTTTTATGATCATAACTCTTTCCCTCCATCCCAAAATATGCTCTCCCTCTTGTCCCTTCAAAGAGTTTCTCAAACTCCCCTTCTCCACGTAATCATACACCAAGTACATGCTTCCCTTCCAGACACAAAAACCATGCAACTTCACAATGTTCCTGTGGCGAATTTCTGTTAGTGCCCTCACTTCACTCTCAAAAGCTTTCCGAACAACAACTTCATCCAACCCCTCCTCATCTGGTCTGTGGATTTGTTTCACTGCAAATGTTTTACCTGTTGGAAGTGTGGCTTTGTAGACACTCCCCTGCCCACCAATGCCTATGCAGAACTTGTCACTGAATTTGTCTGTGGCATCTACAATGTCCTTAAATGCTAATTTCCCATCGTAGTCCTCTAGTGCAGTGAAAGTTTCATCCGTTGTAGTCTCGTTACTTCTTTTTTGCTTAAAGATGAGCATGGCTAGCAATGCAAGAACAATAGCAGTTGTAGTTGGTACTACTACCGGGATTACCACCTTCAAATATTTTTTCCCTGTATCATGGAGGCCTTGTCCATCTGTATCACAAGGCTTCAAGCCTTGTTCAGTTTTTCCACATAGACCTGGATTGCCAATCAAGTATTCAGGGGGAGCATGTTCAAAAGCAAACTGATTGGGAAGAGAACCCACAAAATTGTTGTAGGAGATGTCAATACTTATCAGGCTTCTAGCGCCCTCTAAGGTATGTGGTATTGAGCCTGAAAGATTGTTGTGGGACACATTAAGATTCTGGAGGTACGTATTCATTCCTACCTCCAATGGAATTGCTCCGGAAAGATGATTGTGACTCACGTCAAGCTCTATCAGCTGTTTCAACATTCCAATTTGGGGTGGAATTGGCCCCTCAAGTTTGTTGCTTCCGAGATACAAGAATGATAGTTTTGGGCTGTTTCCAATCTCCTTCGGTATTGATCCTGATAGGCGGTTGTCACACAGGTCGAGACGGTACAACTTTGTACTTGGGTTAAAGAACTGATCTGGGATATTGCCTGTGAGTCGATTGGATGAAAGGATCAGCTCTTCCAGATTTATCAAGTGCCCAATGGCAGGTGGGATGTGGCCTGATATAAAGTTCTCATTTAAATGTAGACTAGAGAGGCTCCCACATTCACCCCATGTTGGTGCCAATTCTCCATGTAGCTGATTTTCTTGTAAATATACAAATTTGAGAAGTGGGTATACCCCAAAAGCATTGGTGATGTCCCCATCTAGGCGATTCTGGGAAAGAACAAGCCTTGCTAAACTTGAGCAATTTCTTATACTTTGAGGTATGGGCCCAGTGAACTTGTTCTTAGAAGCAGAGAAGTATTCCAGCTTTCGACCATGGCAGACCAAAGGGGGAGTTGACCCGAGAAATTGTTTGAAAAGAAACTGACGTCTTGGAGTAAAGGAGGTCCAAAATCTTGAGGTATGATGCCAGAGAAATTGTTGGCATCAAGACGTAGAAGCCTGAGGTTGTTCAGGTTGGTTATGGTTTGTGGCAAGGAACCTTCAAAGTTATTGTACGAAAGAGAGAGGAACGCCATACTCTTCATGTTACCTATCTCAGGTGGGAGATTCCCAGTGAGTGAGTTATTGAAGAGAGCCATGTTTTGCAGTTGAACCAAGTTTCCAAAGCTTGATGGTAAGGGGCCAGTCAAATGGTTCTCAGACAAATACAGGACCTTTATGTTCCTCAAATTTCCCAATTCTGATGGTAATGTCCCATGTAGAAGGTTCCTAGATAGATCTAAGTTTGTCAAGTTGTGCAAAGAACCAACCTGAGTTGGAATGTGTCCTGTGAGCAAATTAGAAGAGAGGTTGCAAAGCTGTGAGCTGACTCCAATTAGAAATGAATGATGGATGGATCTCACCTGATATTTGGTTGCCAGAGAGGTCAAGGTCGGAGATTTGAGTAAGAGATTTTAAGGAAGGTGGCAATGGGCCTGACAAGGTTGTGTTAGGCAAAGCAAGAACAGTGAGCTTGGTGCAGAAGCTGAGCTCATCAGGGATGGGAGAGTTGAGGTGAATATTTCTCATGTCTAAATTTTTTAGCTTTGTCAAATTGCCAATGAAGGAGGAAATTTGGCCAGTCATATTTTTGTTGTCCCCCAAATGTAACTGTTGGAGTTTTCCAAGCTTTCCCAGCTCCAAAGGAATTGGTTCTGTGATCATGTTCATTGATAGATCTAGATGAACCAAGTTAGTACAGTTCAACACAAAGAGTGGAAAATCAGGGCCAATGGAGTTGAGTCCAAGCAAGAGAGAGTTTAAACGAGGAAAGCCAATGAACTGAAATGGATCATCAGGTGATTGAAGATAATTGCCAGTAAGGTCCAAGTAACTCAACCTTTGCAAATTGCTCAGCTGATGGGGGATAGCTCCTGTCAAGCTATTATCATAGAAGTGAATAAACTGCAAATTCCTCATCCGTCCAATCTCCTTTGGAATAGAACCACTGAACTTGTTGTGGGTGAAATCAAGGTGGGTGAGCATGGAAAGGACTCCAATCTGAGATGGTATGAGGCCAGAGAGCTGGTTGCTACTCAAGTTGAGCACAGTGAGGTTGGGGATGGCAGAAAAGTTTAGCCTGCCAAGTGTTCCTCTCACTCCAGCACTGCTGAGGTTCAACTCAGTGATGCTCCCACTGGAATCACAACCAACTCCCCTCCATTGGCAAGGACTTTGGTTGTGCCCATGAGACCATGAACTGAGAGAATCAGAGGCATGTAAGCTGCTTTTCCAATTAAGCAAAGCCTCTGCCTCATCTTGAGCTGAGATTTTCACCAGCAATTGTGAGCATAGGAAGATAAAGAAGGCAACTCTGAAGAATGTCATATTGATGGTAGCTAGTGCAATCTATCATAACATAGTTTGCAAGTTGGAAAATGAGTGTGTGTTTGTGTGTGTGCTAAGATAGTAGCATGGAAGTTGTATATATAGTTCTGATATCTCAACACGATTATTCACCCAAGCTTCCCATACATGAGAAAAGTCTTCAGCCATCGTATTATGACGTTTTAGCCACCACGTAAGCCATCGTCCCCCATTGTTTTATGATGTTGATAGTCACCGTATATGCCAACAGCGTGTGGAAACTCCCATTGTTCTATCCTACATTTTAATTGTGATATATCGGATTTATAGCACGTATTGGCATATTTCATGCAACAAAATGGAATTAGATTCAACCGGATTTAAATATTATAATAAAATATTTTATTAGACATTAAAAATAATTTTTAATTAATATTTAATTAAATGTCGGTTAACATACTATTGTTTGAAACAAAAAATTAGGTTTAAAAATTATTGAATTAAAAAATCGAGCTTGAATTAAAATAGTATAATAGTCTAAACCGAAATAGATTTAAAGAGGATACATGTGTTATATGATTACACAGTCACTATGATACAATATTTAAAATAAGTGACCCAAACTTGCCGTGCATGAGCTAGGTCTTCAACCATCAGTATTTAAAATTACTGACCTAAGCTTGCCATGTCTATAGCCACCAAACAAGGCAGTGTTTGACAATTGTTTTATAATGTTCATAGTCACCGTTTTAAGTCAACAGTGTGCGGAAATTCCCATTGGTCTATTCCACATTGTAATTGTGGTATATCGGATTTATAGCGGGCATTGGTATATTTTGTACAGCACGATGGAATTAGATTCAATCTGATTTAAATATTATAATAAATATTTTATTAGAAATTAAAAATAAGTTTTAATAAATATTTAATTAAATATCCATTAACATAATGTTGTTTTCAACAAAAAAAAAGGTGTAGGAAATTATTAAATTAAAAAATTGGACATAAATTAAAATAATTCAATAGTCTAAACTGAAACAAATTTAAAGAGGATACATGGTGTTATATGGTTACACAGTTAGTACGATATGGTATTTCAAATTATTGTTTATCCTACTCAAATTTATATTATCATATTATGCCACCCAAATTATATCGGGTATACTACCCAGTCCTTATTTTTTAAATTTAAAAATTTTCAAATTTCAATTTTTTTCTTGAGAATTACGATGTTCTAATTGTTATTTAATAAAATATTGATGACTGAATATTTTTTTAATATCTATTAAAATATTTTATTCTTAATTTTGAAATCTGCTAAAACTCAATTGAAACCAATTGAATTAAATATATTTGTATTATATTTAAAATTATGGTCCCATTTGATTGATGGCTTTTCTTGGCTTTTACCCTGTTGGAAATGAATAGAGGGTGAGTTGGGAAACTTTTCTCGGAAGAAAATTAACACAGTCTAGAAGTTGTTTCGTAGAAAGATTCACATTACCATAGAAAATGCCACCCATTTTATGGGAGTGTTTGTGGACTTTTGGTTTACATGAAGACTTAATTTAGTCAATGATCGATGACACTTGATGTAGTCTTCCCACTAGCAATGTATTTGGATGTCTGTTATTTACAAATCCCAAAAGATAAAAAGAGTGGGATATGGACGATGAATAGGGCGTATGGATATTATATATAAGAAACTACTTTGATTGGATATGGGTAAATGGTGTTGCCAACGGGTCAACCTTAGCAGGATACACGACCCGACCTTACTCGACCCAAAGTTAAGGGGTTGGGTCCGAGATTGTATGGGTACTGTAATTCGGGTAACTCTTATGCTGATAATAAATCAGGTTTGTTTCGGTTTCTTAAAATCGGGACCCGTAAATATCTGACACATTCACTTTTATTTAACCCTAAAAGCCCACATCTTACTACCGCATAATATCTTTCCAACTTCCCTCTCAACGCATAAGCGCCTGTTCGCCTCCACGCCGCCGTAAGATACCACCGGTGATGAGATACTACCGGTGGTGAGATGCTGCCAAACTCTCTTCTCGCTCGACAAATTAACCTCTCCTGCCGGCCTTCATGCTCTGTTGTAACTTGCAAGTGATCGCCTTCCCTCGTTTTCTTGCTGTGAGTATTAGATAAAAACTCTTTTTCGGGTAGATTGTATTGTGGGCATTGATTACCACTAGGTATTTATTATTTTTCCTTTTGGAATTTATTTTTTGTATTTTCTTGGTTGATTTGTAAGAATATACAGTGGGTTGCAAGGATTTGTTTGATTTGTGAGTTGTGTTGTATGATGTTGTGGTTATAGGGATATATTGGGTGGATTGTAACAATGAGCATGAATATTACACTGTGTGTATTAATTTTCCTTTTGTTGCTTATTTTTTTGTGCTTTTTAGTTAATTTGTGGAGTTATGTAGTAGGTTGTATGTTATATAATGTCATTGTTGTATAGATTTGGTTAGTTAAAATGATAAATTGATTTGGGTTTCTTGCAATTAGTGACTACATTGATTGTCATTGTTTATTTTTATTTTTTAAATTTGAAAAATATATTTTGATTGTATGGTAGGTTTGTTTTGTAAATTTCTTGGTTTGAAATTGGCTTGAAGTGTTTATATTCTTCTATGATGTATTTTGTATAAATGGAAGAGATGCAAATTACTTTATTGTGATATAGGAAAAACAATGTTAAGAAATGAGAAAAACATGTTTTTTATTTTCTTATATGTTGCAGCACTTGAATGATAGGCAGATTGTAATGTTTTGAATAGGTTATGTTTTTCTTCCTTTACTGGTCGGGTTTGGTTTGGTTTCGGGTTCTTTGTTTTGTGTTTGGGTCGAATCTGGACTTTTAAGTACAATAATGATATGGAGATATGTAAAATGGGTTTGGTTATGGGTCTTGTTCTTATCGGATTCATGGGTTCGAGGTTTTTGAAATACCCGGACCAACCCGACCCGTTGGCAACACTAGTTGTAAATATTTGATCTGTCACAGACGTGCATTTATACCTATTAAAAAATTTCATCATTTTAATATATTTCAGATTAAAATTTATGTTTTTTAAAAAGATATAGTAATTTTTAAATCCTATAAGATAGGAGAAATTCAAATTAAATATGGTTATAATAAATGAAATCAAGATTAAATTGTATTTGGATTTGGATATTTGGATTGAATTGGATTATGGCCATTCCCAAACTATATTTGATACAAACACATACTTACTTCCCATTCGATCAAAAAGATGTGAAGTGGTATAATTAACCTATATATAATAAATCAAAGCAGCATGTAATTTTCATGGGCGTTGAAGAAAGGATAAGACCCAATGGTTAGCCTTATCTTGACTTTTCAGAAGTTGTGAATGTTTGGATTGAGTCTGCAACGCCCCAATTTGGCCCGAAAGTTTGGATTGAGTCTGTAATGCTAATTCATCTTCTTCTTCAAATTCTTCCTCATTATTTTTAACATTATATTCAGAGAATCTCATTGAATATCCTCTTTTAGAATTCTCATATATTATACGTTTTGAAGGTCTAATTATTGCATTTTGTTCTTGACTATGTTTACTAAGATCCCATTCTAATCCGGGTAATTCATTTCCTTGTATTTTCATAGGATTTATCATTTTAACTCTAGAGGATAAGGATTGAATGATTCCATCAATATTTACCTTATATTGGGTTCCTGTTGTGTTTGTTAATTTTCCAAGGGTAGCTATACTTAATATTAAGTTATCTGCTACATAATTATCATATCCCTTAATTTGAATTCCTATTTTTAAAATTTTTAGTAGTTTTTATTATATTAGGGCACAATATAGTAAACCACTATTTTCATTCATATATACTTCTTCTCCAACAATAATGGTTTTTTTTATATTGTTTTGCCAACATCCATCATATACTTAAACTAAAGTTTTAGTATCTAGTCCTTGTCTACTTAATCCTTTTACTCCAATAACTATTAGTCTAACATGTAATAAGGCTTTTCCATATTTTATAATTTTTTCTATAGTTTTAGGATGAAATAACTCAAGATCTATTGATTCTTTCCTTGTGCAATTAACATGAACTTCTCGATTAGAGCTTAATACTTGAGTGGAAAAATTTAAAGGTCCAATTTTATAGAGAATTTTAGAATTAAGACTAGCCAATTGTTTTTTATTATATAGTTCTAAATTCTTTTCAATATCTACTACTTCTATTCTAATATCTTTTTCAGATACATTAGATTTGTCTGTATGACATATTATCTCCTGGGATAGTTCTACTATATCCAGTGAAAGGTTTTAAAGACATCTTACTAATATTTCCAAATTTTCTTTTTGTTACTATTTGTCCAGTAGGTTGACAAGTTTTTAGTTCTTTTGTTAAATATTCTAATATTTCTTCTATCTTACTTAGTTTTTCTGCTAATTGTAATAATAAACTGTTTTGGAAATTGAACTAAGCTGGATAAACTTTATCAGATGAACTATTTCCTAAGTAGGTTATGAAACCAGGAAAATTGTTATCAGTATATTCTTTGGCATCTATTACTACTTGTTTATATATAATACTATTTTTATATCTACTCATTGACTAATTAAGTATTTTATGTGGGCTAAGTCTTCTTTTATAATTTTTAATTTGTTTTCTAGAGAATTTATTTTTAACTTAGATAATGTTTCTAATATTATTGAGTTTTGGTTCTTAATATAATCTAAATTTTTATTTTTTGGTTGTTTATCGATAATTATAGACTTTAATTCTTCAAGATTTTCTTGTCTATCTTTTAATTTATTTTCTAAAAGTTTATTTAATTTGGTTTGATGGTAGTTTAAACTTTCTCCTAAATTAATAATAAGATCTATTAAACTATTTAATTGGCTGTTAGCTCCATGTAATTCATGTTTATAGATATTACTAAAATTACAATTAAGACTATTATTATTTATCTTTACTAAGATTTTTGGTGATCTGATAATTCTAAGTCTAGATAGTTTATATTCCCAATATTGAATTAGGTCTTTAGATCAACGGCTCTGATACCATTATTTTTTGTATTTTCTTAGATTTAGGTTTGGTCGTAGTTTCTTAGATAGTAGGGTCTTAAAGATCTTGGTTTTTAAATATATATTATTTTTAGTATTTTTTTTACTCTTTCACACACTAATATTGATCTTTAATATTACTCTTATAAGAATTTATAACCGATTAATAAAGTTATGATGGGCTATTCTTTTGATTTTAATAACAAAGAATTACTAGACAAACCTTTTCCATATATGACATGTTTCTATAGGCATAAACGATTGAACGATCACTTACCTTAATGCCTTCGCCTGTGATGTGAACTCAAAGGTTGAAGGATAGAATAAATCTAATATTTCTTTGTTATTAAATTTTTAAAAATACTTATCAAACTTATAGCTTTAGATTGTTACACATAGATTCAAACTTATTTTTGCACGTGGATATGTAGATTCAAACGTACAAATTTACAGATAGCAAACTTACAGATAGCGGATCTCGCACGATCTAAGAATATGACTTCAAACTAGCAAACACTCAACCACTAAAAAACTTAATCACCCAAATATTTACTTACTCAGATTTAGACTTGAGAACTTCTAAGCCTATGCTTATAGGTTTCTGAGCTTTTGAGCTTGCTCTTAATGAAACATGTGAAGTCTTTTTATAGACTCGAACTTCAAAATAAACTTCAATACCATTTATATTATGGACATGCCCATTCTTATAGAGATTTGTACTTCAAATCTTATCTTCAGCCAACGCCGGTGGACAAAATACTTTTACCAAAGTTTTAGTGGAGTAGACTAAAAGTCTCGGTGGGTGGCGCGAATCTCATCATCGTCATCTTCGTCCAATAATTCATCATTATCTTTGTCACTAGTGGTTATGTCATAATCAATGACAGGATTAGCTGTAGGGTTGCAAAGAGTTGGATCAGCCTTTTATAATATCTTCATGAAAAATTATCCTTCCTCAGCTAGAGAAAGGGATGCTGATCTTCTAATTGCTTGGTATTTCTTCCTTTAGTCATAAGGTTGAAGTTAAACCATAGAGGCTCAAATTTTCATCCTTCATCCATTTCTATGAATAAATAAAACTCCATATCATCATTAAAGTTTAGATCTCTTGGAGGAGAAATAGGATGTCTTGCTTCTAAAATGGGTACCACAAATATTTCATGCTTAGTGGGTTCTTCAGTTAACCCATGACTCATTGGTGGTATGAAATAAAATTGAGTTTGAATAGTTTCTAAAGTTGTAATATTTTCAATGACAATCTGAATCTTTTTTCCAAAGTAGTAGGTTTCTTCAAGATGGTTGAACACAATAGAATCTATCATACCATAATCATATAGCTCTATAATCTTCTCTCTTTCTAGTGTACAATGAGCCCATGATTATCTTTGCCTTCAGAAATCCAGCGAGCATCTCATTTAGAAAAAGTCTCCTGTATAATTTTTAATCCTTTAAATATATGAGAAAGGTAATCCTAGGTCGCATTTGATTGATGGCTCTTGGCTCTTCCATGTTGGAAATGAATGGAGGCTGACTTGAGAAGCTTTTCTACGAAAAAAATCAACCATTTTGGCCAACTTTGTGTAGGGAAACACGGTCTACGAAGATGTTCCTTAGATTCTCATTATCATAGAAAATGCCACAAATTGTTTTTGGAAGTGTTTATAGACTTTTGTTTAACATGATGACTTAATTAAGTCAATGATGGAACACACTTGATGTAGTCCTCCCACTAGCAAGGTATTTGGATGTTTGATAATTACAAATTCGTAAAGATAAAAAACGTAGGATAAGGACACATTTTGGGGCCATATGGTTAATATATATAGGAAACTACTTCGATCGGCTATTGGTTTTGGGTTTTAAATAGTGTTGCCAGTAGGTCCACCTTGACAGGGTACTCGACCCGACCTAACGCAACTCAAAATTGATGGGTTCAGGTACAAGATTATAGGGTACAAGTATGGTAATTAGGGTACCTCTTAATTCTGATAAAAAATTGGGTCAAATTTTGGGTTGTAAAATACCCGACCTATTTACTTTTATTTGACCCCCAAAGCTCTAACTTACCAACAGGTAATATCTTTTTGATAGTCTTTGTAAACCGTTAATCATCAAATTGACATCCCTAATTGGTTCTCCACTCTGAAAGAGGTATGTTAATCTAATTCTAAATTATATTTGATAATATAATTCATTAATTCCTTCTTCACAAGGGAGTTCATTATATATAATCTTCACAAGGGAGTTCATTATAAATAATTTGCACAAGGGATGTTCATCATATATTTATACCCTCCTAATTTTACCAACTCAATCATAATATCCAACATCCTTATTAATTATTACAATTTCTTACACAACTAACTCAATTGATTAGAAGCTTGAAATGTGAAAAAACAATGAATAACAAAATACAAAAAGATAGTTAACAATGCCTCCCCCTAAGTACCTTGTCCTCAAGGTTCAAAAGTCTAGAAAAGCAATGGTGGAATTCAAAAGCGTCTGTCCATGTAGCGTCGTCCAAGGAAAGTCTGTGCCACGACCAATCGATGATTGCAATACACACGATAGTGATCCATAATAACTCTCGGAAGTGCGTCCAACTCACTCGTAGTAGCAAAACAAGAAAGGTTTAGAAAAGTTATAGAAGGAGTATCGATACGACCCTTAAGCATGGACACATGAAAGACTGGGTGACTAGCTGCTTAATCAGGAAGTGCTAACTGGTAAGCTACCTCTCCAATATGCTCTAAAACTTTATAAGCGCCAAAGGATCAGGAAGCAAGTTTTTGATTAGCCAGCCAAAGAAGCAAAGAGCACCGATAGGCTTAGATCTTCAAATAGAGCATATCACCAATTGAAAAAATTACACCACGCCGCCTGAGATCATATTGAGTTTTCATTCGCCTTTGAGCGCCAGTCAAATGAACCTTTAAGAGTGGAAAGGCCTCATCATGATCCCTCAACTGATGCTCCACCTCACCACTGGCAGAACTCCCTTTGACATATCTAGGTACAGAAGGGGGAGAGGGGGAGTCCAAAATTCCCTGATAGAGAGTGATTTGGATAGCTGAAAGAAAGGTGATATTATACCACTATTATGCACAAGGCAAGAAGTAGGATAGCTAGTTTAGGGTGGTCACTGACATAACATCATAAATATGTCTCTAAGCAGTGGTTCAACATTTCTATTTTTCCATCTATTTGTGTGTGATCTATCGTACTCATCTTGAAAGTTGTTACCTGTAACTTGAAAAATTCTCACAAAAGCCACTAAGAAAAATTGAGTTGCGATCAATGATAATGGACTCTGGCATGACATGGATGGTATCACTCTTCAAAGTATTAAGGCACTTGCTTAGTCGTAAAAGGGTGAATAAGGGGAATGAAATAGCAAAATTTGCTCAAACGATATACCATTGCCAAGATAGAGGAGTAATTACCGGAACAAGGTAATCCCTTCTCTCGTCTGGTTTCCATTTCAGTTCCAATGTTGCCACCCACTTTGGTTGGTGTCACTGTGCTAGGGTCAGTTGCCGGAGGTTGAGTATCCTGTTAGTTGCTGGAGTTTGTGGCCTTTGCATTGTGCTACTCTTGTATTTTGGGCTTATGGGCTTACACATCTAGTGTGCTTAGAATTTATGCATTTGGATTGTTGGGATTTTTGTATTATGATGTGGGTCGGTGCCCTAAACTCATTTATGAATGCATGTTGTAACGAAGTGTAAAACCCCGACTTCGGGTAAGGGTTTTACGCAATTGTAGTTTTTCGCTAGTGATGACACATATTTATTTTGAACCCTCGACGCCACCCCTTTACCAGTCGCTAATGCTGCCAGTCGTTCGTTGCCACCACCATCCGATCGCCACCTCCAACGTCACCGACCCTCCACGACCCATCCCAACTAAGTAGAGCCCAATGCTGCCCATTCCGGCCGGATCTTTATCAGAACTCGTCCAGTCGAACCCGATCAAACTTTGAATGCTATCGACTGCCGAATTCGATCTCCGAGACACGTGACAAACCATAGTTGTCGCCGATTACCAATGATGTGAGGTATAATTAACTCCGACTTAATTTATTAAGGGTAATAATTATTAGTACAAGATGATAGGATTAATGAATTGACAAGTTTGCTATTTTATTATAAATAAAAATATGAAATTTACTTGATTGAAGTGTATTAAAGCAAGTGCTAAGGAACTATTTAGGTAAACTAAAACGTAGGATAGAAAAACTTATGTGTGATTGATGTATGATTGATATGGGTATGCTATAGGATGTTTGATGCTTCATTCGGTTAGCAGGCATTAGCTTCTAGATTTGATGTATAGGTACGGAGTAGGAGCTCGCCGCCTAGGCATGTGGACACGATTAGAACTTCTACCAAGTCTGTTTAAGACTCGTTTCATGTTTACTCTCTATTCTATTGTGTATTATTTTATTACTTATAGGATGAGTTAAGTGACATTTATTAGATCCCACTCAACTCGGGACATTAAATCAACTAGCTTTCCGAATTAGTAACCCTCGAGATGAGATCCCTTGAGTATGTTTTCGAAAGCAAGATCCACATGCAAGTTGCCTTTGTTGCCTAATATATAAATTCCTTCCTAGACCTATATATGGTTTTATCGAGGTTTTCAATGAGACGAGAGATGGAAAATTAACTCATATGTACCATTAGTGGGTGCACGTGCCACTCAAAGCGGGTTGTGGATTAGTGAGTGGGCTGCTCCAATCCTTAGGCTCCTAACAACTCTAGTTTTGACTTCCTCACACCAGGGAAACATGGAAGTGTGGAAGTTTACAAGTACTGTTTAGTACAGTGCATCTCTCGACTTGTGGTTCAAAGGGTACCAAAGGCCACTGCCTGAGAGTACTCCGTCTTCGTGCTCAAGGCCATGAGAATTATGGAGGAAAGGAGAGGGTTAGGATATACTATTAGTCCCGAGGGACCAGAAAATGAAATAGGAAAATGCCGAAGAGAGGCATCAGTAGTAGTAAAACAGTCAGCTTAGGATGCTACTAGGTTTGCAGCCTAGTGGCTCCTCAGTAGGTGCCCTTCAGAGAGTTTTGGTGAAGTATATGAATGTTTTCCTTCATATGAGATTTAGCTCTCATAGCCAGTTTGATATCAGTTATATTTTGGACCAGTAACACTCAGTTACTGATGTGTTTTTATAATATATGTAGGTGATGAGCATGAGTTAGATGTGCTAGCTCTGGACGGAGGAGCAATAATGTTTATTGCACACACATGTCGGACAATAGGACGTTAATGTTTTGTTGATGTTGTCATTATATTGATAATGATGTAATGTAATGCAAGGTATGATAATATGATGTGATATGATATTTGCTTCAATAGCAGAATTTCTAATTGTGACACTTGAATACATAGGTTTTAGTAAATATGTTTGGATATTGAATATGTACAACAAGTAGGTTAAGACACAAAATTTGATGGGAAATGTGAATAGGATGCATAGATGGGTCGAGACCCAAGTTTCAGAATGATTATACAACATAATAGAAAGTTGTGTGAATGAAAATGTTTGATATATATGTATATATATTTGTTGATTTGACAAGGTGGCCCTTAATTTCACTTTTAGGGAGACTCTATTTATACAGAGTTGGTTCGTTGTTGTCTCGGTTGGGTCAGACCTTTGCCCCTTTGATGTTCGGTATACCCGTTTGGATGCTATGTGCGGCGAGTGATTAGGGTTTCCTTCTCACTTGTTGGGAAACACGGAGTGAGTTAGGACAGGGAGCTTGACTCATCTAAGTCTGTTGGACTCTCCCAACTTGATTCTTTGCTTGGCCTTATTGCAATTTTCATTTACAATCGTGTGACAGAGTCAGTGGAGTTTATTTGATCTCACCAACTACGGTTGTCTAAATAAATGATTCTGTCCAAGGTTCAATAGAACTTCAAGGTTGAGTTCCTTGATGACTTCGAACTCAAAATCTAGTAATTATATATATATATATGCATGTGAGTGTGACAACTTTCTTGTTTGAATGTTTTTCTCTCTTCAAAAATCCCTATATGTAGTAAAACTTTGGCCACACTGCCATGATATTATAGGCATATGCCTTGCACCGTTGAAAATTTGGTTTTTGGTCTAGTGCAGCTGTGGGTGTTGCGTTATACGTGGTGTTTCAGTAATTTTTGTGGGTGTTGAGACAGCCATATGCCAGGATTGTTTTACTAGGAGTTATTCTCAAACTGGTGATTAGCTTTGTAACGACCCGCCCAGTTCTAAGCCACGAGCCAAGTTTTACTAGATAAAACATCTGAATTATGTGTTTTAGTGATTATGAGCCTATGCTGAGGTCTTAATATGCTGGTGGGTGGGTGGCTGCCCAACTAGCTACAATCCCATGTATGCGCACACATGCTATGTGGCCCTCGTCCGTGTAGTTACTGATATTTGTCATTAACTCACCCTCTCAGTATCACAAATGCATAATGAACCGTATTGCGCCATTATGCTTTGTCACCCCTTTCGACATGGAGGCACGTATTTAATCTTTCAAGAATGTTAAGGGTTATGCCCTATGTCAGACTGAGCCAATTCTTTGACCCTCGGTTGCGGTCGAATATGGTTTCAAGATGACCAAGTCTCCCAAATCGAAATATATAACATTTTAAGTAATTATACGGACCTGGTATTGTGATGAGGAATCCGCAACTATGACACAAGATCCTAAAGCCTTCTTTTTATTAGTCAAATGTGCTCACAAACTATTCAGAGGATGTTCTCATTTAACATCAACAGAACTCTCTTTTATATAGAAGAATATATATAGAATTTAAAAAGTCACTACATTAAATTTTATTAATATGTGTGGAATTCAAGAAGGTAATACATTAAATTTTATAGAAAAAAATGTAATCACAAATAATTATATTAAACACCAACAATTAGTTTGATAATGAAAAGTCTTATTATTGACTTAATGTGAATGAATGTTAAATCGCAGTCAGAACTCCCAATCCCAAAAATTCAATAAACAAAATTTATTTAAAACCATTTATAAATATCATTGTACCGATATGATAAAGGTCATAATTGATAATTTGTAATATTGATTTTTTCCAAGAAATAATTTAGTTAAATAATATTTATAGTTCATTCTTAAGATTTACAAAACCCTAAATAAAATAACCTAATTATTTTCAGGGTTTTACAAGCTTGTTTGATTATTTACGGTTTTCCTATAATATGCAGGTGAGTATCCATGTCAGTTGCCCAAGTAGGTGCACAGATTGAGAGGTTCATAGCAGGGGTGCTGCCTATTGCTTCTAGCTATGGCCTTTGCATTGTGTTCCTCTTCTACTATGGGCTTCTGTGTTTTTGCAATAGGTGTACTTGGAACTATGCGTTTGGATCATTGGGTTTTTTGTATTATGATGTGGGCCGGTGCCCTAAACTTGTTTATGAATGCATGTTGTGACTAAGTTTTGTAGGGAATTATGCACCTTAGTATTTCTTTACTATCAGCATTGTGCACGGTATTGACTTTGGGGCAAAGGATAACATTCTTTGGAGGATGTATAAGCCTCAATGTCCCGGAACACAATGAGGATCATTTAAGGCATGCTAAATGTATATGGCTGCAGCCATGTGTCTGTCTGATAGAGTAACATAGACTAGAGGAGCATACAGTTCATACTGCTTGAAGGGTGCATGAGAAGACCAAGTGTCCGAGTACGATACCTAGCACTAGTTGATGTCTATGTGTTTTAATTTTTTCTTATAGGTATGTGGAACAGGTAACCATGACCCCTTTGCTATGTGTAATGAGATCATCATCATCTAAGACTAAGTTACTTAATACAAAGGTTAAAACTAAATAAAAGAACCAGATTGTGGATCCACATTTTGACAGCTCAACCTCTTAACTGCTACGGGGTCTGCTTCTTCTGTAGTTCAGAGTGGTTGTAAAACCCCGGGTCGTTCACCCGAGGGATTTTGAGGTCGTTCGGCCTTGTCTCGGTTTGGGTTAGTTGGCAGATCCATCTTGCCGAGGTTTGAATATGATATGGTGTATGTTCGCACAACCTTAGCCCCTTCGATGCTCGGTATGCCTGTTTGGATGATACGCGCACGACTTCTCCATTCCTATTCAATCAAGTCGAGTCTAGTTAGATGTTAGGAACATGTCCCTCGCGAATCTTAGTTGCTTGTCATGTGTTTCAAACCCCCAACTCATCTTGCCTTGCAGTACCCATGACGAGGTTCACAAGGTCATCCCAGCTTCGTTGGGTGAAAACCCTAAGCCTGCATGTGCAGGAACCAGCACAAAGAAGCCTTCCTGGTGCCCTTGCATTGGTACCTAGGGCTGTTAGGGTTTTGCTTCTGGCACAAAGGCACCAGTTGGGCGCCCTTGCACCCAGACCACACTTGTTTTCAGCCACGCCATGCCTGTGATGTCAGCGGACCATGTCGTTTGGTCTGGCTGATCAGAGGCTAGCACCCTTGCACCCTGCCAACACCTTTGCATTGGCAGTTTTCCCTTTTCTCTAGAAACCCACCTCCTCCTCCTCTTTTCACCTATCAACTCCCTTGCTCTAACCTCCCTCACCAATCACTCCTCTTCCTTCCTTAGCCTCTTCCAGCTCCTTTCAAGCTCTCCAAGCTTAGCCAAAGCCTAGGATTGTAGGTTTTGGGGTGGGAAGCCCTAAGAGACCTCCCCTTGCTTCGTTAGACGCAAGTTCTCCTCCCCTTTGCTTGTTGTGTTGAGTTTGTTGCATGATCTGCCTAGGTTTCTGCTTGTTTTTTATTTTTGCATGATTTTTCCCTTGTAGCTGGTTGAGTTAGAAGTAAGTAGGTGCTCCTTTCATAATTTTTACATTTGTAAATTAATTGTTATATATTTTTGAATGCTCTGAGGTCACTGATTTCCACAGATCTAGTGGAAAATTCATAACTCATAATCTAGATTGTCATTTTGCTTTGTATTTTCTTTGTTGTGTTCATGACATCTAGATTTGCTACGTTGAAGCAAAAGAGGTACCAAACTTGGTGAAAGGTGGCAGCTTTTAGGGTCCTTGTGACGTGGCTACACATTTCTCCAATTTTGACACGTTGATATAGGTTTCTAATGATGTTCATCTTTTGTAAACTTATAGATCTTCGTGTGTGCTTATGCTTGCAAATTTATCACACTACGCTAACCATTTTAATGGCATGAACCCCTAATCCATAGTGTGTTTGTTGTGATAACGGTGTGCTTTGTCATGCTTTGAGATTGTGCTCCATGGTGAGCTAATTAAAAATGGTCAATAAAATTTGCAAAAATTATGGATGGACTCACTAATTGTATACTAGAAACCTATAAGTTTTTACATTAATTAAAAAATATTTAGGCATTTAGTTTAATCTGGATACTGTAGTGTGCAAGAATGTAGGGTGAAACACTTGTTGTCTAACTGCAGATGTAAAATCCACAACCCTAGTCAAATGGTGAGAAAAATACATTAAGTTTGTCCCAAACCTTAGTTTATTTCTCTATAACACCATATTAAAATTTGGGAGTCTTTGGCCAAGTAGATCATGTGTTAGGAATTTTCGTAGCCCAATAGGTCCACCAAACTCTGTAAACAGTTTAGTCAATGCCTACCCTTCCTGACCCTACTCATGCCCAATCACATGGGATTTAGACTTGATAATTCACTGGGCTAAACCCCACACTGTTGGCTATACCCTAGGCTCCAAGCCCATGAATGAGATTTAGGAAAATTAGTGTGTGGCCCAAGAACACTATTACCAGCACCTAAGCAATAACTTAGTGGACCTTTTTACCATGTTGGCCCATGGGAAAACACTTGGTAATTTTTATTCAAAACCCTTAGAGTGCCAGGGTCCACTAGTCCAAAGTTCAGCCTATTTAGAGATCCTTTGGCCCATCCAAAGAATTGTCCGATTATGTCTATTTAATAGAACCTTAAGTTTGTACATTTCCACTAAGTGTACATGAAACCTTAAACCCAAATTAAGGTTTCCAAATGAGGTTTAACACTCCACTAAATAAATTAAAAATATTAATTAATTTTTTAAAGTCGTGCTCATGTGGGGGTATTGCCTTGTTTTATGTGTCAATGTGATCCAATCGTGATTTAGGTTTCATCTTCTTGTTAAGATACACGGGGTGAGATCGCTGATATATGACAAGAAGTTTTACTTATCCAAGTCCATAGGACTCTTCTTCTTCATCTCTACTTGGCTTCTTGAGTGTTGAGTTTTACCAAGTTTTAGACATAGGACGGCATCGGCAATGTTTTATCGATCCCTCTGATGCTAGGTCAATTAGCCAAGTTTTTCGTAGTTTAACAACACTTCAAGGTTGGGATCCCCTGATGATTTTCTAAGGCTAAGCTCCAGAAAATATACTACACAAATTCTACCTAAACCTATTATGAGAACATAGTAGAGGTAACATGAATTACATTAGTACACCTTTAGACCTTAAAGTAGTGCAATGTATGCTTGTATTCCATAACACATCATATTTCAGAAAATTTTTGGCACTAAATTAATTATAATTACATCCAAATGAGACTACAAAATAATAATAATTATTTTATGTGGTGGGTCATTCATTTTCTCTTCCATAGAGAATTTCACCACACTTTCTTATCTCAATAGATTAAAATATGAAGATTTTTTCTCTTTTTTCATAAATGAGAAAGCACGTGGATAGGCTACTTGAAGGTAATCATAATTAAATTGAACATAAAACTCATTCTAAAAGTACTAACATTTTTAGAAATATATTTCATATATATTAATTTTAGTAAAGTTGGCCATTTAAAATGTTTGTGTAATTATTTTTCTTTCATGCTAACCAAACATAATGTCAATGAAAATTAAATTATAAAATGTTGGGAAATTATAATGATTGATGAAAAATATGCTCATTTATATAATATAAATAGAGAAATATAATGTTTATTAAAAAGAGGAAAGGGGCATTGTCACACCACAATTTCAGTTCACTTAAGAACCGGATCAGAAATGTCGCAATAGAGTCAAGTCATTTCTAAAGCAACTAGTATATAAGACTCAATCAATAATATAGATCAAAATAACTAGTTTGGCATCAAGAAAATGGAAAACATGGCTAAATATGCATGAAAACACATTAAATATAAATCAAAGTAGGAAAGAAAATAACTATGCTAAGCTCAAGTGTGTGTACCGTTTATCTATCCTCCACCAAAGGCGACCCAGAATCACAAAACCTAAATATATAATAAGAAAAATGTCACTAACAAGTGTTACTAGTCTAGAAATAACTAATAGTTAAACTTACACAAGAGAGCTGACCCTCCTGTTAAATGAAAACATTTAGATACTCATTCACAGAGACTCTCATAAGGGCGTTAATTAGGAGTGGTCAACCTCGCATAATAGCGCCCCCTTTCATACTCGTCTTATGCCTCGTCAACTTTAAAAATCTTCCGTATCACTCCTCGTCATGAGCACAGAGGTTGAGTACTCTCAGGCATGCGCCTTTGGTTCCCTTTGAAATCACAAGTCTAGAGAAGCACTAGATTGTAGTACTCGTAAACCACCATACTTCTCTGGGTATGAGGAACTCAAAATTGGAGTTATTAGGATCCCTCGGGAATAGAACATATGCTCACCAAATCCAAAGCCCGCTTTGACTAACATGCTCTCTATCTTAAAGCACAATTGTCAGTTTTCCCCTGTCTCAAATCTCACCAGAAAACTAGAGAAAATCATATCTAGGCTTGGGAAGGAATTTATGTAATAGGCCCAAAGACAACTTGCGATGGATCTTATTTTTAAACCAAACTCGAATGGTCTCATCCCCGAGGATTATTAATCACGAAAGTAAAATACCTCTAAATGGCCCATGTTAACCGATAAAGCAGCCACTTAATATGTCTTGTGATTTGGAAATCAAATTAGCAATATAATATAGAGATAAAAAGTGAGAAGAAACTTAACGAACCTGTGGTCCAAGCTTCGAGCGTGTTGTCTCATCTACGGCGAGCTCAGACTCTGAAACCTACATCCAAGCCCACTGCTAAGTAAAATACTAATATCTCTATACAATGCATGTTGGCGAGGTGTGCTCACATTATTAGTACATCCAAATAAAGAAGACTGCTATATAAACCTACAACTAAACATTGGGCACGTAAATCGAGGCATAATGAAGAAAATAAGTAATATAAATAATAAATATATAAATACATATGCTCATGAATAAATATATAAATAATAAATACAAGAAAATAACAATATTCTAATCATGAAATAATAATATCGTTATATTATATGAATCTATGGTATTATAATTGTGTTAGTAGTCTTATAAGTAATTACATAATAAATCCATAATCATTTGATAAATAAATAAATAAATGGATAATTAGTTAATATTAATTAATCGTGAATAATAATAACCAATACATAATATGTAATTAAATACAAATAAATAATAACATACAGGCAATGAACAAATCAATCAATAAATAAATAGATAAATATATACAATTTCGTAAACATAAATAAGACTAATATTAATAAGTAAATATATCAATAATAATAATAATAATAAATAATCATGTAAACATTTATCATATACGATAAATATATAAATAAAAATAAATAAAAATAATGAATAAATAAATAAACAAATAAATAAAAACCCACATAACATAAAAATATGTTAATTAAGGTGAATATATATTTAAACTGACGTAGGGGTCCTCAAATTACTGAAAACAGTAAAAAAATAGCCGAAAATGGCTGAAAACAAGCTGAACCGAATTGAACCAAGTCAACCTAGGGGGTCAACCAAGTCGAGCCGAATTGACTTAGCCGAGCCAAGCAACAGTGCTGGGCCGGGTAGGCAGACACGAACGCTAGCTGGAAAACGCAACTGGGGGTAACTGGGTTTAACTGGGTGGGCAGCGCAACTAGGGTGGCAACTGGTTGGGATCGACAGAGAGGAGGACAAGGATGATGATGGTGGTGACGATCGATAGAGTCCAACTATCAGATGGCCGAAAAACAGCCAGAATGGCCAGAAAACGGTCTAAATCACCGTCGAGCGCAGCGGCTTTGCTAGCTGCAATTGCGTTCATGAAGGTGGTCATGGGTGATCTCAAAATGAAGCTCTCAGCAAAGGGAATCTGTTTGGTTGGTTAGATCAGGCATAGGTGGCTTACCAGTACCAAAAAAATGGCCGGGAATGGTAGTGGATAAGGCGAAAATTGGCTATAAAAACACTACGGCAGTGCTGGTAGTCGTGGGAGGTATGGATGGATAACTTGTAGCGAGGCGGTCCTAAGGGTGCCTGTCCAGTGGTCGAGGGTGAGCAAAAGACTCGCCGAGCCAAAGTGGCAGCTACGTTAGGGTGGAAATCATCTAAAATGTGTGAAAATCTATGGAAATCGATGGGAGGCAGCTAGGGCTGACGTGGATGGCTTTGATCTTGCCACATGGCACATTTTGAACATTCGACAATTCATGGTCTAGTGTGGCCAACCTATGTGTATATGCAATATATATATATACAGAAAGCTTGGATCGAGACCGTTGAAAGATAACATTGACTTGAGTCCTAAAAGTGATTCTATAGGTGGGAATCGATGCAAGAAGGCTGAATGAACCTCAAACCCTAAACTCAATTGGGTGAAAACCTATGACTCAATCAAATTGGGCCTATAGAGGCACAATCTGAATCCATATGATACATGCAAATGTGATACCCTAAAAATTCCAAACGGATACTAAATGTTGCAACGACCTAAATCTAGGCCTACAATCCTAGCTAACCCATAAAATTTATATATAT
Organism: Piper betle; assembly: GCA_033002965.1. Lineage (NCBI taxonomy): Eukaryota > Viridiplantae > Streptophyta > Magnoliopsida > Piperales > Piperaceae > Piper > Piper betle. The sequence continues at coordinate 75,444 of JAURVB010013390.1, read as the reverse complement.
AGCTCACGTATACACCGATAACTTATGCTCTGCTGGAGCCTAACTCAAGCTATCATCTATATGTCGGGTTTACTCAGCCACAATAAAATCCTCTTGCAGCTATATACAAAAAATTCATGTTAATCCTGAATACTTTTTATGAGGTTCTAATGAATTTACATTTGAAGATATATATTTTGTGGAGGTAGGAAAATACTACATCTGGTCAAACTTGCAAATAGGGGAAACCTAAAAATCTACTTCTGCACAGGGCTTTGTTAGTTCATATATGCTCAGATTAATGAATCATTATTAAAATTGAAACAAAAAACAAGATCAAACTAATTCACATATAAGCTTCTACCAACATATTTATAAATCAAATAATTTTTTTCCTTCTCACATATCAGGGTTCACCTAATTTCGGTTCACCTAAGAACCAAACTAGAAATGTTACGATCTCGAGTCATGTTTAAAGTTGTCAGTCAGTATGACTCGATTGATGAAATAGATCAAAACAACCCTCTTGGTGTCATGAAAATGGAAGACATTATTAAATAGGCATTAAAACACATCAAATATAAGTAAAAGTAAGGAAAAAATATATGCGCTGAGCTCAATTGTGTGTAGCATTTATCTATCCTTCCACTAAAGTCGACTTAGGATTTGCAAGACCTACATATATTATATGAAAACCATTAGTCACGAACGTTACTAGTCCAAACAATAACTAATACAAACTGGCAAATGGGTATTCCATTACCTACGAAAACTTATGAAACTTCAAGATTGCCTGACATTGGGTGGTAAGCAAACATACTTAAACAAGTACCGGCTCGCATGCGCGGCTTATAATCATATTCATACATACAATGCTTATGGCTTCACATCTTCTATATCACCCGCCATACTACTTGTGTGGTAAAAAGAACAGTTAAGTTAGTGCCACAAATTCTAAAAATGTGCTACATTACGTAGTACCATCATACACTGCACTACCTCATGGTCTAAAGGAGTACTAGTGCGATTTATACATATCTCCATACGGCTCACTCTCTTACTCGTGAAATCCGTAAAAAAATGCACATACTTATATAATAGGCTTAGGGAAAAGGCTTCTATCATACATTTCTGGAGCTTTAGTTTAAAACTAATAAGGGATCTCATCCATGTAATTTTATCAAACATGCATTGAAAACACAGCTAAATGGCCCAACATCGGAGGGATACACTAAAACGCAGCCGATGCCATCCTACATAAAAAACAAGGTTAAACTCGACATGCAAGGAGTGAAGCAAAGAGGGAGAGTCCTACGGACCTGTGGTCGAAGCTCCAAGTGTATCCGCATATCTACGGCGAGCTCAGACTCCAATACCTACATCAGAACCCACTGCCAAGTAAAATACTAACATCTCTATATGATGCATGCCCATGGTATGTGCTCATATCATCAATACATCATAATAAATAAAATAATGCTAACAAACTTACAACTAAACACCTGTCACGCATATCGAAAAATAATAACAATAAATAATAAATAAATAAATGTACAAAGAAATGCACTCATAGATAATTAGATAAATAATAAATATATAAACATGAACATATATAATACTATAATCATAAAATAATAATATAATTACACTATATAAAAATACATTGGTAAACACGAGTAAATATCAACATATACTCGTGTTAGTAAACATATAAATAAATAAATAAATAGATATATAATAATTCAATAAATAAATAAATAAATAAATAGTTAAAACTCATTAATCATGAATATTAATAATATCATAGTTATACAATACAAAAGTACATAATTAAATACAAATAAGTAATAACATACTCATAACGAACAAATATATATACATATATACATAATTTAATAAAAATAATAAGACTAATATTCATAAGTAAATATAATGTTAATAATAACAAATAATCATATAAACGTTCATCATATATGATAAACATATAAAATGCAACGATCTAGGCAGGAAAAACCTAAACTCACCCTAAGGGTCTACTGGGTAGTTGAGCAGGTACTCTAGAGTACTGCAAGGTCCTAGTATGAACTACATCAGGAAAAACTATCTTGGTACGAGGTATGGAGCCTAACATCTACCCATGTCTCCCTAATCCTCATCAATGCGATAAGTCAACTACATGTACCATGAGGGCACTCTGCTCCAGATCCTACGACTATATTAGGGTGTCTTATGAGTCATGCTAGCATATGGTGGACTCTAGTACCAAATAAAAGTAAATGCTAATGAGCTGTATGGCTCCATGTTGCCAGTCTATGTCAAACACTCAAGTGTCCCTATAAGAGGAACTAGACTACTCACCAGGTCCTAGCTAACTCAATCCTAAACCAATTATCTCACTCTGTTCCATAATGGAACAAGGACTGCTATGACTCTACTGTATGCTATGACTCTCGTAATTATCTATATGACCACTAACTGCTGCTGAAGGGACTCTCTATGATGGAATGATGGCAAGAGCACATGTACATGTATAGTGTGTCTAAAGGAGTATGAAAGTATACTCTGCATGGACCTGTGCAGTCTGCATCTGGTCTGTGGCATGTTTGCTGGTCAATGTATACTCATCTCAACCATCTGGAAAAACAAGATAGTAGGACTAATATATCAAGAAAAGTGAGTGTGAACATATTCGGGTAGAGGCTCAGCTTTGTCCGATATCCCTGGTCATATCCCTCATGAATGCTCTACGACTCTAACTATGAAGTATCTCATCCTCACATAGTTTGACATCAGGGGTGAGAGGAGATTACATAAAACTAAGAAAAATCTATTAGCTATGTATATCAATGAATATCACTCTATATGTGGTGATGTGAGGGTCTCCGTCTAAGTCATAATGGGGTAATAAAACTCTGTATGTGATACTGGGTGGCTCAAACAAATGGATAGGTCCATGGACATGTCTCTAAGATCATCATGATTAGACTCTGCCATAGGTGGCCAACCTATGGAATAGCCAATCAACGACGAATCTAAGAGACGGCTCCTAAATAGCTCTAGTTCAATCAACTAACAATAAGCATGTGTTTCTCGATATCATACTAGTCATGCACTTCCAAAAGGATGGGGTTCAAACGATCCAAAGAACCACTATGTCTCCTCGAGTCTACGGGGACTCGTATTGAAGTTTGACAGTGTCTCATCTGTTCTTCAGTGGTGTGTGACTTGTCGTCCCATACAGATTTGTAGCCCTAATCTTGACTCACATAACTACTACCGTTGTGGTACACTCTCAAGCAAAGCTGTCGGTTAAGATGAGGATACACTGGGTATCCCTTTATCTAGTCAGCATGGTCTGGTCTAATTGAATCCCCTATCTGCATTGCTCCCAAGCTTGGGTGAAGTTGTCTCCTCCAATTGGTCTACTATCGGCTACTTGCACTATAAGTCCTAAACAGTACCATGAAGATACCTCCCATACTCAGGGAAAAGGCTAAATCTTATGTTTCAAGGTAATGACCTAATCGTGCTAGCAAAGCACAGGGAAAACACAGTCTCCCTAATGGACACTCCCTCACTAAACCCATCAGCTATGCCAAAATTCTAATACAAGTCGAACTCCTCTCGTTGGCTCGGCAAAACTCTAAATGAGTTAAACTGCGTAACTGATCATTTGCTAACCATCTGATATGTGTAACCTTGGCTGAGGGTCATATGTATGTTTCCATACTGACTAAACGATCTGACCATTGTGGTTATCCCATTTGGATATCATACTATCATGTTCTCTAACTTTGTCCATGCACATCCATTTAATGACTGTCACTAACCCTGCCTGATGATACTTATAAAACTGTCACAAACACTATCTTGTAATATGCATCTGACCCAAGAATGTCAGGTCAAGGTGATGGTACGCAAGATGGTTGGTAAAGTTAATCATGTGCCATCACATCTAGATAATTCTAGTAATTCTAACTTTCCTTCGCCAAGCTGATGTTACCATAGCTATATCTTGTTCTCAATCTATGACCAAACTCTCCTCTCAACATTGTGACATACAATCTTTGTGCAAGCTAAAAACATCCTCAAGTAGTTGTCCTCCTATAGGGTGAAGTAACTACTTGGCCTTTACTTTCACTATAACTATTCACTCGGATGATGGTAGTGCAACATAGACGGTGGTAATGCATCACGGTCGGTACTTGGGCAACATGGATGGCGGTAGTGATAGCTCGGACGGTGGTTGTGCGACTTGAATGGTGGTTATGCTACTCGAACGGTAGTTGTGCAACTCGGATAGTGGTTGTGCTACTCGGATAGCAGTTGTGCTACTTGGAAGGTGGTTGTCTTATCGAGGTGCAGATCTGATCCTGATCATGTACGCCATGAACTCATTACTATCTCTGGCATGTTTATCTCCATGTGGCTCTCTTCCTAGAGGTAGCTGCTATCAGTTCGGCTCAAGTTATACAACCATGTGTGTCTGATTCAGAGGAGGTCTAGATCATAGTGGTTCCACATACAATGGTGATCCAATGCTGAGCCTACACTTATCTCCTACTCTGATAAACCCTAGCTGCCTTTCACTAGAAATCACTAATCTAGCCCTAGTAGATCGAGTGATATTTGGTAAACCGTCTAAATCCATGGTCAAAGGTAATCTCGTTGATTCTCGATGTGTTCCTGCCTCTGTCTGTTGAAGAGTGGACAACAATATTGTTGGAATAGACATACACTAATGGAAGAGAGGGGAGGCGGTGAAGTGTCTATGGGACTATAGATCCACCTCGCTACTCATACTCATCCACTTCTATCGCTTTGAAGTGGTCCATCTCAAGTCATTTGCCCCAACCTCTCATTTGTACTCCGAGTGCTCTAAATGCTTAAGTGGGTCTACTCGCATAGCTACATTGTCCATCCACAATAATCTGTCAAAAGGTCAAAGTTCTCCAAGGTAGACCTCATAGTGTGCCTAATGAATCTATTTAAGGCACTCAATGATCCATACTCATGTGTCACATAACTACGTGAGTATCTCCATACTCCAAGCTCCCTAATTGTGTTATCTCTAATAACCCTGTCTTGCAATATACACCATGTCCCGAGGAAAGAATCATGTGGTGACATGTAAAAGACAGGTTAGTGCTCCAGTGTGGTCACCAAAATTCTAGGTACTCCCGCTCACCATCCAACTCAACCTCAACTAACTAAGCATGTGGACACTTTTACATCTTCCAAATCTACTGAAATTATAATCTTATATCCATCTCATAACTTTTCAAACCGTTAACACTAAAATATTCACTGCTCAAGTATGACTGAGCACACAATCTAAAATCATAAGAAAAGACCAAATAAAATACTTGTTGGCTTGGCTAAGGACAACTCCACACACTTGGCTCAAAATAAAAGTCTTCTATCTCAATCGATCAAGACATGGCTCTAATACCAATTTGTAACACCCTGATTTTGGTTCACCTAAGTACTGAATCAGAAATGTTACGATCGGGTCGAGTCATGTTTAAAGTTGTCAGTTTGTACGACTCAATCAATGAAATAGTTCGAACCCACCCTCTTGGTGTCATGAGAATGGAAGACATTATTAAATTGACATTAAAACACATCAAATATAAGTAAAAGTAAGAAAAGAAATAAATGCGCTCAGCTCAAGTGTGTAGTATTTATCTGTCCTTCCGCCAAAGTTGACTTAGGATTTGCAAGACCTACATATATTATATAAAAACCGTCAGCAGCGAATGTTACTGGTCCGAAAAATAACTAATACAAACTGGTAAAATGGGTATTCTATTACCCACGAAAACTTATGAAACTTAAAGATTGCCTCACACTAGGCGGTAAGAAAACATACTTAAGCAAGTGCCGGCTTGCATGTGCTACTCATAATCATATTCATACATACAATGCTTACACCCTCACATCTTCCACATCATCTGCAATAGTACTCGAGTGGCAAAAGAAATAGTTAAGTTAGTACCACAAATTCTGGAAATGTGCTACATTACGCAACACTACCTCATGGTTTGAAGGAGTACTAGTGTGATTCATACATATCTCCATACCGCTCACTCTCTTATTGGTGAAATCCATAAAAAATTATGCGTACTTATATAATAAGCTTAGGGAATAGGCTTCTATCATACATTTTTGGAGCTTCAGTTCGAAAACCAACAAGGGATCTCGTCCTTGTAGTTTTATTAAACATACGTAGAAAACATAGTTAAATGGCGCGATATTGGAGGGATAAAATTAAATGCCGCTGATGCCGTCCTACGTACAAAACATGATTAAACTCGACACGCAAGAAGTTAAGCAGAGAGGGAGAGCCTATGGACCTGTGGTCGAAGCTCCAAATATATCAACATATCGACGGCAAGCTCGGACTCTGAAACCTACATCAGAAGCCAATACTAAGTAAAATACTGACATCTCTATATGATGCATGCTTGTGGTGTGTGCTCATATCATCAATACATCCTAATAAAGAAAAGACATAAATGATAATGCATGCTCGTGGTGTGTACTCATATCATCAATGCATGATCGTGGTGTGTGCTTATAAATAATGCAAAGATATAATAATAATAAATAATAAATAAAAAAATATACAAAGAAATACACTCATAGATAATTAGATTAATAATAAATATATGGACATGAACATAAATAATACTCTAATAATAAAATGATAATATAATTATACTATATAAATGCACGGGTAAACACGTGTAAATATTAACAAATACTCGTGTTAGTAACATATAAATAAATAAACAAATAGATATATAATAATTCAATAAATAAATAAATAAATAGTTAATACTCATTAATAATGAATATTAATAATATCATAGTTATACAATAAAAGAATACATAATTAAATACAAATAACTAATAACATACTCATAACGATCATATATATATATATATATATATATATATATATATAGACACACACACAAACACACACAATTTCATAAACATAATAAGACTAATATTCATATGTAAATATAATATTATAAATAACAAATAATCATATAAACAATCATCATATATGATAAACATATAAATAAAAATAATTAATTAATTAAATAAAATAATAAATAAAGAAAAATCATCATAACATCCAATCATGCTACAATATGTGAATATGCATTTAAAATAATGTAAGGGATCTTGAATTACCAAAAACGGTCGAGAAACGGCTCAAAACGGGCTGACCGGCCCGAACCAAGCAAACCAGACCAAACTGAAAGGGCTGAACCAACCCGGTCTAGGTTAACTGGAAAATGGGCTGGGTTGGCTAGGCTGATGGACATGGACATGATCATGGTTACGGTTGGCAGACTCGGTCGCAGCTGGCAGACGCAGTCGTGGGCAGGTGGGTAAATGGGTTGAACAAGGGACGGCAGTGCTTGTAGCCGGAGAACGTCGACGGCCATCCGACGGTGGCTACCATTGGTCACGATCGAAATAGGGGAGGATGGGGAACGTGATGGCGGTGACGCTCGGAGGAGTCCGACCACTTGCTAGCCGGAAAATGGCCAGAAAAGGGCGGATTGCCGCTAGGTGCGGCAACGTCGTCGGCGGTGATCGTGGCCACGCCTGTTGTCATGGCTTTTCTGAAAATGTAGATCTCATTGAGATAAAGCTATATGGATGGCAGATCGGCCAACGGTGGCTCGCTGGCGCCCGAAAATGGCCCAAAAGGGTGGCGGCGGCAACGGAAAATGACACTAAAAATACCATCGCCCGCGGCTACTGCAGCGACTCCAATGGCGATGGTGGGTATGGACTAGTAGCCGGCCACGAGATGGTTACAGCCGTACCGATGGTGTGGCCGGAGGAGGGCGGGGTGTCGCCGGTGGCGAGCCGAAGTGTACAAATCAGATCTTGCCACGTGGCAACCGACAACTAGTGGCCTCAGTATGGCCCACCTAAGGGTATATACAATATACATATGGACGGAAAGCTCGAATCGAGACTGTTGAAAGTCAAAGCTGACTCGAGTCCTAAAAATGACTGTATAGGCGAGAATCGATGTAAGAAGTGTAAATAGGCCTCGAAACCCTAAACGTAATCTAGTTGGGCCCACAGGGGCAATATCCAGTGATCTAAAATTCCTATGCTGCATGCAAATAAAATGCCCAGAAAAATCCCAAATGAATACTAAAAGCTGGAACGGCCAAGATCTAAGCCTAAAATCTGGGCTCACTTATTAAAATCATACATATACATCATGTATACACAGATAAATCACGCTCTACTATATAATAATTTAAACTATCATATGCATGTCGGGTATACTCAAACTCAACAACATACTCATATGGCCATTTGGGCCTCATACTCATATTTATAAAATTATTGTGGCTCGTGCTCGTTCAAATCGATTAGAAATTGCCTGAACTAGACAAAACTAAAATCGAATAAAACCGTAAACCAATAATGGGGTTTTACATACACAACATGAGAAAAATTTTTAGAAGGGTGCTGACTTAATAGACAAAAGTGGAAAACCTCCGCTTTGTCACTGAAATTTTGTCACCAAAATTTTTGGTGACAAATTTGATACCGTTTTGTCGTTGAATTATGACTACAAAAAACTTGCTGTCAAAATTCAGCTACACCAAAATTTTCTCCCAAAATAATATTGTCATTATTTTTTAAAGTTTGTCACCGAATTTTCACCAAAATTTTAGTGTCAAAAATATTTTTTAACTATTTTGGCACATTGTCAAATTTTGAAAATTAAATAAACAAAAGCAGACCCATTTTATTCTTTTGTTGGATTTTATTTAACCAAAAGATTTTATTTGAATTAGTTTTTAAAGAATAAACATCCAACTCTTTGAAAGAATACTGACATGTCCGACATGGATCTTGGCTAATTTGGTATATAATCTAATAATTGAATTACAATCATAATTTTAAAACTAGAAACTCTGGAAACATGTCATGGAGGACTCAAACAAATTAATTTATATTATCTTTTCAAGTAAGTAAATATAACGTGGAATGAAATTTACAAGTAAATGATTTAATTAATTTAAAATATTGAATTAGTTAAATTAGAAGAAAATATATATATTGATAACTTTAATTAATTGATGGGGGAGTCAATCATATAATTGGTAGTAGTGAGTTGTTTATAGAGTTTGACTACAAAAGGTATGGAGTCAAATTGACTTAGAGAAATTTTTGAGTTAAAACAAAATTTTGGAACTATGATTACAACGAGAAAAGATTATTTTCAGGATATAAGAGATTACATACAAGATATATATTATCTATGAGATCAAAAATAAGAAAATATGTGCTCAAGACAATATATCTTATATTCATCCGACTTTACGCTTAACAAAATGCCCATCTACTGCATGTTGGGTCTATTCTTTGGGCTCTCCCTTGTACATGCGAAATCCAGTGCCCAAATAAAAGTCAAATCTTTAGCCAAGGGTGCAGTTGGGGTTGGCAGCCTTTGGTCCAAAACATCCAACAAAACATTCGCATGTCCTTGAGTTGCAGCTCTACGGAGGACGTCACCAGGGTGCACCCCCACGAGCACTTCTAGCACCACTACCCCAAAGCTGTATACATTACACTTCTCTGATGCCGCAATTGTTGTAGAACATATAGATGGGTCACTTACCATTACCAACTTAGAGTGCATCAATGGAGGCAATTGCTAAGTAAAAAGAAAGGTACCAAGAACGCAATTGTAATCGAAGATATGGAAGATTTTAAATAAGATGATGTGATATATAGAGCATGATGATGACAATTTTAATTGCAGTTGTATAGATAAAGTACTTGCCTGGTGCCATGTAGCCAATGGACCCAACTGCTCCTCTCCAGCGAGACACTCCCTTGCTCACCAATGACAATGCAGAACTTGTCACTGAAATTGTCTGTGGCATCTACAATGTCCTTAAATGCTAATTTCCCATCATAGTTCTCTAGTGCAGTGAAAGTCTCATCCTTTGTAGCCACGTTATTTCTTGTTGGCTTACAGATGAGCATTGCTAGCAATGCAAGAACAATAGCTGTGTAGTTGGTACTAGTACCGGGATTACCACCGTCAAATATCTCTTTCCTGTACCATGGAGGCCTTGTCCATCTGTATCACAAGGCTTCAAGCCTTGTTCTGTTTTCCCACAGAGACCTGGATTGCCAATCAAAGATTCAGGGGGAGCATGTTCAAAAGCAAACTGATTGGGAAGAGAACCCACAAAATTGTTGTAGGAGATGTCAATACTTATCAGGCTTCGAGCGTCCTCTAAGGTATGTGGTATTAAGCCTGAAAGATTGTTGTGGGACGCATTAAGATTCTGGAGGTACGTATTCATTCCTACCTCTAATGGAATTGCTCCGGAAAGATGATTGTGAATCACGTCAAGCTCTATCAGCTGTTTCAACATTCCAATTTGGGGTGGAATTGGCCCTTCAAGTTTGTTGCTACCGAGATACAAGAATGATAGTTTTGGGCTGTTTCCAATCTCCTTCGTGTTAGGCCCTTTCAGCCCCCACCTAAGCTCCGAAACCACTAGTAGACCCTTCGGGCCCCCAAAAAGGAATTTAAATAATCAAAGGAAACTCGAAATAGTTGTTACAGGCTTCTCTTAATTAAAAAGCTAGTTTAAGGAATAAAACTTTCCATTAGCCTATATATAAAGTTACCAACAACCTCTACAACCGATGTGAGACAAACCCAACAACTCCCTCTTCAGACATCAGTCGGCGTAGGCAAACCTAGCTCGAACTTGGCTCGATACTACTTGTGCCTTGACAGTCAGAACCATGAAACAATAACAATCGGCGTAGGCAAACCTAGCTCGAACTTGGCTCTGATACTACTTGTTGGGCCCTTTCAGCCCCCACCTAAGCTCCGAAATCACTGTTGAACCCTTCGGGCCCCTAAAAGTAGACTTTAAACAACTAAAGGAAACTCGAAATAGGTGTTACGAGCATCTCTTAATCAAAAAGCTAGCTTAAGGAATAAAGTTTTCCTATTAGTGTATATATAAGTTCACCAACAACCTCTACGACCGATGTGGGACAAACTTTAACACTTCGGTATTGATCTTGGTAGGCAATTGTCGTGCAGGTCCAGACGGTACAACTTTGTACTTGGGTTAAAGAACTGATCTGGGATATTGCCTGTGAGTCGATTGGATGAAAGGTTCAGCTCTTCCAGATTTATCAAGTGCCCAATGGCAGGTGGGAAGTGGCCTGATATAAAGTTCTCATTTAAATGTAGAGTAGAGAGGCTCCCACATTCACCCCATGTTCGTGCCAATTCTCCATGTAGCTGATTTTCTTGTAAATACAAAAATTTGAGAAGTGGGTATACCCCAAGAGCATTGGTGATGTCCCCATCTAGTTGATTCTGGGAAAGAAGAAGCCTTGTTGAACTTGAGCAATTTCTTATACTTTCAGGTATGGGCCCGGTGAACTTGTTCTCAGAAGCAGAGAAGTATTCCAGCTTTCGACCATGGCAGACCAAAGGGGAGAGTTGACCAGAGAAATTGTTTAAAAAGAAACCGACGTCTTGGAGTAAAGGAGGTCCAAAATCTTGAGGTATGATGCCGGAGAAATTTTTAGCATGAAGACGTAGAAGCCTAAGGTTGTTCAGGTTGGTTATGGTTTGTGGCATGGAACCTTCAAAGTTATTGTAGGCAAGAGAGAGTAACGCCATACTCTTCCTGTTACCTATCTCAGGTGGGAGATTCCCACTGAGGGAGTTATTGTAGAGTCATGTTTTGCAGTTGAACCAAGTTTCCAAAGCTAGATGGTATGGGGCCAGTCAAATGGTTCTCAGACAAATACAGGGACTTTATGTTCCTCAAATTTTCCAATTCTGAAGGTAATGTCCCATGTAAGAGGTTCCTAGATAGATCTAAATATGTCAAGCTGTGAGCTGACTCCAATTAGAAATGAGGGATGGATGGATCTCTCCTGGTATTTGGTTGTGAGAGGTCAAGGTCGGATATTTGAGTAAGAAATTTTAAGGAAGGTGGCAATGGGCCTGACAAGTTTGTGTTGAGCAAAGCAAGAACAGTGAGCTTGGTGCAGAAACTGAGCTCATCAGGGATGAGAGAATTGAGGTGAATATTTCTCATGTCTAAATTGTTTAGCTTTGTCAAATTGCCAATGAAGGAGGAAATTTGGCCAGTCATATTTGTGTTGTCCCCCAAATGTAACTGTTGGAGTTTTCCAAGCTTTCCCAGATCCAAAGGAATTGGGTCTGTGATCAAGTTCATTGATAGATCTAGATGAACCAAGTCAGTACAGTTCAACACAAAGAATGAAAAATTACGGCCAATGGAGTTGAGTCCAAGCAAGAGAGAGTTTAAATGAGGAAAACCAATGCAGTGAAATGGATCATCAGGTGATTGAAGATAATTGCGAGAAAGGAACAAGTAACTCAAGTTTTGCAAATTGCTCAGCTGATGGGGGATAGCTCCCGTCAAGCTATTATCATAGAAGTGAATAAACTGCAAATTCCTCATGCTTCCAATCTCCTTTGGAATAGAACCACTGAAATTGTTGTGGGTGAAATCAAGGTGGGTGAGCTTGGAAAGGACTCCAATCTCAGATGGTATAAGACCAAAGAGCTGGTTGCTACTCAAGTTGAGCACAGTGAGGTTGGGGATGGCGGAAAAGTTTAGCTTGCCAAGTGTTCCTCTCACTCCAGCACTGCTGAGATTCAACTCAGTGATGCTCCCACTGGAATCACAACCAACTCCCCTCCATTGGCAAGGACTTTGGTTGTGCCCATGAGACCATGAACTGACAGAATCAGAGGCACGTAAGCTGCTTGTCCAATTAAGCAAAGCCTCTGCCTCATCTTGAGCTGAGATTTTCACCAGCAATTGTGAGCATAGGATGATAAAAAAGGCAACTCTCAAGAATGCCATATTGATGGTAGCTAGTGCAATCTATCATAACATAAGTTTGCAAGTTGGAAAATGAGTGTGTGTTTGTGTGGGCTAAGATAGTAGCATGGAAGTTGTATATATAGTTTTGATATCTCAACACTATTATTCACCCAAGCTTGCCATGCATGAGGTAAGTCTTCAGCCATCGTATTATAATGTTTATAGCCACCACAAGCCAGTCTTCCACCATTGTTTTATGATGTTGTTAGTCACCGTATATGTCAACAGCGTGCAGAAACTCCCATTGTTCTATCCCACATTTTAATTGTGATATATCGGATTTACAACAGGTATTGGCATATTTCGTACAACAGGATGGAATTAGATTCAACCGGATTTAAATATTATAATAAAATATTTTATTAGACATTAAAAATAATTTTTAATTAATATTTAATTAAATGTCGGTTAACATACTGCTGTTTTAAACAAAAAATTAGGTTTAAAAAATTATTAAATTAAAAAATCGAACATGAATTAAAATAGTATAATAGTCTAAACAGAAATAGATTTAAAGAGGATGATACATGGTTAGTGTTATATGATTACACAGTCACTATGGTACAGTATTTAAAATTACTGACCCAAGCTTGCCATGCATGAGTTAGGTCATCAACCGTCAGTATGATACAGTATTATGATGTTTATAGCCACTAAACAAGGCGGTCTTTCACAATTGTTTTATGATGTTCACAGTCACCGTAGAAGTCAACAACGTGCGAAAAATCCCTTGGGTGTGTTCCACATTTTAACTGTGGCATATCGAATTTATAGAAGGTAGTGGTATATTTTGTACAACACGATGGAATTAGATTCAATCCAATTTAAATATTAAAATAAAATATTTTATTAGAAATTAAAAATAATTTTTAATTAATATTTAATTAAATATCCGTTAACATAATGTTGTTTTCAACAAAAAAAATTAGGTTAAAGAAATTATTAAATTAAAAAAACTGGACATAAATTAAAATAGTACAATAGTCTAAATAGGAATAAATTTAAAGAGGATACATGGTGCTATATGGTCATTCATTTAGTATGATATGGTATTTAAAATTATTATTTGTCCTACTCATAATTTATAATATTATATTATGCCACCAAAATAATGCCTGGTATAGTACACCCTTCCTAATTTTTAAATCTAAAATACTTCAAATTTCCATTTTTTTTGAAAATTATGATATTTTAACTCTTATTTAATAAAATATTGATGATAAAATATTTTTTAATATCTATTAAAATATTTTATTCGTAATTTTAAAATATACTTAAACTCGATTTTAAAATCTACACAGTACACTCATACTCCGCACTATCTCGGGTTTGAAGGTTTACTAGTGTGGTTCATACATATCTCTAGACCGCTCACTCTTTTATTCGTGAAACCTGTAAAAATGTGTCTAGATATATAATAGGCGTAGAGAAGAGGCTTCTATAATATATATCTAAAACTTCAGTTCAAAAAGTAACAAAGGGTCTCATCCTTTTAGTTTCTTAAACATGTATAGCGAACACGACAAAATGGCTCAACATTGGAATGATCAAATAAAATGCAGCTCATGCCGTCCTACGTTTAAAACAAAATTAAACTAGACACGCAGAGAGTCAAATAGAGATCAAACAACAAGAGAGTCCTACGGACTTGGGTGAGCAAAGCTTTGTATTCTAGTTGGTTAGCTCACTCGCAATACCTAGTATGAATATGGAACCGAATAAGAATCGGGTCACATTGGCACGCAAAATGAGGCAAAGCCTCTACACAAGCTGAACGCTTAACATCAATTAATAACCTTAATTAGGTCCTCAGTGAAGTGCTAAACCTTATTACGTAACTTAATTAAGGTTTTGGTTTAAAGTTTACTTAGTGGGTTTTAATCAATTTTATGGTTTTTAATCGAACGGGCTAATTAGATGATTTTTTGGAACAGCCTAACAATGTCCAAATGGGCTGAAATTTATATGAGTTATCCCTTACATTCTAAGGTTCATAGGTAAATTCTTTCACAGCTGGACCATGGGCCAATCAAAGGGAACAAGGCCCATTAAGCTCGGTTTTAAAGTGCTGAAACAGTATTCATGGGCTGCACACAAATTTTGTAACTATTGGTTCATGGGTTAGAGAACTCCAAATGGGCTTGAGTCAATGGGCTTAGTTAGCTAACACAATGATCTTGAGTCCAATAAGAGTTAGGTCAAATTTACTTTGTAAATATGGGCATGAGTGGATTTTACAAGTTGGGTCACTAGATAGGCTATTTGGGAGCTATCTGGTCCCTAATAAATTTGAAATTACAAATAAAATTTGTAACCTAGCTAAATGGCCCCAAACTTGGTCACGCTGCTACTGAGACATAGGGTAAGGTGTGGACCAAGTTTCAGTGATGTAAAACATCTGTAACCTATTTTAAGGTAATTTACAACTCGAGTGAAAAACAAGGGTTTTCATCCAGTATTTTTACATTATCCATGTAAACACTCTAAAATATACCTAGATGATTTTTAAGCATTACCAAAATTTTCATATTTCAATTAGACACATATTTTAGTATCATATAATTTTATAAGATTTTATTAGTTTAAAAGTCGTGGCTTAAAATATAACACAATAATATATTATGCTTATAGTCATAAACACACAAGAAATACAAGGCATATTTAAGAGTGATGTTTATGATTATTTAGTGGTTATATCAGGGTTATAATTTTACTAATAAATCATGAAATTACCATGAAAAATATGCCATACTTTGCATCAATTGAACCTACAAGGTTAGAGAGTAAAAATTGGAGAAAGAAGCACTTATATCCCTATAATAGTCCAAGTCGCCACCTTTCCTTTTTTTACCCTCATACATGCAAATTATAGGGTATGGCAGGTAAAACAACCAACATAAAAGTAGTATACATACATGTTTTTAATGTAACAAAATAAGAATCGTGCAAATTAAACGTCATAATGCCAATATATGATTTTTATACTAAAATGGTGCATATCAGTGACATACATGCATTGTAAAAATCATATCTATTTATTTACTTATCCAAATACGATTAATACATACTTAAAATTCTTCTAACATTTAGATATAGACGATAAACATGTCTTTAAAATAATTTTGTAGAAGCATACAAGTAATGCACATCAAACAACGAGCAACAGAGGCAGCCCAAACTTGACGCTAACGAGTGAAGACCCAAGGATGCTATGAACGTGGAGGTGGTTCCTTGGAGCTCCAAGGCGGAACTAGAAGGCCAAGGAGAGTAGAAGAAAGTGGTTGGAGGTGAGGAGGGAAGGAGAAATGATGAAAAGGTGAGGGAAGGGGTGGATTTTATAGAAAAAGGGTGGTTGGTTTAGTGATGTCATAGATATGGGTACTATACCTAAAGAGGTATGGGTTGGATAAGCGGTATGGGTTGGCTTGGTGATGTCATAGAGGTATGGGTGTCTTACCTATAGATGTATGGGTTGGGTTAGCTAAAGAGGTATGAGTTGGGTTATCTAAAAACCCAAAAACTTAGGGATTTTACCCTCAAGCGATCAAACACTCCTCGGGAATTGTACTACAGTCCCAAAAAGGGTTAGGATAGTCCGAAAGGTTATCAAACACACAGCAAACATAGAAAGACACGCGAGGGACATAGTCCTAACATTTAACTATATATGATTAAATTGGACCAAACATTTAAAAGTCGAGTATGCCGCATCCAAATAGGCGTACCGAATGTTGAAGGAGGCTAAGGCGGGGGCAACTTATAGCATGTCATGTACGAACCACGGGAAGAAAGGCTGAACCCTATTAACCCAATTCAGGTAACAATCGAACCGACAGTAAAAACCCCTCAGAGGGACAGTTGAAGTTTTATTGGGTCATTGCCATGGAAGTTAGTTTATAAGAAAAAAATGGCAATTTAAAAGTATGACTCAAGAAGTGGTTTTGTGTGACACCCCAAATCTGGTTCACACTTGTGAATCGAACCGGCATGTTACAGGCCTCGGTTAGGTCAGCTAACCCAAACCTAACTGATGCAGATCCAATCTCGACGTCTTAAGATGAAAATACAACTCGCAATGCATGGTTGAATGCACAAACCCTAACATGGTACTATATGAATGACATGTAATTCAAAGTATACACCAATACAATTACGGTCAAACTCAATAAGAATTCTAAAATAAAACAGACATAGTATCCCCTAAAGGTGCAATTAGGGTCCACCTTGTCAAAATAACATATTCTAATATATATGCATATATCAACAATTTCAATCACACATAATTTAATATACTGTATACTCATTATGGAACTTGGGTTTCAACCCACCACACTTTTGCTGCGCGCTCTGATCACATCTCACCTCTTGTCATCATGTCTTAGCTTTTCATCATGTCATAACATCATCTTATTACATTTAATCATATCCTATCATGTCTTAGCATTTCACATCATTCACAATATAATAGCATCATAAATAAAGTATTAACCACTCTATCGACTGACATGTGTGCAAGCGACAACAGTGCTCCTTCGTCCAAGCTTTCTCCACCAACTCGTGATTATTACCTACATATAGTATAAAAATACATCAGTAACAAGCGTTACTGGTCCGGAAAATAAAATAACTATAACAAGCTGGCTATGAGAGCAAACTCTCATATGAAAGAAAACATTATATACTCCATGTGAACACTCTGAAGGGCACTACTGAGGAGCCACTGGGCTGCAAACCCGATAGCATCCCGAACTTAATGATATGCTACTGCTGATGCCGCTCTCGGCATTTTCTTACTTCATTTTCTGGTCTCAAATCCTAAGCCCTCTCCTTACCTCCATATTTCTCCTGGCCTTAGCACGAAGGCCGAGCACTCTCAGGCCAGTCGCCTTTAGTACCCTTTGAATCACAAGTCTAAACATGCGCTGTACTAAATAGTACCCGTAAACCTCTACGTTCTCTGGGTGTGAGGAACTCAAACGCTGAGTTGTTAGGATCCCTCAGGAATGGAACAGTCCACTGGCACTAATCCAAAGCCGGCTTTGACTGTCACGGCATCCGCTCATGGTACGTGCAGTCGGTTTCTCCATCTCTCGTCTCACTGAAAACGCGAAAACTATATATATATATATATATATATATATATATATATATATATATATATATATATATATATATATATATATATATAGGTCTGCATAGGGATTTATGTAATAGGCCTGAAGGCAACTTGTGGTGGATCTTGTTTTCAAAATCATCCTTGATGGTTATTAATCTGGAAAATTGTTCGGTTAAATTGCCCGAGTTAAGTGGGATCCAATAAAATGACACTTAACCCATCCTGCAAATAATAAAATAAACATACAATAGAAAAGAATGTAAAATAGAGACGAGTCCTAAACAGACATGGTAGATCTCCAAGAGTGTCATCGCGCCTAGGCGGTGAGCTCGTACTCCGTATGTAACACCCTGTTTCGGCTCACCCGTGAACCAACCCGGAAATGTCACCGGCAACCGAACCGTTCGCTAATCTGCTGGGTTCGGTTAAGCCGACCCGGATCTACCCTCGGTGTCTCAAGATGGAGATGCAAACATGAAATGCATGGATGGGATGCGTGGGTTCTAACGTAGTCCTACATGCATGCTATGATGTACAAGCAAAGGCAAGACAAAATAATAAATGAGAAACCAAAAGAAAATATATACTATTTTATAAAAAATACGGTAACACATAATAATCTACCCTGATATTCAACCATTATCTCATTCGTTTTTACCTGAGCCGAGTCTGAACTCCAAGGTTCCCCACTCATTAATATTTATCCACTCATTTCATATCAAACAATTTATCTAAACAAACATATCAAAATTATCATCACGTAGCAATAACACACCGTCATTATAGATTACATGCGGTAGGTACATGTGTACGCGGTTCCATGCTGCTCCTCCGCAGTCCCGACAGCTTTCATCCCTCGCATTTCTCACCTACATATATATAGAAAAACCGTCAGTAACGAGTGTTACCGGCCCGGAAAATAACTAATATCAATCTGGCACAGGAGAGCAAACTCTCCTGTTGAATGAAAAGCCATACACTTCCTCAAGAACTCTCATCAGGGCACATACGGGAGTCGTCGCCCTCGGGTCGACAGCGTCCCCCTATCTTTCACATTCTCATGCCTCGGCCATTTCTCTATTGCTTCTCGCCTCAAATCTCATTCCTTTCCGCCCTCTGCACCTTCCATATTACTCCTGGCCTTGAGCACGAAGGCCGAGTACTCTCAGGCAGTCGCCTTCAGTACCCTTTGAAACCACAAGTCTAGACATGCGCTGCAATGCAGTACCCGTGAACCTCCACACTTCTCCGGGTTTGAGGAACTCAAAGGTGGAGTTGTCAGGATCCCTCGGGAATGAAACGGCCCGCACACCATTCCAGAGCCCACTGTCGACACACACGTGCCCGCTCGCGTAGCACGGTAGTCGGATTTCCCTCATTCAGTCTCTCACAAAAACACGAAAACTATACATATATATGGGTCTGGGTTGGGATTTATACAATAGGCCCGAAGGCAACGTGAGCTGGATCTGAAGTTCGAAAACAAACTCGAGGGATCTCATCCTCGAGGGTTATTAATCCGGAAAATCATTGGCTAAATGGCCCGAGTTAAGTGGGATTCGATAAAACGCCACTTAACTCGTCCTGCACATAATAAATCAAATACACAAGAGAGTAGCGTAAATCAGAGAACGAGTCCTAAACGGACCTGGTAGAAGCTCCAAACGGGTCCACGTGCCTAGGCGGCGAGCTCCTACACCGTACCTACACAATCAAGCTAAAAACTAACGCCCGCATGATGAATCACACATCCTATAGCATGCACACACAATCAACACAATCACGCATCAACAATCAACACAATCACTCATCAATCAACACACATCAACCTATATCAATTCTAGCAACTCTACTTAGGCTAGTTTGCATTATATCGTGATCATCGCCTAGTTACCCTAATTAATTTCTTAGCCTCCATTTTTAACACCACTCAATCAAACAAATTTCATATTTTATCCTTAATCAAATCTACATTTATATATATTATTATAACATACAATTCACCAATCCTAGCATGCAATTCTAATAATCAATACTTTCAAATAATTAAATTAAAATAAATTATACCTCGCGTCGTCGAAAATCGGGACGGTTAGGGTTTCCGTTTCGTGGCTCGAAACTCGAATTCGGCACCTAGCGCCGTCCGAAGTCCGATCAGATTGGACCAGGTGCGTTCGGCGGATGATCTGGCGAATTTCCCACGAATCCAATTTTCCGGCGGTTTCGGCGAGTGTCGCGGTTTTCCGGCGGATTCCGACGGTTTTCCGGCGATGATTCGGGACGGGGCAATCAGGGGGTCTATCGGCACCAGCTCGACGAGCTTGATCCGATGGCGGTGTCAAACAAGGTAGCCGAGGCGGCGATGGCCGTCGGCGGCGGCGTCGAAAATGGGCGGCGGCGGCGGTGTGCTCCGATCGGGGCTTCGGCCGGCCTCGACGGCGGTCGGGATGGTGGGGGAAACGTCGGCGACGGCGAGGGGGTGGTCGTCGGGGCCACAGCGGCGGTGGCGCGGCCCGGACGGCGGCGGAATCCGGCTCGAAGTGGCGGCGGCCGAGGTGGTTTCGTGGGGCGATTCCGGCGTCGTGGCGGCGAGACGGTGGCCGGGGTGGGTCGTGGCGGCACGCGCGCACGGCGGGCGGGGCGGCGTTGATCGGCGGCAGTGCGGCGTCGGCGGCGGCGGCGGCAGCACGCAGCAGTGGCGGCGGCGAGGGTTTGGGGTGAGGAAGGTCGGGAGGGAGAAAAATACCCTCAATGGCAGTTTCGTAAATAAGTATTGACTCGATTCCTACTCGAGTCAAAATAATATCTAGTTCGTAATAAATTCTAAAAAAAATCTAGAAAAATATGGAAAAATTCCATAAAATAAAACAAACACAACAACATCCAAATGGACATGCTCTATAACTAATAACCCACCCGAATATAATCCAACGCGCCCTAATGCGTCATTCGGCCTAAAACTATTTCTACGATCAAACATATAAAAAGAAAAAAATACTGCATACTTTCATATATTCTGATAACTCATATCTCACCATCTTCTCGACGTTATCATCATATATTCAGGTACACCTGACTCTCATCGCTCATAACTCACGGCTGGTCTCGACTCAGCACGCGGTTCATGAAACTGACTCGACTCGAACCAACGGTCGAACCGACTGGTTCGGTAACGTAAAACCCTGACTCGAGTCACGGGTTTTACAACCTTCCCTCCTTATAAAAATTTCGTCCTCGAAATTTTAGATTAAGGAGGTTTCACTCTGGTAGCTATCTACTAAATGTGAAATCCGAGGTGAGACGCGTGCATACCTGTCACGTTTGTCGTATCCTCCAGTGCTTCAGCAATCGTGGCTGCGTCCATCCCTGCTGCCCAAGGTGGTACCGAAATGGATGGTCCTGGTGGTGGTGTTGTTTGCATTCCTCTCTGATCCAAGGCTTGCTGTTCTTGTCCTGTCATGATAGCTACAAGTCCTCTCTGCTGCTGCCTCAGTGGCTGTTGGTCTCTGCCTCTCTGCTGTGGTTGTTGCTGGGGAGCTGGGAGTGCAAGTTTCTGCAGAGGTGCTGGGAGTGTCACTTGTTGGGTCTGGCTAGTTGGACAAGTTGCGGCTCTATGCCCTGGTTGACCGCAACTATAGCATACGTCTGTGTCCACTCTGCACTCTACAGCTCTATGTCCTGGCTGACCGCATCTATAACATGCATCTGTTCGACGTCTCTGTTGTGCTCCTTGCTCTGGCTGATACGGTCTAGGGTATTGCTGCTTCTCGTCAAATTCCCGGCGAGGTCTAGCAGCTATAACTCGTTCTGCCTCGCTTGCAGCTCTCACAACATCACCGAAAGTAGCAAACTTTCTATCCAAATAGGCCATCCTGATCTCGTGATGGAGGCCTTCATAAAAACGCTCTATCCTTCTTTCTTCGGTGGACACCAAGTCTGGTGCAAATCTCTCTAGAGCTCTAAACCTAGTCTCGTATTGTACCACCGTCATGGGTCCCTGCCTCAGCGTCATGGAATTCTCGTTCCTTTCTCTTCCTGACGTTTGGCGGGAAATACTTTCCATCGAATTCCGCCCTAAATTCCTCCCATGTGATGTCCTGGGGCTGACGATGGGCAAATATAGAATTCTGGACCGAACTCCACCATATCCTGGCTTCGTCCTGGAATGCTCCTGTGATGATGCGCACACGGTGCTCCGTGGGACATGCCATAGTGTCAAACACTCCTATAGCTGACGATATCCACAAGAATGCCTCTTCCGCGTCCAACTTTCCAAAGAAAGGTCGTCCACCATTCTTCACGAACTTTTCGTACTGCCACAGTTCCAATTTCCTCGTATCCACTGATCTGTTTGATCCTTCTCCTTGCTCATACCGAGGAATTTGTGGTCCCGTACCTGCTGGTATACCGTCAAATCTTGCAGCTCCACTTCCACCTGCAGTCTACCCGCTACCTATTGCTGCGGTTCCATTAATGTCCGGTCTCATCCTCGCCTGAAGTGGGGCAAATAGAGGAGCTGTCGTTGGAGTAACCCTTTGTTGCAGCGGTGGAGGAGGAGGCGGCGGCACGGGGTCTGTGGAAACTGCTGGCTCTCCCGGTGCCTCTTCACCCACTGCTGGTCTCTTCTTAGTTCTGGGCCACCGAAAGGGCTATCTGTCTGAGCTCTCTCCTGAATTCCTCTTGGTCTCGCTGCATTTGTCTCCTAAATTCTTCCTGACTTTGCAGCATTTGTATCTGAGCTTCTGCCAACTTGGTGATCGCTACGTCTCTCTCTATAGATTACATGCGGCAGGTACATGTGTACGCGGTTCCGTGCTGCTCCTCTGCAGTCCCGATCAGCTTTCATCCCTCGCATTTCTCACCTACATATATATAGAAAAACCGTCAGTAACGAGTGTTACCGGCCCAAAAAATAACTAATATCAATCTGGCACAGGAGAGCAAACTCTCCTGTTGAATGAAAACCATATACTTCCTCAATAACTCTCATCAGGGCACATACGGGAGTCGTCGCCCTCGGGTCGACAGCGTCCCCCTATCTTTCACATTCTCATGCCTCGGCCATTTCTCTATTGCTTCTCGCCTCAAATCTCATTCCTTTCCGCCCTCTGCACCTTCCATATTACTCCTGGCCTTGAGCACGAAGGCCGAGTACTCTCAGGCAGTCGCCTTCAGTACCCTTTGAAACCACAAGTCTAGACATGCACTGCAATGCAGTACCCGTGAACCTCCACACTTCTCCGGGTTTGAGGAACTCAAAGGTGGAGTTGTCAGGATCCCTCGGGAATGAAACGGCCCGCACACCATTCCAGAGCCCACTGTCGACACACACGTGCCCGCTCGCGTAGCACGGTAGTCGGATTTCCCTCATTCAGTCTCTCACAAAAACACGAAAACTATACATATATATGGGTCTGGGTTGGGATTTATACAATAGGCCCGAAGGCAACGTGAGCTGGATCTGAAGTTCGAAAACAAACTCGAGGGATCTCATCCTCGAGGGTTATTAATCCGGAAAATCGTTGGCTAAATGGCCCGAGTTAAGTGGGATTCGATAAAATGCCACTTAACTCGTCCTGCACATAATAAATCAAATACACAAGAGAGTAGCGTAAATCAGAGAACGAGTCCTAAACGGACCTGGTAGAAGCTCCAAACGGGTCCACGCGCCTAGGCGGCGAGCTCCTACACCGTACCTACACAATCAAGCTAAAAACTAACGCCCGCATGATGAATCACACATCCTATAGCATGCACACACAATCAACACAATCACGCATCAATCAACACAATCACTATCAATCAACACACATCAACCTATATCAATTCTAGCAAGCTCTACTTAGGCTAGTTTGCATTATATCGTGATCATCGCCTAGTTACCCTAATTAATTTCTTAGCCTCCATTTTTAACACCACTCAATCAAACAATTTCATATTTTATCCTTAATCAAATCTACATTTATATATATTATTATAACATACAATTCACCAATCCTAGCATGCAATTCTAATAATCAATACTTTCAAATAATTAAGTTAAAATAAATTATACCTCGCGTCGTCGAAAATCGGCGACGGTTAGGGTTTCCGTTTCGTGGCTCGAAACTCGAATTCGGCACCTAGCGGCGTCCGAAGTCCGATCAGATTGGACCAGGTGCGTTCGGCGGATGATCCGGCGAATTTCCCACGAATCCAATTTTTCGGCGGTTCCGGCGGTTTTCCGGTGAGTGTCGGCTGTTTTCCGGCGGATTCTGGCGGTTTTCCGGCGATGATTCGGGATGGAGCAATCAGGGGTCTATCGGCACCAGCTCGACGAGCTTGGTCCGATGGTGGTGTCAAACAAGGTAGCCGAGGCGGCGATGGCCGTCGGCGGCGGCGTTGAAAACGGGCGGCGGCGGCGGTGTGCTCCGATCGGGGCTCCGGCCGGCCTCGACGGCGCGTCGGGATGGTGGGGGAAACGTCGGCGACGGCGAGGGGTGGTCGTCAGGGCCACAGCGGCGGCGGCGCGGCCCGGACGGCGGTGGAATCCGGCTCGAAGTGGCGGCGGCCGAGGTGGTTTCGTGGGGCGATTCCGGCGTCGTGGCGGCGAGACGGTGGCCGGGGTGGGTCGTGGCGGCACGGCGGCAGGCGGGGCGGCGTTGATCGGCGGCAGTGCGGCGTCGCGGCGGCAGCAGCAGTGGCGGCGGCGAGGGTTTGGGGTGAAGAAGGTCGGGAGGGAGAAAAATACCCTCAATGGCAGTTTCATAAATAAGTATTGACTCGATTCCTACTCGAGTCAAAATAATATCTAGTTCGTAATAAATTCTAAAACAAATCTAGAAAAATATGGAAAAATTCCATAAAATAAAACAAACACAACAACATCCAAATGGCATGCTCTATAACTAATAACCCACCCGAATATAATCCAACGCGCCCTAATACGTCATTCGGCCTAAAACTATTTCTACTATCAAACATATAAAAAGAAAAAAATACTGCATACTTTCATATATTCTGATAACTCATATCTCACCATCTTCTCGACGTTATCATCATATATTCAGGTACACCTGACTCCCATCGCTCATAACTCACGGCTGGTCTCGACTCAGCACGCGGTTCATGAAACTGACTCGACTCGAACCAACGGTCGAACCGACTGGTTCGGTAACGTAAAACCCTGACTCAAGTCACGGGTTTTACACCGTACCTATGCATCAAAACTAAACACTAACGCCTGCTAAATAAATGATGCATCAAACTCGTCATATAATCAACACACAACATAATAATCATCCATCACAATCAACAATCAAATAATCATAAAGGTAAATAATCCTAACTCATTCTATTCATATCAATTTTATTATGTTTTTCTAACTTATGTCGTGATCCTTTATCATGCTCCTACTCGATCTCCCTCATTAGATCACTTAACCTTCATTCTCAATTAATTGCATCATGCAATCATCATTTCATTCATAGTCATACATTTATCCTGACAACTAACCAATTCTAGCATGCTATGCTAACAATAATCATCAATTTTAAATAATCAAATCGGAGGTAATTATACCTCACATCGTCGATAATTGGTGACGGCTAGGGTTCTGTTGCGCATCCCGAAGCTCGAATTTGGCGCTCATCAATGTCCGACATTCGATCGGGATCAACTGGATGAGCTCCGTGGAAGATATGGCGAATTCCCATGAATCTGATTTTCCGGTAGGTTCTAGCAGTTTTCTGGCAGCTTCAGTGGTTTTCAGGCACCTTTCCCGCGGTTTTCCGGCGGCAATCACCGGCGGTGTCTACTGGCTGGATAGCAATGGTATTGGGTACCATTGGAACGGGCTTGGCGAGCCCGACGCGTCAACATGGTCGGCGGAGGTAGTGGCTCACTGGAAAATGGTTAAAACAGGGGCTGGCCGTGGTGGTGAGGAGATCCGGCCGGGATGGCCAGCGCTGGCCTCCGTTCTGGTCGGGGAAGGTCGCTAGGGGGTCGAGGGTGTCGAGGCGACCACCCGATTGTGGCGGCGACGATCGCTGGCGGCAAAATCGACGACGCGGGCACAACCCGGGCACGGCGCTAGGCACGGCGATTCCTGGGGTTGGTCGGGGCGGCACAACAACAGTATGGCAAGGCTAGGTGGCGACGATCGGCGGCCAGGTCGCGTCGACGGTGGCGACAGTAGCACGCATGGGGGAGGTGTCGGGAAGGGTTTTGGGAAGAAGATGTCGGGAGGGGAGAAAAATAACTGGGTGGCAATTTCGTAAATAAGACTTGACTCGTCTCCGGCTCGAGTCAAGTATAATAGCTAAGTCATATTAAATCCTTAAAAAAATTCATAAAAATCAGGAAAATTTCCATAAAATCAAACAAACACCAAAACATCGTAATTATATGCTCTAAAATTATCAACCCACCTAAACTGCCCGTAACACGTCCTAACGCGGTAACGGCCTAAAACTAATTCTACGATTCACTATATATAAAAATAAAAAAGTAACTGGCATACTCTCAAATATCTGATAACTCATTCTGTTCTGCTGTATTTTTGACGTTATCATTATATACTTGGGTACGCATGACCCTCATAGCTCATACACGCAACTGGCGTCGGCTCAGTACACATGTTCTGAAACTGACTTAACTCGAAAATAACGGTCGAACCGACCGGTTCTGAATTTAAAACCCTGATTTGAATCGTGGGTTTTACAGTTTTGTATGTACCTTATATTAAATAAATAATGCAGATAGACTCTTGTTAATGAATTAATAAATTATACTATTTTACTCTCTTTCTTTTTTCAAAGATATTATTTTACTTTGTTACTTTTTTAATGAATTCTATTCACTGAATGTCTTACATTTAATCAAAGATCATTTTTGGTATTAACAAGAGCTGATTGTCTTATGATGAAATGCATAATTTAGAAAGTTCTTCTAATTGAAATTCTTTTGTTTTGCTAAAATTAAACTTCGTGTTTCTCTAACCATGTTAGTATTTCAAAATTTGAAAACTCGTTATTGACTCAACAAAATCAGTTCGGTCATCTGTCTAGTCAAACTCGGGTAAAAACTCATTATTGACTCAGCAAAATCATATCAATTACCAGTCTAGTCAAACTCATTTTTGGCTACGTTTATGTCGGTTTTTTACACTTCTGAGTGGAGCATTGAGAGTTTGATAAATAAAATTGATCATCAAGCAAACCGAAAGATAGATGAAAGAAAAGATGAAAAGGTTGAATTGAAAACTCCTTTTGCTAGTAATGTTGAATTGAAGTTAAAAAAGAAGTCCTTTAAGAATAAAGGAAATAAGAGATCTTTCAAGTAATCATTCATTCAAAAAGTGAAAGTCAATATTTATAAAAAGGTTTGTTTCTTCAGTAAAATAACGGAACATATGAAGAAAAACTGCTAGAATTTTTTGAACCCTCTAAAAAATATCCACCAAGTGGGAGTATTTTTCTTGTACCATATTTTTCTATATTGAACCATTTGAGAAGACTCTGAATGATTTCGATGGAAACAACTTTACACATATGAGTAATGATGAATAAGCAACTATTGACGGATAAGGACTTATAAGTTATATCTTCCAAATAATAATACATTTGAAATTTTTTATTGTCTTTATGTTCCTACCATGAGGAAAAGCTTGTTGTTAGTAGTACCTCTTGGAAAACTTGGGTTTTGATTTTTCTTTGGTAATAATAAGTTTGTTATGTATAAAGACAATGATTATATTCTAGAAATATGTAACCAAAACACAATATTTGATTAATCGTGTTCACAATAGTTCAATCCTTTTAAGAATTATACTTTAAAAATAACCTAAAGGAATGAGTATATTATAGAAAATCAATAAATAATCTATTAACAAATTTGTAATCAATTTTACGTGTTGGCAAACTATGCATAAGATGTGAGATAAATAAGCTAACCGAATTAGATCAAGAGTATAGTTAGAGATACAAACACGGATTTTTTAAGAAGTTTCCAACTGATTTGTCCTTTCTTCTACCCCATCGTGCTCTATGATTGAGTATATCTTATATGTTTCACTATAACCAAACCAAAAGTATGTTATAGCCAAAATGTACATTTACTTATCCTTCACCAAGAAAGACCCAACTCTTTCACAAGCTATGCCTTCGCGCTGCACTCAACCCCGAGTCTGCTTCATAAGACACGTATGTCAGGTCAACTTTACAATACAAATGAACACATTCAATTACTGCAGCACAGTGAGGGGATGGCTGAAAAGTCTATCTTGCCAAGTGTTCCTCTCACTCGATCGTATTATGATGTTTATAGCCACCAAATAAGTCAGTCTTCCACCATTGTTTTATGATGTTGATAATCACCGTATAAGTCAATAGCGTGTAGAAATTCCCACTGGTCTGTTCCACAGTTAAATTGTGATATATCGGATTTATAGCAAGTATTGGCATATTTTGTACAACAGGATGGAATTAGATTCAACTAGATATAAATATTATAATAAAATATTTTATTAGACATTAAAAATAATTTTCAGTTAATATTTAATTAAATCTCAGTTAACAAGAAAAATTAGGTTTAGAAAATTATTGAATTAAAAACCGAGTATGAATTAAAAAACCAAGTATGATTTAAAATAGTACAATAGTCTAAGTGAAAACAGATTTAAAGAGTATACAAGATGTTATATGGTCACACAGTCAGTATGATGGAATATTTAAAATTATTGTTTGTCCCACTCGTAATTTATAATATCATATTCTACCACCCACTTGGTGCTAATATACCACACATTGCCTTCCAATTAGGCACGATTTAAACATTTGTATCATTTTAATATCTACACGACTTTTAAGTTTGAAAATTTTTTAAAATTCAGTTTTTCTTGAAAATTACGATATTCTAACTGTTGTTAAATAAAATATTGATGATAAAATATTTTTTTAATATATATTAATATATTTTATTCATAATTTTGAATCTCGTTGAACTCGATTGCTAGTTTAACTAACTATATTTTGTACCGGTTATAAATCCGGTATGAACACCAATAAGATAGTGAAAATCAACCATTTTGGCCAACTTTGTGTAGGAAATGAATGGAGGCTGACTTGAGAAGCTTTTCTAGGAAAAAAATCAACCATTTTTGGCCAACTTTATGTAGGGAAACACGGTCTAGAAGTTGTTTCTTAGATTCGCATTGTCATAGAAAATGCAACAAAATTTTTTTGGAGTGTTTGTAGACTTTTGTTTTACATGAAGACTTAATTAAGTCAATGATGGAACACACTTGATGTAGTTCTCCCACTAGCAAGGTATTTGGATGTCTGATATTTACAAATTTGTAAAGATATGGACACATTTTGGGGCCATATGGATACTATATATAGGAAACTACTTTGATCGGATATGGGTTTTGGGTTTTAAATAATGTTGCCATCAGGTCCACCTTAACAGGGTACCTGACCCGACTTAACGCGATTTGAAATTATTGTGTTCGGGTCCAAGATTATAAGGTACAAGTATGGTAATTAGGGTACCTCTTAATTCCGATAAAAGTCGGGTCAAATTTCGGGTTCTTAAATACTCAACCTATTTATTTTTATTTTACCCTAAAAACTTACAACTTACCAACCGGTAATATCTTTTGATAGAGTCTTTGTAAACCCTTCTTACCAAATTGACGTCCATTATTGGTTTTCCACTCCGAAAGAAATATATTAATCTAATTCTAAATTATATTTAAAAATATAATCATTAATTCCTTCTTCCCAAGGGAGTTCATTATATATAATCTTCACAAGGGAGCTCATTATATCTTTATACCCTCCTAATTTTGCCAACTCACTCATAACATTCAACCGCCTTATTAATTATTACAATTTCCTACACAACTAGCTCAATTTATTAGATGCTTGAAATGTGAAAAGACAATGGAATAACAAAATATAAAAAGGCAGTTAACAATGACTCCCCTAAGTACCGTGTCCTCAAGGTTCAACAGTCTAGAAAAGCAATGGTGGAATTCGAACGCGTCTGTCCACGTAGCATCGTCCAAGGAAAGTTTGTGCCACGATCAGTTTATGATGCGATGCACACGATCATGATCTATAATAACTCTTGGAAGTGGGTCCAACTCACTCGTAATAGCAAAATAAGAAAGGTCTAGAGAAGCTATAGGAGTATCGATATGACCCTTAAGCATAGACACATGGAAGACTGGGTAACTAATTGTTCAATCAAGCAATGCTAAGTGGTAAGCCACCTCTCCAATATGCTCCAAAACTTTATAAGCACTATAGAATCGGGAATCAAGTTTTTGATTAGCCGACTACTGAAACAAAGACCGCCGATAGGGTTGGATCTTCAAATAGACTATATCACCAATTGAAAAGATTACGTCATGCTGCCCGAGATCATAGTGAATTTTCATTTGACTTTGAGCGCCAGTCAAATGAACCTTTAAGAGTGGAAAGGCCTCATCATGATCCCTCAACTAATGATCCACCTCACCACTAGCGGAACTCCCTATGACATATCTAGGTACAGAGGGAGGGGAAGTCCAAAAATACCCTCATAGGGAGTGATTCGGATAGCCGAAAGAAAGGTGATATTATACCACTATTATTGTAAAACCCCCTTTTCAGGTTAGGGTTTTACCTGATTTTAGTTTTGCCCTGTTTGGGTCAGTATCAAATCGGTTCGAGCGAGCTTAAGCCAGACCAATTTTTAAAATATGAGTATGGGGCCCAGATGGCCATATGAGCATGTTATGGAGGTTGAGTATGCCAGACATGCAGATGATAGTTTTAGTTATGATAAAGTATAACATGAGTTATCAGTGTATACATGAGGTATACATATGATTTTTATGAGTTAGCTAGGATTTTAGGCCTAGATCTAGGCCGTTGCAGCGTTTATCATCTGTTTGGGATTTTCTAGGTATTTCATTTACATGTAGCATATGAATTTTAGATTACTCGATTGTGCCCCTATGGGCCCAGCTTAATTGAGCTCAGGGTTTCGAGGCCCATTTGACCTTCTTGTTTTGAATCCTGCCTATTTTTTGGACTCGAGTCAGTTTCAACTTTGGATGAGTCCCATATGTATATTGCATATACCCATAAGTAGGCCCTAATAGACTATGAGTTGTCAAACGTTTAGATCATGCCACGTGGCAAGACCTGAGCCATCCACCTCAACCCTAGTTTTCTCCCATTTATAGTTCAAACATTTCCATTGATTTTCAGAGTTACAGCCTTTAGCGCCTCCACCACTTCGGCTCGCCGCCGGCAAGTTTCCACCTCGCGCCCGGCCACCATATCGGTATGACCGTGATCACCTCTTGGCTGGCAATTAGTCCGTACCCACAATCGCCACCCGCACTCGCCGACGACAACATTTTTGCTGTCAGTTTTTGCCGTGACAGCTTCCTCCCACCAAGATCATCCGTTTGAAACCGACACTGACATCCCACTATAGCTGCGATCATCGTCGGTGACTCACATTTGCTCGGCGGCATTTTCCATCGTTTCCGGTCATTTTCTTGCTAGCCACCGGCCAAACATTGCCTACCGTTAGGCCAGATAGGTTCATCTCATCGAGGCCAACATTTTGAGACCAACCTCGAGCTCCGGCATGGCCTTCATTACCGCTGGCGATATCGCCGCACCCGGCAGTGATACCGTTGCTTCGCGGCCATTTTCCGGCCAACCAACCGCCACACTTTGCCGGTCGTCACCACCATCATGTTCCTTGTCCTCCCCTCCGTCGATCTTGAACAGTGGCGACCCTAGCCTACGCTACCATCGGCATTTTCCGACGACGAGCACCGCCGCCCCTTGTCGAGCCCGTTTACCCATTTGCCCGTGATAACATCCGCCACTAGCTGTTCGAGTCCGCCTAGCCGTGCCCGAGTCTGCCAATCGTGTCCATGTCCATGTCCGTGTCCATCACTCCAAACCAGCCCAGCCGACCCAGTCCAACAGTTTATTTAACCCAGACCAAGTTGGCTTGGCCTCAACTAGGTCTGGTTCAGCTCGTATTTTCACCGTTTCTCAACCATTTTTGGTAATTCTAGAGCCCCTATATTAGTTTAGATGCATATTCACATTGTTTAGCATGTTTGGATGTTATAAGTATTTTTTATTTATTTATTAATTATTTTATTTATTTATTTATGATTATTCATTTCTTGTTATTTATATATTTGTTGACTATGATGAATGATTATATGACTAATTATTGTTACTGATAATGTATTTATTCATAGATATTATTTTTGTTCATGTTTATCTTATTTTATTTAATTAATTGATTGATTATTAATTATTTTCTTACTTGTGTTATTATTTATACGTATTTAGTCGTATGCTCGTATATTTGATATTTATATTATTATTCTTCATGATTAATTAATATTATTTATTTATTTATTATTTATTTATTATTTAATTATTTGTTTATTTAATTATTTATATGTTTACTAACACAAGTATATATGATATTCACTTATGTTTAACCGTGTATTTATATAGTATAATTATATTATTATTACATTATTAGAGTATTATTTATGTTCATTTATTTATTATTTACTTAATTACCTATGAGTACATTTATTTATTTATTTATTATTTATTTTTATTATTGTCTCTATTTGTGTGCAATGTGTTTAGTTGTAGGCTTGTTAGCACTACTTTGTTTATTAGGATGTATTGATGATGTGAGCACATACCACGAGCATACATTATATAGAGATATTAGTATTTTACTTAGTAGTGGATTCCGCTGTAGGTCTTAGAGTCCAAGCTCACCGTAGATACGTAGATACATTTGGAGCTTGGACCATAGGTCCGTAGGACTCTCCCTCTCTACTTGACTCCTTGCGTGTCAAGTTTAATTGTGTTTTAGATGTAGGACTGCATCAGCGGTGTTTTATTAAATTCCTCGAATGTCGAGCCATTTAGCTATGTTTTCTACACATGTTTAATAAAACTACAAAGATGAGATCCCTTGTTGGTTTTCGAATTGAAGCTCCAGAAATATATGATACAAACCTCTTTCCTATGCCTATTATATGAGTATGTGGTTTTTTACGAATTTCACGAATAAAAGAGTGAGCAGTATGGAGATATGTATGAATCGCACTAGTAGTCCTTTAAAGCCCTAAGGTAGTGCGGTGTATGAAGGTACTGCGTATTGTAAAACATTTTCACAATTTGTGGCACTAACTTAACTATTTATTTTACCACTCGAGTACCATGGTGGGTGAAATATGGAGGATTTGAGCACGTAAGCGTTCAATGTATGAATATGAATATTAGCCGTGCATGCAAGCTGACATTTGTTTAAGTATGTTGCTTACCGCCCAGTGTCAAGCAATTCTGAAGTTTCGTAAGTTTCCGTGGGTAATGGAATAAGTTTGTATTAGTTATTTTTCGAACTAGTAACATTCATTACTCACATTTTTCTTGTAATGTATGTAGGTCTTGCAAATCCTAAGTCAACTTTGGTGAGACGACAGATAAATGCTACACACACTTGAGCTCAGTGTAGTTATTTACTTTCTTACTTTTATTTATATTTGATGTGTTTTGATATATATTTAACAATGTCTTCCATTCTTATGACACCAAGCGGGTTGTGTTGATCACTTTTATCGATCGAGTCTTACCGACCAACAACTTTAAACATGACTCGACTAGATTGCAATAATTTTGATTTGGTTCTTAGGTGAACCAAAATCTGGGTGTTACAATTATGCACAAGGCAAGAAGTGGGACAACTCTTTAGGGTGGTCACTGGCATAACATCATAAATATGTTTGTAAGCAGTGGTTATCAGTTTTTCCATCTGTCGTACTCATCTTGAGAGTTGTTTCTTGTAACTTGAAAAATTCCTCCAAATGCCACTGAGAAAAACTAAGTTGCGACTAGCGATAATGGACTCTGGCATGACAAGGATTGTATCACTCTTCAAACTATTAAGCCGCTTGCTTAGCCGTAAAAGTGTGAATAAGGAGAATAAAATAGCAAAATTTGCTCAAATGATATACCATCATGAAGATACATGAGTAACTACCGGAACAAGGCAATCACTTCTCTCGTCTGGTTTCCTTTCAGTTCCAATGCCGCCATCCACTTTGGCGGGTGTCCCTGTGCTAGGGCCGGTTGTGGTCAACTAACTTAATGGAAGCTGCCATGTGCTTGTCAACTTCCCTTGGAGAGCTTGCTGATCATCCTACATCTTGGCCAGTTTCACCGCCCTAGTTGGTGGAAGTGGACATTCATAGCGTTCTCCTCTTTGAGACCGTGCCATGTCACTACACATTGGGTCTTCTCCCACCATTGAAACTATTGGAGGGCCTCTTGCTTGAGGTGGATAGAGGTCAACTCAACACTCTCCCTCTTGGGCCCATAGAAGTCCTCATACTTAATTGGACCTTAACATGGTTGGTGCCCATGACTTCCCCGTTGTGGTTACAATAGTTTACCATTGTATGGTGAATGAAAGGAGCCCCAAACCTGTCATCGGGTAAGCCACGTCCTCCATATGGTAAATCATGGGTAGATGGCTTGTCATATGGGTCAAAGCAAGCCTCTACCGCCTCCACATAATCAGCCCATGGGTTTACCATTTCGTTCTAGACCCCATCATCATACTTAATAGCCTGTTTGTCCAATAGTTTCTGTACTTTGCTGTTGGCGACAGTCTCCGGTAGGTGAAAAGTGGCTGTAAGGGCAGTGAACGACTGCTATCCAAGTCGCTATGGTGAATCGGTCAAACCTGGCCACCCCTATCCATCTCAGGCTGCAAGGGTAGGCCACCATTTGAAGAAGCCCAGAGATGGTGATGATGGTGATCTGAGATTGGCACAATCCCTGAAAGAGTGACTGTAGTAAGGGCCTAGACACCAACCCTGCCCAAAAATGGTTTGTTGGCGCCACCCTCTCTAATTGATTGGAAAGGTGGACACTAGAAAGGGGTTGGGCAGTGGGGTTAGCCACAATAAGATGGGGGTCTCCTCGTATTGTTGTCACTTGTGTACCGATAACACCATCTTATATGACTTGATTGCAGCGGTGTTTTGATCGAGGACGTTGTTTTGATCATAATCATCCCCGTCATTTTCATAGGTCAGCGCCTTCTCCTCATTATCTTTCTCCTTCGTCAACTTTAACAAAGTTGATAGCAGATTGGTGACAGAATCATGATTTCATTGGATTGACCCCTTGGTCTCATGCATATCATGCTCGAGTGCCATTAGGACATCCTCCACAACCTTAGCTCTTGTCTGGTTCATCATGATTTTCGAATGGGAAGTGCTTGGATGCTGGGGGATCAAACGGCTCTGAATGCCAATTTGATAGAGTCTTTGTAAATCCTTTTTACCAAATTAGCATCCCCAATTAGTTCTCCACTCCAAAGGGGATGTGATAATCAAATTCTAAATTCTACTTAAAATGTTCTTCATTGATTCCTTCTCCACAAAGAGTTCATTATATATTTATATGTTCTTTATTTCACTATCTCACTCATAATATTCAACCATCTTGTTAATTATTACAATTTCTCACACAACCGACTCAATTTATTAGATGCTTGAAATATAAAACAACAACTAATAACAAAATACAAAAAGATAGTTAACACCTTTCACGTTCCCTCTCAATGCCTAAACGCTTGTTCGCCTCCTCGCCACCGTGAGATGCCACCAGTGTTGAGATAGTACCAGTGATGAGATTCGACCACACTCTCTTCTTGCTCGGCAAATCAATCCCTACCACTGGCGTTCGTGCTCTATTGTAACTTGTAGGTGATCGCCTTCCCTCGTTTTCTTACTATGAGTATTAGATTAAAACACTTTTTGTGTGAATTGTATTGTGGACGTAGATTACTACTGGTTATTTAGTATTTTTCCTATTGGCACTTATTTTTTGTGTTTTCTTGGTTGATTTGTAGGAATATACAGTGGGTTGCTGGGATTTGTTTGACTTGTGAGTTGTATTCTATGATGTCGTGGTTATAGGGTATATTGGGTGGATTGTAACAATGAGCATCAATATTACACTGTGTGTATTATTTTCCTTTTGTTGCATATTTTTTTGTGTTTTTTAGTTAATTTGTGGGAATATATATATG
Organism: Piper betle; assembly: GCA_033002965.1. Taxonomy (NCBI): domain Eukaryota; kingdom Viridiplantae; phylum Streptophyta; class Magnoliopsida; order Piperales; family Piperaceae; genus Piper; species Piper betle. The sequence goes on along the minus strand of JAURVB010013390.1, from coordinate 39,251 downwards.
TAAAACCCCAACTTCGGGCTATGGTTTTACCCGATTGTAGTTTTTTCAGTTCGGGCTAGTCTCGAGTTGGTTTGAGCGAGCTCGAGCCAGAATAATTTTAAGAATATAAGTATGAGGCTCAGATGGCCATATGAACATGTTTGGAGGCTGAGTATGCCGACATGCATATGATAGTTTCAGTTATGATACATTAGAACATGAGTTATCAGTGTATGCACGAGGTATAAATATAATTTTTATGAGTTAGCGAGGATTTTAGGCTTAGATCTAGGTCATTGCAACATTTAGCATCCGTTAGGGATTATCTGGGTATTTCATTTGCATGCAACATAGGAATTTGGGATCACTTCCTTGTGCCCCTATGGGCCCAGCTTGATTGAGTTCATAGTTCGAGGCTCATTTAACCTTCTTGCCTCAATTCCCACATATAGAGTCAATTTTAGGACTCGAGTTAGTTTCGACTTTAAACGGTCTCAATCCGAGCTTTTGTCCACATGTATATTGCATATACCCATAGGTGGGTCCCACTAGGCCATAAGTTATTGAACGTTCAGATCGTGCCACTTGGCAAGATCATAGCCGGTCATGTCAGCCCCGGCTTCACCATGATATATATCTAATGATTTTTCACGTTTTTAGAATTTACACTCTTAAGAGCCGCCACCACTTCAGCTAGCAGCCGACAAGTTTACTCCTGGCCCCCAACCACTGGATCGGTACGACCATGACCACCTTGTGGCCGGCTATCAGTTTGTGCCCATGATCACCATAGGCACCACCGCAATCGCCCCCAGCGACAACATTTTTGTTGTCGATTATCGTCTCAGCCGCCACTCTTTTGGGCCATTTTCCGGCCCCGGTGACTATCCTCCGACAAGGCCGTCTACCCTAAAAGCTTCATCTTTCTAAAATCTACATTTTGAGACCACCACCATCGCAGCCATGATCGTCACCAAAGACGTTGCCGCACCGGGCGGCGGTACGCCCCCTTCCACGTCGATTTCTAACCAGCCACCAGCCGGACTCCACCAACCTCCTCAACCATCATGATCCTCGTCGCATAGGCCGTCGATCCTGGCCATCGACACTTTCCAGTAACGGAGACGCCACTCCCTTGACCGGCCTGTTTACGCGTGTCGCATTCGACTGCCTACGTTCGCGTCCGCGCCCACCTACCTTATCTTGCTCACCAGCCTGCCAGCCCATGTCCAAGTCCACCCGTCCAGTTCAGGTCCGCTCAACCAATGCAACCCATTTTCCTATTAACCCAAACCGGGTTGGTTCAGCCCATTTGGTTCGGTCTGGTTTAGCTTGGTTCGGTCCAATTCAGCTCATTTTCTAACCATTTTCGTTTGTTCTTGCACCGTTTTCCATAAGTTGAGAATCTCTATGGTAGTTGTGATGCATATTAACATGATTTAGTATAATTGGATGTTATAATTATTTTTCTTTATTTATTGTTTTATCTATTTATATATTTATTTATTATTCAAAATTATTTATGTATTTTTATTTATATGTTTATCATATATGATGACTTTTTACATGATTATTTGTTATTATTAATATTATATGTACTTATGAATATTAGTCTTATTGTGTTAACTAAATTGTATATATATATATATGTTTATGTGTATATTATTATTTATTTGTATTTAATTATATGTTCTTGTATTGTTTTACTATGATATTATTAATATTTATGATTAATGAGTATTGTTCATGTAGTTTTATTATTTATGTAGTTCTATATTAATTATGTAGTTTTATTATATTTTTATTTATTTATATGTTTACTAATACAAGTATATGTTGATATTTACTTATGTTTACCTCTATATTTGTATAGTATAATTATATTATTATTTTATGATTAGAGTATTGTCCATGTTTATGTATTTATTATTTATCTAATTATCTATTAGTGCATTTTCTTGTTTATTTATTTATTATTATTATTATGTCACGATTTTTGTGCCATATGTTTAATTATAGGTTTCTTAGCACTATTTTCTTTATTAGGATGTATTGAAGATATGAGCACACACCACAAGTATGCATCATATAGAGATGTTAGTATTTCACTTAGTAGTGGGTTCCGATGTAGGTTTCGGAATCCAAGCTCGCCGCAAATGTGCGGATACGCTTGGAGATTGGACCACATGTCCGTAGGACTCTCCCTCTCTGCTTGACTCCCTACGTGTAGAGTTTAATCATGTTTTAGACGTAGGACATCATCGGCGGTGTTTTATCGGATCATTCTGATGTCATGTTATTTAGCCGTGTTTCTCCACATGTTTAATAAAACTACAAGGATGAGATCCCTCCTTGGTTTTTAACAGAAGCTCCTGAAATATATGATACGAGCCACTTTCCTAAGCCTGTTATATAAGTACGCGCATTTTTACGGATTTCATGAATAAGAGAGGGAGCGGTATGGAGATATGTATGGATTGCACTAATACTCCTTCAAACCCTAAGGTAGTGCTGTGTAGAAGGGTACTGTGTAATACAACACATTTCTGGAATTTGTGACGCTAACTTAACTATTCCTTTTGCCACTCGAGTACTATGGCAGGTATAATATGGAGGATGTGAGGGCATGAGCATTGTATGTCTGAATATGAATATTAGCCGTGCATGCAAGCTGACACTTGATTAAGTATATTTGCTTACCGCCCAGTGTGAGACAATTCTGAAGATTCATAAGTTTCCATGGGTAATGGAATACCCATTTGCCAGTTTGTACTAGTTATTTTCGGACCAGTAACACTCGTTACTGACGTTTTTCATATAATATATGTAGGTTTTGCAAATCCTGAGTCAACTTTGGTGGGAGGATAGATAAACACTACATACACTTGAGATCAGTGTAGTTATTTTCATTCTTACTTTTGTTATATTTGATGTGTTGTAACGCATATTTAATAATGTGTTCTATTCTCATGACCCCAAGAAGGTTGTTTCGATATATTTTATCGATCGAGTCTTACCAACCAACAACTTTAAACATGACTCGACTCGATTGTAACATTTCTGATTCGGTTCTTAGGTGAACCGAAATTAGGGTGTTATAGTTGGTATCACAACGATGTCTTGGTCAATTGAGATGGAAAACTTTTATTTTGAGCCAAGTGTGTGGAGCTATCCTTAGCCAAGCTGAAGGGTATTTCATTTGGTATTTTCTCAGTGTTTCAGATTTTTCCTCAGTCAAGTTTGAGCAATGCAAGTTTCAATGTATATAGAAATTATGAGATGGATATGAGATCATGATTTAAGTATATGCCAGTTTCGATCTCACAAACATGTCATGATGAGTTTAGAGACGCGCCCTTTCCTTTTAGGAGTATTTGGGACATGGTTTATACTGTGAGACAGAGTTATTAGAGATGACACATACAAGGAGTGGAAGTATGAAGACACTAACAAAGTTAGTTGGCGCTTGAGTTGGACCACCGTGTGCCCTAAACATACCCATTAGGCATACTTTGAGGCCTAATTTGGAGAACTTGGACCTTCAAACAAATCCCTGTGAATGTAGGATGTGACTACGACAGTAGAGCCACTGAAGTACTTGGAGCACACATGAAAGTTTGGACAGATGACTTGAGATGGACCACTTCAAGGAGATAGTAGTGGATGAGGGTGAGTAGTGAGGTGGATTTACAGTCCAACGAACACTTTACCACCTCCCCTCTTCCATTATTGTATGTCTATCCCAACAATATTGTTGGCCACTCTTAAATAGACAGAGCCAGGAACACATCGAGAATGAGAGAGATTATCTTTGACCGTGGATTTGGACGGTTGACCAGATATCACTCGAACTGCCAGTGCTAGATCAGTGATGGCTGTTGAGAACCAGTCAGTGTTTGTATGAGTAGTCACTTCAGATTCCATGAGAGAAGTGTAGGCTCAGCATTGGTTTCTCATCGTACGTGTTGCCACCACATCCGTACCTCGTCTGATCAAACACACATGGTTGGAAAACCTGAGTAGAATTATTACCAACTATTTTTAGGAGACCAATGTGTGCTCAACATTATCTTTCCATCATACGTGTCACCACTATGATCCAGACCCTTCTGAATCAGACACGCATGGTTGGATAACCTGTGCCAAGTTGATAACAACTACCTTTGAGGAGATAAACACATGGAGATGAACATGCAAGAGACAGTAATGGGTTCATGATGTACATGATCAGGATCAAGCTTCAGCACTTGGAAAGCATAACCACTGTTTGAGTAGAACAACTGCTGTTCAACTTGCCCAACCACTGACCGTGATGAACAAACACCGTCCGAGTTGCCCAACCACTGACCGTGATGCACTACCACCGATCCGTGAACCACAACTACCATGCGTGATTCCCAACCACCGTTCGTGTATTGCACTACTGCCGACCAAGTTGAGTAGTTGTTGTGAAAGTAAGGGCAAAGTAATTACCTCACCCTACAAGAAGGCAACTACTTGAGGATGTTCTTAGTTTTGCACAGAAACCATATGTCACAGCATTGAGAGCAGACTTGGGTTCAAGATTGAGGACAAGATATAGCTACAATAACATCAGCCAGACAAAGGAAAGTTAGGTGCACTAGAATTATTTGGATGTGATGGCATATGATTGGCTTCACCAGCCATCTTGCATACCATCGCCTTAACTTGACATTCTTGGGTAAGATGTGTATTGCAAGATATACCGACATGCAGATGATAGTTTTGGTTATGATAAAGTAGAACATGAGTTATGAGTGTATACGCGAGGTATACATATAATTTTTATGAGTTAGCCAGGATTTTAGGCCTAGAACTTGGTCGATTGCAACGCTTAGCATCCATTTGGGATTTTTGGGTATTTCATTTACATGCAGCATAGGAATTTGGGATCACTCGATTGTACCCCTATGGGCCCACTATGATTGAGTTCATGGATCGAGGCCCATTTAACCTTCTTACCTCAATTCCTGCCATCGAGTCACATTTAGGACTCGACTCACTGTTGGCTTTGGACGGTCTCAATCCGAGCTTTTAGTCCACACGTATATTGCATATACCCATGGGTGCGTCCTACTAGACCATGAGTTGTTGGACGTTTGGATTGTGCCACATGGCAAGATCCGAGCCATCCAAGTCAGCCCTGGCTTCACTATAATATATAACGAGAGATTCTTCACGATTTCAGGATTTACACCCTTTAGCGCTGCCACCACGTTGGCTTGCCGCCGGTTAGTTACCGCCTCCCCCCAGCCACTACATCGGTACGACCATGACTACCTTGCGGCCTGCTATCAGTTTGTGCCCATGTTTGCCACTGGCACTGCCACAGTCGCTGCTGGCAACAGTGCTTTTGCTTATCGATTTTTGCCACCGCCGCCACCCTTTCGGTCCATTTTTTGGCACCGGCGACTGTCCTCTGGAAAAGCCGTCTACCCCAAAAGCTTCATCTTTCTGAGATCTACGTTTTAAGACCACCCACAACCACCGCCCTGGCCATGATCGCCACCGACGACGTCACTGTACCCGGCGGCGATACCTCCCCTTCCACACCAATTTCTAGCTAGCCACCGACCAGACTCCACCGACCTCCTCCACCATCATGATCCTCGACAAATAGGCCATCGATCCTGGCTAGTGGCATCCCCAGCTATACCGCCGTCGGCATTTTCTAGAGACAGACAACGCTGCTCCCCACGCTGGCCCATTTACCCACGTCGCGTTTGCACTGCTTGCGTTCACTCCCGTGTATGCCTGCCTGATCTTGCTGTCTAGCCCGCCAGACCCATGTTTGAGTCCGCTAGCGAGTTCAGGTCCACTCAACCAACCTAGCCTATTTCCCAGTTAACCCGACCGGGTTGGTTCAGCCCATTCGGTTCAGTCTCGTTTAGCTTGGTTCAGTTCGGTTCAGCTCATTTTCTCACTATTTTCGTCCGGTTCTTACACCGTTTTCAGTAATTTGAGAACCTCTATATTAGTTTTGATGTATAGTCACATGGTTTAGCATAATTAAATGTTATAATTATTTTTCTTCATTTATTATTTATTTATTTATTTATTCATTATTATTTGTTTATTTTTACTTATATGTTTATCATATATGATGAATGTTTACATGGTGAATTGTTATTATTAATACTATATTTATTTATGAATATTAGTCTTATTATTTTTACTAAATTGTATATATATATATATATATATATATATATATATGTTTGTTTGTTTGTTTGTTATGTGCATATTATTATATTTATTTGTATTTAATTATGTATTCTTGTATTGTATGACTATCATATTATTAATATTTATGTTTAATGAGTATTAACTAATTGCTTATTTATTTATTTATTATTCAATTATTCATTTATTTTTATGTTTACTAACACGTGTATATGTTGATATTTACTCGTGTTTACCCATATATTTATATAGTATAATTATATTATTATTTTATGATTAGAGTATTGTTCATATTTATGTATTTATTATTAACAAATTATCTATGATTGTATTTTCTTATTTATTCATTTATTTATTTATTATTACTATTATGTCTCAATTTTCGTGCTACATGTTTAATTATATGTTTTCTAGCACTGCTTTCTTTATTAGGATGTATTGATCATATGAGCACACAACACAAGCATGCATTATATAGAGATGTTAATATTTTACTTAATAGTGGGTTCCAAAGTATGTTTCAGAGTTTGAGCTTGTTGTAGATGTGTAGATCAGTTTGGACCAGAGGCCCATAGGACTCTCCCTCTCTGCTTGACTTTCTGCGTGTGGAGTTTAATCAGGTTTTAGACGTAGGGCGACAATGGTAGTGCTTTTCTATTCCTTTTGATGTCTGCCCATTTAGTCATGTTTCTACACATGATTAATAAAACTATAAGGATGAGATCCCTTATTATTTTTCAGAACTGAAGCTCTAAAAATATATGATATAAGCCTCTTTCCTAAGCTTATTATATAAGTACACACATTTTTATGGATTTCATGAATAAGAGAGTGATTGTATGGAGATATGTATAGACCACATTAGTACTCCTTCAAGCCCTATGGCAGTGCTGTGTACGATGGTACTGCGTATCGCACCACATTTCTGGAATTTGTGCCACTAACACCGTTCCTTTTGCTACTTGAGTACTGACACAGGTCTAATATGGAGGGTGTTTGTTTACTGCCCCTATGTGAGACAATTTTAAAGTTTCATAAATTTCTGTGGGTAATGGAATACCAATTTGCTAGTTTGTACTAGTTATTTTTCGGACTAATAACACTCGTTACTGATGTTTTTCATATAATCTATGCAGGTTTTGTAAATTCTGAGTCGACTTTGGTGGGATGATAGATAAATGCTACACACACTTAAGATCAGCGTAGTTATTTTCATACTAACCTTTATTGAATTTGATGTGTTTTAACGTATATTTAACAGTGTCTTCTATTCCCATGACATTAAGAAGGTTGTTTCGATCTATTTTATCGATTGAGTCTTACCAACCAACAACTTTAAACATTACTCGACTTGATCGTAACATTTCTGATTTGGTTCTTAGGTGAACCGAAATTGGGGTGTTCCAATATAATAGGTTGTATGCTATATAATGTTATCGTTGTAGTGATTTGATTTGTTAAAATGATAAATTGCTTTGGGTTTCTTGCAATTAGTGGCTACTTTGATTGTCATTGTTTATTTTTATTTTTTAGGTTTGACCAATCTATCTTGATTGTATGGTAGGTTTGCTTTTGTAAATTTCTTGGTTTGAAATTGGCTTGAGGTGTCTTATGCACTTCTATAATGTATTTGGATAAATAGAAGAGATGCAAATTACTTTATTGACATTTAGTAAAAACAATGTTAAGAAATGAGAAAATTTTTTTTTATTTTCACATATATTTTGCAGCTCTTGAATGATAGTTAGATTATCATGTTTTGTGATTCTACCACTCTAGCTCTTCGACTAAAGTGCATGTACTTGTCTTCTTGTTGAAGATGTTGCAATTTGTGTTCTGTGGTTTATGATACTTTCCTGCAGTTTATGAAGCTGATTTATTTTTCTAGTTTTTTAATGTAGTTGTCATGGTAACCAAACTAGTAGTTTTGAAAACAAAAGAGGTGCCAATCATCTTCTCATTTTCATGATATTCCACCTTTCTTATTTTGGGTCTGTAAGCAAATGGGTGTGTTTTACTCGATAAGAAAGATATATATAATTATAAGTTCTTTATAACAACAACTTTAGAATAGATTCAAACTTTATAACCTAATTTTGGGTAAAGGGAGGGAGGACTGGTTGTGTTTTGTGAGGGTGGATTTCTTCAATAAAATCCTTCGGTTCTACTGATTATGACTTACTGATGTGGTTTGGTGATGTGGGTTTCTCCCTCAATTAGCAAATAAATTGTCATATATTATATTGGATGATACTATAGAGCCTTGGTATTTATTTTGTTGTCCTCATTTGTCCTCATTTGTTGTAGGTAACTCTTAACTATTGTGGGATTGTTTGTTTTGGCTATATTTTGACATTTAGTGAAGCCCACGTCTTTTCCCCGATGGGTTCTATGCCAGTTAGGTCTTAACCCGGACCAAGTGGTTTGTCTGGCCCTTTTGGCTGTGAATCTGTCCATTGTAAGGTGTGATTGACCCAAGGCCTTAGCCTCCTGCCAGATTCAGTTGACCCAGGTACATGCTACCTCGCCACAGCTTTTATTTCAGTTTTTGGTTGTGTTGAGTTCACTTATGTTTAGGATTGTGTCCCTCATGAGCCTAGATTATTGTCATGTGTGTGGAACCTCTTTTCGGACGATCCTAACCCATGTGGGACATACAATGTAGTTCTCGAGGTCCCACGACTGCCTTAGGGCCCTAAAGTGTGCACAACTATGCTAGGTGCAAGGGTGCCCTCCCAGCACCCTAGTGCCAGCCCATTCAGGGTTAGGGCTTTATGTTTGTGTGCAACAGTGTTGGACCAATGCGCATGTGTCCAAATTTGAAAATTTCCCCACTTTTTCTGGCTCAAAGCTACTCTTCTAGTGCCCTTGTGCCCAGACGGGTGACCCAACTTTCCATGTGGGTTGGTCCAATAGGAGCACGTGCTTGGTTTGTTTAGTTTTTGTGGTCTGACTTGGCAAAGGCCAGGGTAAAGGTGTTGGCCAGATGCCCTTGCATTGGAACTGTTTGCCGCCTATAAATACAATTTCTTCTCCTCCATTTTCACCTCTTCACTTACTTGCTCCACCCTTGCCTCTTCCCTCTCTTGTCCACTTCATCCACAATACTTCCTAGTTTCTCCAAGCCTTCTCCAAGCCCCTACAAGACCTAGGAATTGAAGGTCTTGGGGTAGGAAGCCTCAAAAGACCTCCTCTTAGCCAGATGTAAGGCAATGGTTCCACCTTTCCCTCCTTTTGTGGCAATTTTATATCTGTTTGGGTGCTTTGCATGCTTATGTGTATTTTTGATGTATTGTTTCCTGTTAGATCTCTTTGTTAGGAGCATTTAGGATTTTGTTTCCTCATTTTTTCATGCACAGAGTAATTGATGAGTTTTACAAGTTACGTGTGTAGATCTATGCCTTATTTCGGTAGAAAATTGATATCTTGTGCTGTAGATTAGAGTTTTGCATTGTGTTTATCTTGAAATATTCATAAGAGGTAGATATACAAGTTGTATGAAGAAGTGTTCATCTAACTATGTCTTTGTGAGCACACATGGAAGTAAAAATTAGTGAAAAGTGGCAGCTTTACTATTTTTAGTAGCCTACCCGCTACTTTCCCAAATTTTTACAACATGTTGTCAGCTGCATTTGGATGCAATCTCTTGCACCATTGTATCTTGTGATGTTAACTATTCAATGTTAACTTTATCAGAAAACAAAACAAAACTATTCGGTGTTAACATATCATGCTAAAATACATGATTAAGGGTCCCAAAGTGTGTTGTATGTATTGTGTTGTTGATGTGTTATGTTATGCTCTGAGATTTTGTTCCTTGGTGAAGTTGTTAAAACATGTTATTTAAATCTATAAAAATTACCTAATACCTTACTAAGTGTCTATTGAAAACATGTAAATTTTTATCTGAGTTAAAAATTATTTAGGTGTGTAGTCAATCGGGTTTTTTGGAGTGAATACGGATACAGGGTGAAACCCTACTTCCCTCGCTCTGGTTGCAAAATCCTAAAGACTAGTTCTTTGGTGATGAAATTCCTTGAACTTTCACGCAAACCTTATGATGTTTCCCAGTAACATCACCCTAAAATTTGGGAGTCATTGGCTCTTTACACTTTGTAGTAGAAATTTCCCAAGTTGGATAGGTCCAACCAACTCTAGAAATAAACTGCCACCTTCTTCGAGTTCACTTAGGCTTAAATACTTAGATTTTGGACTTGAAATTTCATGGGAATTAACTTCACGGTGTTGGCTAACTCCCAGAGTTTACCCTGGCTTATGTGGAGTCTTGAAGCCTATGATCTAACCTTAGGAAAATTGGTGTGCAACCCAGAAATATTGTTCCCAATACCTTAGCCTAACCTTAGTGGGCCTAGTTTACCATGTTGGCCGATGGGCTAGCACTTGGTAAAATTTATGTCGCACTCTTAGGATGTCAATGCCCATTTTTCATATGAATTGGATGTTGTTTTTCCTATCCAAAAAATTGTCTGGTTAAGTTTGTTTAATAAAACCTTAAGTATCAGACTTTCCACTAAGTATACTTTCATCCCTAAACCCTGATTAAGTTACCGAATGGGGTTTAATATGTCATTAAGGCAGAAAAATAGTAACTTGTGTAGGTTTGTGTTGTGTATATGTGGAGATTTTGCCTGTTTTTGCATGCCATATTGGTGAGCAAGTGATTAGGGTTTTATTTTCACTTGTTAGGATACGCAGAGTGAGCTTGACGAGTCAAGATGAGGAGTTCGACTCATCCAAGTTTATACGACTCTTCCAGCTCGATTCTCTGGCTCGAGCCTGTCACAAATTTGATTTACGATCAAAGGACGGAGTTGGTGGAGTTTATTGGATCCAACCAACAATGGCCCTTCTAGACAATTTCGTCTATGGTTTAATAGAATTCCAAGGTTGAGATCCTTCGACCACTTTTGAACTCAAAATCCAAAAATTTTATTATATCAGCCCTAGCCAGGCCCTAATATAATATATATACATATGAGTTATGGATTTCTCTTTTGAATGTTCCTCTCTCTCTCTTCAAATCCTTTCTAGCAGTGAAACTCTAGCCATACTGCCTATGACATTTTGGGCATGTGGTTGTTGTGTTATTCATGGTGTTTTAGTAATTTTTCATGGGTGTTGAGACACCTATTTGCCAATATTATTTTACTAGTAGTTATTTTCATACCAATAATCAGCTTGCTTAATTATTTATGATTTTCCTATATATATATATATATATATATATATATATATATATAAGAGTATCCCGTCAGTTATCGGAATATGTGAACAGATCGAGAGGCTTGTGGCGAGGGTGCTGCCTATTTCTTGTATTTGTGGCCTTTGCATTGTGTTACTCTTGCATTTTGGGCTTATGGGCTTATGTATCTAGTGTACTTGGAACTTATGCACTTGAATCGTTGGTATTTTTGTATTGTGATGTGGGTCGGTGCCCTAAACTCATTTATGAATGCATGTTGTGACAAAGTGTTGTGGGGGTATTGTGTGCCTTAGTATTACTTTACTATTATCATTGTCCAAGTATTAACTTTCGGGCAAAGGCTAACATTCGTCTACAGGGTTTGTAACCCTCAAAGTCCCAAAACAAGATGAGGAGCATTTAAGGTACACTAAATGTCTTTTGTTGCAGCCATGTGTTAGCGTGATAGAGTAACGTGGACTAGAGGAGCTTATAGTTCACATTGTATGAAGGGTGCATGTGTCCGGGTATAATATCCTAGAACTTGTTGATGTCAGTGTGCTTTAATTTCGGCTTGCAGGTATGTGGGACAGGTAACCACAACCCCTACGTTACGCATAATGAGATCATCATCATCTAAGACTAAGTTACTTAACACAAAGGTTGAAACTAAATATAAGAATAGGATTATGCATCCACAATTTAAAAGCTCAATCTCTTAACTACAATGGGTTGTGCCCTTTCTGTAGTTCAGAGTAGTTGTAAAACCCAGGCCGTTCGCATCCAAAGTTTTTTAAGTTGGTTCGGTCTTGCTCTTAAATCGGGTTAGTTGGATTTGGCCTTTCTTACCATGGTTTGAGTATGGTATGGTATATGTTCTCCTGAACTTAGTCCCTTCGATGCTTAGTATGATCGTTTGGATGCTACGCACATGGATTTTCTATTTCTGGTTTAGTCGAGTCTAGTCTAATTAGATCTTAGGACTATGTCCCTCATGAGTATTGGTTGCTTGTCGTGTGTTTGGAATGCCCCTTTTAAGTCCATCCAAGCTTGTGGTACCCATGGCATAGTTCTCGGGTTGTGCTGACCACCATGGGTGAAGACCCTAGGCATGCATCCGTTGGAACCAGTGCAACGGACCCCTCCTCGCCACCCTTGAGATTGGACCTGGGGCTGTTAGGGTTTTGGTTCCTGGTGCAAAGGTACTAGCAGGGTGATCTTGCACCCAAACCATATCCCATTTTTGGCCAGGCCACGCCTGTGATGCCAATGGACCATTTCATTTGGTCCACCTAAAAAAGGCCAGCACCATTGTGCCCAGCCAACACCTTTGCGCTGACAATTTTTCCCTTTTCTCTAGCGCCTCCTCCTCCTCTTTTCACATTTCCACTCCCCTTGCTCCAACCTCCCTTCCCTTCTTGATCAATCCTCTCCTTCCTTAGACTCCTTCCAACTCCCTTCAAGATCTCCAAGCCTAGCCAAGGCTTAGAGTTGTCAGTCTTGGGGTGGAAAGCCCCAAGCCCCAAGCGACCTCCCTTTGGTTCATTAGAGCTAAGTTCTCCTCTCCTTTTGCTTATTGTGTTGTGTTTGGTGCATAATCCGCCTAGGTTTTTGCTCGTTTTATATTTTTTTCATAATATTTTTCTTGTAGCTGGTTGAGTTAGAGTAAGTAGGTGCACCCTTTAATTGTTTTGTATTTTTTAATGCTCAAAGGTCACTGATTTTCACATATACGAGGTGAAAATTTCATAACTCATGTTCTAGATTGCTATTTTGCTTTCTATTTGATTTGTTGCATTCATGACAAGAAGATTTACTACATTGACGCACTAAAGGTGCCAAACTTGGTGAAAGGTTGCAGCTTTTAGGGGCCCTGTGACCTAATTGCACATTTCCCCAAGTTTTATGCCTTGACGTAGGTTTCTTATGTTGCCCATCTTTTGTGCTCTTATAGATCTTCATGTGCGCTTCACTTTTAAATTTATCACACTAAGCTAACCATTTTAATTGCACGAAGAAAACCCCTAATCCTTGGTATGTCAAGTGTGATATCGGTGTGCTTTACCATGATGTGAAAATGTGCTCCATGGTGAGATAATTATAAATGCTCAATAAAATTTGTAAAGATTATGGATGAACTTAATAATTGTATACTAGAAGCCTATAAGTTTTTTTATTAATTAAAAATCATTTAGATGTTTAATTTAATCGGTAACCTATAGTGTACAGGAACACAAGGTGGAAGCCTAGTTTTCTAACTCCAGATGTAAAATCCAAAACCCTAGGCAAATGATGATGAAAATACAATAAATTTCTTGCAAACCTTAGGTTATCTCTGGACAACACCATATTAAAATTTGGGAGTCTTTGGAGAAGTAGATCTTGTGTTAGTATTTTTGAAGCCCAATAGGTCCATCAATCTCCATAAACAACTTACCCAATGCTTACATTTCCTGAGCCCACGATGGACCAATCACATGGGATTTGGACCTCAGATTTTACTGGGCTAAAGCCGACATTATTGGATAATCCTACTCATTTTCCCATGCTCATTTGAGTTTCCAAGTCCATGAACGAGACTTAGGAAAATCGGTGTATGGCCATGAAGATTATTCCTAACCCCTAAGCCCAAGCATAGTGAGCCTTGTTTACCGTGTTGGCCCACGAGCTAAAACTTACAAATTTTTATGGCAAAATATTAGAATGTCAGAGCCTACTAGTCCAAAGTTCAGCCCATTTGGAGACTGTTTGTCCCATCCAAAAAATCGTTTGATTATGTCCGTTTGATAGAACCCTAAGTTTGGATTTTTCTACTAAGTGTACATGAAACCCTAAACCCTAATGAAGGTTATCAAATCAGGTTTAATACTTCAAAAACTAAGATAATTAGGTTATTAAGTTTTGTAAGCCATGAACTTTTACACAAGAATGTATCCAATTGCCAGAATAAATGATTTGTTCATTTTTTGGTCAGTTTCTTTTGATTTAATAAACCCTGAATGGTATTTGGAACATGGATTGTGGAACCAAAATTATTCTATCAAGTGTTATGACAAACAAAAATTATATTAGATTCATAACATATACATTATATAAGATTACTTTCTTTTCAAGCCAAGTCATATGCTTAGGACAATCCTTCCTCATGTATTCCATTCCTTCTTTGTATAATGGATAGACTTTTTCCTTTCCCTTTATGCACTTAGCTTTGCTTCTTATTTTTATCATTAGTCACCATATGCACATGCCCACACATATCTTGAATCAATCTCCCTTCCTTTTGAACACACAGGCCAAGAGTTTATTTATTGACTATTTTTCCTTCTATGTGTTATAAGTTATTTTAAAAGGGTTGTACTCACATGAGAGAGAATTAAGGATTAAATGCAAAACGACTCAGAAATCTCAATGTCAATAGACTTGAGTTAAGCATCAATGTTTTTCAATTCCATGATGTGCTTAAGCACATCTCGAATGACAATGAGCTTCATTGATGACAATTTTATTATCAGGGTACTGGCTAATGATTTGTTTGAAGTTTCAACTATTAATCAATAGCCTTCATATAATTATTGACAGACTCACATTCATGAATTGACACACGAATGCTAGTTGTAATGCGAAACTTAATGAACATTAAGCTCAAGTGAATGGATCGCTTTTAAAGTTCAAACTATAAATTTTCTCTTTGAATGCTAGATTTAGTGGGAATAGGAGGCTTAGCCTTGTGAAGAGTAGTCAAGGTTTGTGTACCCCAAATGAAAAAAACTTTCTCCCTCTATTTTTAGTAATTATGATCAACACTTAAGTAGGAAACCTCACATTTATCATCATAAATTATCAAATATGGAACAACAGAACTAAACACAATCATGTTTACTATCACAAATATTGAGGAATATTATATACTAACTTAGAATAGTATGCTTACCAATACAGACATACTAAACTAAGTTAGTATGTCATTAAAATTTACCAGTGACCAAAGATTTTAACACAAAATATATTTGTAATTACTTCAACAATGAAACTATAAAAATATTAAACGTAACTCAATGCATGGGGGCTAATTAAGAAACATAACATATTTTATATTTAACCCTAAATAAATAGAATAGTCATAAAACCTCCTTGTGTGTAAAGCTATCATCATCATGATATTTAATTACAACTTGATGTCCTAAATTCCATATACCTATTTTATGTATATTTTAGGTCATCCATATACTCATTTTATGTGTATTTTATATTAATTGTAGATGTTGTGGCAACTCTTCATTATAAACATGTTTAAGAAAGCATAACACGTTTAAACAATCTATTATGAACATTCAAATGCATTCAGTATAAAGTATAAATAGTTCATAATTGTACAGGACAGTTTATGAAAAGAAGTTCTTGGACAATTTATGAAAAACATTTGGATAACTTGGATATCATATATACACCTCGTACAATTAATCGACAACCGATTTTATTGTCCAAATGTGATAAAAATAGTTGTATGGACAACTATATGAACCAAAAGGTTTCTGTAAAAGTCCATGTTCATGACTAAATTATGTATTGCCCATCTAAATCAATTGGATAGTTCATGGTCAATACACAATGTATATGGATGACCACATAATCATATATGCCCATCTATATGAACCACTTTCGTATTATCTATTTATATATAGATAATGGATCGTTCATCCAACATAAGGCTCATAAAAAATAATAAAGCTCAGTATTATTACCCATTCAAATAAGTGAGAATAATGAGCTTTGAAAACATGACTTAAATTTGGGCATTAAATAAGCGACTGTTACATCCTAGTTGAGGTTGATGGAATAAGATCAAAGCTCACAATAACTAACACTCAAAATGGGCTTTGACATGTCTGGACCATCAATATGTAACAAAGTCCCAGATAAATGATCATGGGCTAGGACTTATAGTTAAATCTCATACAAGCCCAACTAAAATATAATCAAGGCCAATAATGTACAGAAAGCCCAATAGCATAACATGAGCGTTAATATGGGCTTTGTTATATATAAAGGTGTGTGCTCAAGCCCATTCAACTTTTCAGATTATAATATATAAAAGCTCAAATTCATAATAGATCTAACCCAAATTTATGACTAGGCCCAAAAACGCAAAAGAACCCAAAGACTAGGAACTTCATCTTCTCCGTCGGGCAATTTGTAGGAAAAGAAAGGCTTGTTCTCACATATAATTTACATAATCAAATTTTATGGGTTTAAGAAAACATAATCAAAATTTACACAAAACAACCATTCTTCTTCAAGTTGGGCAATGAATCAAATATAATAAAAAACAAAACTCCATTAAAAGGAGAAGGAAATCATGGAAATACAAAATTTCACTTGTAAACTATTTACAGAACATAACCACCTTAATATTTTGATAATAACATCTAAACTATAATGAGCACAACATTATTATGTCAAATAAATTCTAATGGCTTTATTGTAAAATTTAGCCCATCAATTCGATGTTTTTACAACCGGTTTGCCTCTTGGTTTGACTTGGTTAGTATATGATGTGATAGAAATCTATTTTAAAACTAATAGGCTAAGTAAGGGCATGAAACTAGTATACTATTTTAACTTATAAAATAATGCAAAAGCACGAAGACAGAAAACAACGGCCAAAGTTAACACAAGTTTTCTTATTGAAAATGGATTTAGGATGGATAATTTTACTATGAAATTAGGTAGCAGATCCTATTATGTTAATTAAGTTATACATAATTACAGTTGATATCCTAGAAAAAGAATTTAATTATAACAAACTTTCACATCTTATTACAACCTACTGCCCTGGCATCATTTTATATTCTTGTGCGAACAAAACTAGGTTGGTGCATTACGATCAACTTCCTTATATGGATATCTATGATTCTAATGTATTTTTGTAGTTAGAACCTAAAAACTACTTCACCTATGGACATCATCGAACTACATATTTTAAGGTCTTGACCGAATCTCTTAATCATGCAAAAGTTAGTTATTCTCTTAAAACATTACTGAAAGCCATGGAGTAATTAACTCACAATGAGTGCAATAAGATAACACAAATAAGATATATTACATATCAACCAAGATCCATCATATGCCCCATATCAATGTAAGAATAATAATGCATTATAAAGTTCATCAAAGAAGACAACATTGAGAAGAGAAGGGAAAATGCTATGCAAATCTGTAATGGTGAGGCCTTGGTGTGAACTTTTTAAGAGTGCAGTTTCCATGTGACTTGGCTTCCACAACTTCTTCTCCACAGCCTACAACTACTCTTTTAGATTGGTAGTGTGGAGCCAGGGAGGATGAAAGGAGAAAAGATGAAGTGTGGGTTTTCTTCCTCCAATGTCTTCCTCTAATATATGTATGTATATGTTCCCCCTATCTATATTGGTCTCTCTTGACAATGTGAGTGAGGGTATATATAGTTGATATAGGTAGAATTCTTCTTGATAATGTGACAACTTCTTGGTAAGTTCCTTCCTCTAAAATATGAAAGATGTTGATTTTATCATCTACAGCTTTGATTATGCTTGTATCTCCCCTATTATCTCTACAAGTTGTCCCATAGGATTCAAGCAATTTAAATTGGAAGGACATATCAAAGCAATGGAGGAAATTTCCTTGCAACTTCTATCCCAACTAATGCACACGAGTGTCATTTTTAATCTTTGGCAGTAGGTGGATGTGTTCCTTTCTTGCTCCTCAAGGTGTCTGTCTAATAGTTTGATAAAAAAGGCTTGGGTGGGAAGGTGCAGGTGTGAATATTTCATTTCATGGTAAAAAACATGTGCAAGGATTTGTAGGTCTGATTGTGTGCAAAAATTTGCTGGTCAACCATAGGTTTGTGGTGTAGTGGTTTGATCTTACCTGCACATTTAATGTGCACGAGGCTTGTTCAACATCCTTCAAATTTTCATTCTTTATTTAGAATTACATGCAGATTTAAGCATATTTGCTACAACTTGAGATGTTTTAAAATTTTTAAATTTAAGCCAAAAATGTTAGGGAAAATAACATTAGGGCATGAAAATGATATATATAAACTGTCACAATATTATCTTAATTTATGAAGTATCAACCTCACGGACAATTGTTAGACTTTTGTTGCAAAGATAATCATCTTGCACAACAATTATAATAATAATTGACAAGCACTCGTACGCAAAGCAACCATAGTATGCACCCAATCTCGAATCATATATGGTACATAAATTCAGGGCATATGCCCAATAATACAGACCAAATATGTAATACAAAATACATAACGCATAGGACCCCCACCACCACTATGAGCTACAAATTTGCACGCCTAAGCTAGCCAACTCCACAAGGCTTCATCTACATGCATATAGAAAACAAGTCAGTAATCAAATAATTTGATCACCAATCCAAAATAACTAATAATATTTCAAGACTAGTAAATTGGTTGTTTGTTGCCCACAGGATTTTAGAAGTTTCAAAAAAGCCTCACAGTGCTATAAGTAGAACAATTTTCATACCATAAGTAGGCAAATGAGCTCAACAAAATATACATACATACACAACTTACGCCCATACATCCTCCATATAACACCCGTCATCACACTCAGATGACATTTAAATAGTTTGTTATGTTAGTGCCGCAAATTTTGGAAATGTGTTGTGTTACACGGTACCCACATATATTCCACTACTTAGGATCTAAAGGAGTAGTAGTGCAATTCATATTACCCATACAATGTTCCCATGTTTGTTAAAAAACACTCATACTTATAATGGGCTTAGGTAGGCCTTATATAATATATTTTCCAGAGCTTAGCTTTTAAAAATCATCAAAGGATCCCAACTTTGAAATTTTATTAAATTACCAAAAATTTGGTTTAATGGCCCGACATCAGAGGGTTGCAATAAAATGCTACCAACAACATCGTATGCCTAAAACTCGATAAACTTGACACTCAAGGAGCTAAGCAAAGATTAGGCAAAAGAGTTCTATGGGCATGGATAAGTAAAACTCCTCATCTTGTATTAGTGAGCTCACCCCGCGTATCCTAATAAGAAGATGAAACCTGAATCACAATCGGATGACATTGGTATGCAAAATGAGGCGATGCCTCCACACATTTATTTTAAGTTCTAACTTTGTAGTTGATCTAAAAAGAACCTTTTATGTTCTTAGCTTTTATAGAAACTTAATTTCCATTTCAAGACTTGTACATTTGGATTTTTCCATTGACTTTTCTCTAAAGATTTTTAGTTTTCGGCATAACTCGGTTGTTGTGAAAAATGGAACTATGAATTAGGGTTTATTTCAAATCTACTTGCAAAATAATGTGCCTTATAACCAAATGGATATGTGGTACTACTAGAATAAGGCGTTGTGTTATGAATAAAAAATCTTTCGTATTGTGCCACGAAGATTGAGACATATTGCATTCGAAAGAATCAAAAGATTTGTAAATGATGGAGTTCTTGAAATTCTTGATTTCAAAGATTTTGATATTTGTGTAGACTATATTAAAGGAAAACAAACTAATATGTCTAAGAAGGGTGCTAGAAGGAGTTATGAGATATTAAAATCATACATACTGATATATGTTGTTCTGATATGGACTCATCTGATTAGAAATACTTCATTTCATTCATTGACGACTATTCATGATACATGTATCTCTACTTGCTTCATGATAAGTGTTAAGCTTTGGACTCCTTTAAAGTTTTCAAAACTGAAGTAGAGAAACAATGCATGAAGCAAATTAAAATTACGAGGCTGGGCCAAGATGGAGAATTTTATGGTAGGTATTTAATTGTGTACAAGCAACTGCATCATTTGCCAAATTTCTTCAAGAGTGTGGTATTACTACTCAATACATCATGGTTGGTTCACTGGATCAAAATGTAGCAAAATAAAAAAATAGAAGTTTAATGGATATGGTAAGGAGTATGCTTAGAAACATGAAACATTCTCGTTCATTGTGGAGGGAAGCCTTAAGACTGCAACAAATATATTAAATCCGGTTCCTAGTAAAGCTATTTTCAAAACACAATTGGAATTATGGAAAGGTTTGAAACTGAGTTTGAAATATATGTGCATTTGGGTTGCCGGCCCGAGGTTAGGGTAACCCTTAAGAGAGGAAAGATAGACCCAAGGGCTATAAGTGGGTATTTTATTAGTTAAGACGAAAAGTCCACGGTTTATAGATTTTATTTACCATCAAATGTCACTAGAATTGTAGAATTAGCAAATGCAAAATTTCTTGAGAATGACGTGATTAGTGAGAGTGATCTACATCAAAACTTGGTTTTTGATGATGGTCACATAGAAAGTACTCCAAAATTGAGAAGTAGGTTGTTTATTGTCAATGACATTTATTCTAATCATGTGAATGTTGAACAAGTAGTCAAAAAAGAGCCACATCAAGCTGAAAATGCTCTTATAAATCAAATTACTCGTAATGGAGAACAACAATTTAAAGTTATTGAGCAACCAATTGATCAATTACCTCCACAAGAGAATGTTCATGAATTATTAACGAGATCAACTAGAATGAGAAAACTAGCAATATCTAGTGATTTTATTGTTTACATATAAAAATCTAACTATAATATTGGGAAATAAAATGACCCTGAAACATTTTCGCAAGCGGAGAATAGTGATAATTTAAAATTATGGAATAATGACATGAAGGATGAGATAGATTCTATGGTTGCACACTAAGTTTGGGATCTTATTGAGTTGGCTAATGGGGCTATTTGGTTATAAATAAATTTTCAAACCAAAAAATATTATTTTGGCAATATTGAACGTTATAAGGCAAGACTCGTAACTAAAGGATTCATACAAAAAAAGGAATAGATTATCAAGGGACTTTTTCTCCCGTTTCAAAGAAAAACTCGTTCCATATTGTCATGGCATTACTGGTGTAATTTAATTTTGAATTACATCAGATAGATGTGACAACTACTTTTCTCGATGAAGATATAGAGGAAGAAGTTTATATGAAACATCCTTAGGGGTTTTCTACAACTCAAGGTGGGCATCTTGTTTATAAGTTTAAGAAATCAAAGTATCGACTCAAGAAGGCCTCTCGTCAGTAGAATTTGAAATTTCATAATGCAATCTTTTCATTTAGTTTTGGTGAAAACATAAAGGATCAATGTATATACAACAAGGTTAGTGAGAGTAAGATTATTTTTCTTGTCCTATATGTCGATAATATATTGCAAGCAACTAATGATATGAGACTGTTATATGAAGTGAAAAAGCTTTTCTCTAAATATTTTGATATGAAAGATATGAGTGAAGTAATTTACGTTATTGACATTAAGATTCATAGAGATAGATCTAAAGGTATTTTGGGTTTGTCTCAGAAAGCCTATATCAATAAGGTTTTTCAGATATTTCAAATAAGTAACAGTACACCTTCTGTGGCTCCCTTTCCCATAATGAACGATGATAGTTTTAATATGGATCAGTGTCTGAAAATAAAATTGAAAGGGAAAAAATGAAAAATATTCTATATGTTTCAGTAGGTGGAAGCCTTATCTATGCACAAGTTAGTACAAGACTAGACAATTTATTTGCTATTGGAATGTTATGAAGATATTAACATAATCGTGGCATTGAACATTGGAGAACAACAAAGAAGGTAATAGGTACCTTTAAGGAACTAAAGATTGCATGCTTATATATAGAAGAGCTTTCAACTTGGACGTTGTTGGATACTAGATTCGGATTATCCTAGTTACATTGATTCTCATAAATCTACATCTAGATATATGTATATACTGGCTAGCAATGTATCTTGGAGAAGTGCGAAACAATCTTTATTGTCTACTTCCACTATAGAAGCTGAGTTTGTTTTGTATTTTGATGCTACATCATAGGCTATTTGGTTGAAGAGTTTCATATCTGGGCTTCGAGTAGTTAAGTCTATCTCAAGACCATTAAAGATATATTATGATAAGTCAGACTTTGTTCTTGGTTAAAAATAACAAAAGTGGAAGTCGAAGTAAACACACCGACATTAAATATTGAACCATAGGGGAACGTATTAAAGTGAATAATATGCTCATTGAATGCTTTAGCGCTGAATTTATAATTGCGGATCCTTTGACAAATGGAATGCCACCAAAGTTGTCCAAAGATAATGTTGCCCATATGGGACTTGTTGAATTTCAAATTTAATATATATTATTATGTATATAGCAACGTTGTGTGATGAAACTCTGACATTTAATTGTCTTCTCATTATGGCTTGTCAACATTAAATATTTAACCATATAGGAACGTATTAAAGCAAATGATGTGCTCATTGAACACATTAATGTTGAATTGATGATTGAGGATCCTTTAATGAAAGGTACGCCATCAAAGTTGTTCAAAGATCAAGTTGCCCATATGGGAATTGTTCGATTTCAAGTTTCATAGATGATGCTATGTATATAGCAATATTATATGATGAAAATATGATATTTATTGGTCTTCTCATTATGGATATTACATTAAATTGGAGAACGACAAAATTGTTGCATATATATAATATATATGTGTTTGGATCTGAATAAACATTGATAGCTTATTCATAAAGTTATAAAACAACATTGAAGACTTTTTATGAGTACTTAACATTATAATACATAGAAGGTAAAACTTAGCTAAAGAAGACTTACTGCTATGCTTCATGTATAATATTCTTGTTTTAAAGTATTAATATTTTGGATAATATTATGTATGGTGACACATGTTCGGACCAAGTTGGAAAATATTAGAATTTATTTAACATAATGTCATCCTCACCATAGTTTATATGTAATTATCAAAATATTATAGTGGTTAGGTTTTGTAAATAACCACCATGAGTGGTTATTTCTATAAATCCTTGATGGAAGGAGTCATATATTTCTCTTTCATCTTGGGTCTCTAATTGGCTTTTTATATTCTTTGGACTCACCATTGAGGAGAATAGATAATAAATAAAACTTCAAGATCTGTTTCCTAGAAATCATCATGGCAAGAGGAGGTATGTTTTGATTCATGTAAATATCATATACTGGTTTGATATACATAAAGCAACATGTATGGCTGGGATTGACAAATTTCCCAAGCCATAAATAAGGCGAAGATGGCAAAGGTCAAATTTATTAAATATAAATGGTAATATTGATGAATCGAATTCATCAAATAAGAATGAAGAATCATGAAAATTAGGAAAGCATTTGTGAAAGATAACAATCAAACATGAATGACACAAATGGTCCCTTCTCTAGGAACAAATGAGGTGTTATGTATAGTTTAAACTCAGCCATGGCTCCGAGTTATATGGATATGTGAAGATCCGAGCTGAACTTGGTGGAAAACTTGAAAAATATAAAGTTCAAGGGATAACTCAATTGACTCGATGATCAGCCAACGTGTAGTTTTTAATAAACTTCCCTAAATTGGTGTCGACTCGGAGCTATGAATGATATTTGGGTTGCCAATTTATTTACCCAAAATGAAGCTAGCGTTGCTGGCCATCAAACCGTGCAATACTAGGGAACTGCCTTTTTGCTTGTGGAAAACTAATAACCATAAATCTAAATAATGTACCTTTAATTTTTAAAAGGACTAATTATTCAAAAAATTTTTTGTTGAAAAAGAGCTACTTATGAACTAATTATATGACCATATTATATAATATATCTAGTTTTATTTTTAAATACATATCTATTTTTAATAATCTAAGAAAAATAAAAATTTATTTTATGATAAAAAAGTAGGAGATTCAACTAATCAAATTACAATAATAATAAAAAAATTACAATCAGTATAATATATCTCCTAATTCAATTAGAGTCTTCTATCTCTATGATATCAATCATTATAATGTACCTCATTATTCAATAAGAGCTCGTCTATAAAATTATAGACTTTTGTAACGCATGTAGCATGCATAACATTTTGCCTAGTTTATGTAAGAGACAACTGTCTAAAAATATGTATTCAATATGGACAAAATATTGTTTATAATATATTGTAGACTTGTCAGTAGGGATGGGTTCAGTCAGATACGGTTATATCTATTTTCAGTGAGAATCTACACGTCCAAACCTATATTTGATCCAAATTTGAAGATGTTTGTATCGGACTCGAATCCACCAAATCCATATTCAATTTATATATGACTCAATTTGCATGCCTTCACTCAAATTTTAAAATATAAAATATAAAAACTTAAATATTTTAAAATATAAATTATAAAATATCAACTATTTAATATGTTATCGTGTTTGTGCATGGATTTGTAAGCCTTTGCTTGATGGATGGCTAAGACGGGAGTGCTAGGGTTAGTCAAATGGATAGTTGTCCCAAGGTACCCGTTCCACTAAAATTACGAGTTATCCTATAACCAAAACATAGAAAACAAGTCAAAGAAATATTTTTTCGTGGTTATGTGTCCATGTGAGTTCCCACATTAGTCCATGACAAGTTTTGTGTTTACAATCTACTATTTTTATGATATTTTACAACTTACAATTAGAAGTGGAAGTGGATTTTTCCCTTTATTTGCCTACTTCAAATATTGCATATTTCGCTGACTATAAAAGTCTCCAACCGGCGGTGGTTATGCTATAGTGAATATCACTTGGACTCTCACGATATTTTCGGGCAAGTATGTGTAATGGGGTCACCAATAGTGGAGAGAGCTAATTATGATCACAAATTAAACCAATTAGATCCCACTAATTTTTAGCATCCCTAAGCAGAAGATGATGGACAAGAGTCGGAAGTTTTAGACAATTAAGCACATGCGAGAATTAACACTAAGCTCATCAAATTCTAAGTGATCTAGGTCACGAATTGTGTGAAAAAGTCAAACTAAACTTAGTAATTGAATCAATTACAATTTGCATAACAGGACCCTAAATGAACAAGTAAACAAATCAGGCCTAATTCAATCACAGACTCAAGTTTTTGGAGAATTCATTAAACCATGCAAGTTAAATACAAGAGTATTGAGTGGGATAGGCATAAGTAATAAAATAAGTATAGAGTAAATAAGAGAAAGGATAGGGGAATGATGTACAAGACATAAGAAGATTTATAGTTGTTCGAAACTCTACTCTAGTCTCCTATCACTTTAATGTTGTACAGAATGTAAGTCTTTCTTGCTTCATTATAGCACAACTTGTACACGTTGAAGCCATCTACAAGACTTTTTTAAAAGCTGTCTTCCTAGAGCCAAGAAGCTTGAACACTTTTAACATGATAGAAGTTTACAACACTGGAAATAAAATCCCACTCCTTTTATAGGCTTACCCAAAAAAATCAACGTGCCTACTCCTTATCCTTGAGGCAAGGAGCTTCCTTCCAAGTCCCACGAGCCATGAAACCTTCCTCTTTCCACGAACTGTGAAGTCTACTCCAACCCTAGCTCACCCCGAAACCAAAGAGCTACTTCGTATAAACTCTCTCCAACAAATAGCCTAAACCTTCTCTGAGCTCTTCTCTTGACCCAAAGGCTTAACCTACCTTCATGCCTTGAAAGTAAAAAATCCACCTCCACACCTTGGAGGCAATCCCCCTCCACACCTTAAAAGTAATCAACTATTCGAGCATCTTTATTCAACACCATGGCCTAGACAGCTACACTCACTCACTCATAACACAAAGAGTTTACAAATAAGTTTCATACATGTGTGAAATCCTCACCAAGCTTTTAGCATACATGCCTTAGGCTAATACAACTCTCTTAGGCATAAAAGTAAAAACACAAAGGGATTCGCTAGCAATATAATATCCTAATCAATACTCCTTGCTTGTAACCTTTCAAGAAGTTATCAAAATGCACACTCCAAGGTCTTATTTACAGCCCAAGGTCTCCTCTCCTAAAATAGCAGCCATTATGCCTTTGAAATTGGCTCATCATCCTTCCCAATGGCTAAATTTTCTGAAATTTCTATCTGTCTATTGATGTTCGACTGCTGATTGATTCGGCTAATCGATTTTTGTTCACCTTTCCGATTGCTTGGGTATGCCATGAGATGAATATTTGCTATCTGCCATTCCACGATCGACTTCCAAAAGGTGTGCCAAAGTTCTGCCTATCAGTTTACCGAACTATTCTTGGCACCAAACTTTGCTTTAATTAATTATTGATCGATCTACCCATCGTAAGCGAAATTGAAGTGTTGGATAGCTCCTCGTGTCTTCTATTACTCTTGGCAAATTTTATAACCACACTCTTATAGGTTCAAAGTTATATATTCTTTAAAATTGAGAAGTTTGTTTAAGCTCTAGCCTTCAACCAAGGCATTTCACCATCTTCCATATTCCAAAATACAGTTATGGATGATGATCAACGAAATTTAGAGTCAACAATGGAAGGCAGCGGCTACTGGTCTAGGATTGTTGCCGCCTGTGAGGGCAACCTTCTGGATGTGGGGGCATGGCCATTGGTCATCTGTGCCGGCCAGAATAGCACTTGAAAGTCACTGATAAGTGTCTGACGCACTCCGGTTAACAACTTTCTGACGAGTACCCAACGACAGTGGCTGTTGACAATAGCAAGCAGGCAGCCAGACGCATAGCAAATAATGCGGGAATGCACAGGCTATTTTCCTAGCAACTCTTATCCCTATCATTGGCAAGGCTTATTGATGGTCTGGTTACTGGGAATAGATCATAGGCAGGGAAGTAAGGCCTTGGTGGATGGAGTCTGTGGCGAGGACTCATCGGCAATAGCGTCTCGAGCAAGGGATTGGTAGCACGACGGCTCGGCCTTGCCTTCCTGCTTCTGCCCCATCTCATTATTCTTTCTCCTGATCTGCTCCGCAAGGGACGTGGTAGCAACGGTTGCAATGAGGGAGGGAGGGAAATGCAGCTCCAATGTGGGCAGCAGCTTAGGCAGACAGCGGCGATGACCCTTTCCTCTCTCCCTCTTCTTGGCCCGGGGAACAAACTACAATAGAAACTCGACTCTGGGAAGCGAGGAAGAGGCGATCTCCTGTTCCGATTTCTTTCAGTGAGAATGGTGGGGTATTTAGAGAGGTAGAAGGGTTGGAGAGGGGTTACCAAGGGGATAGGTATTGAGAAGAGGCACTCAGGAGATTTGAACTCCTCCATCTCTCCAACTCTTTTATTATTAGATAAGATGGCCCCCACTGATATTGATCGGATTACCCAAAGCAAATGTATCGGACCATAACGAATTGTTGGGCTCCGGCTCTTCCCTGCCTTTTCTCGCCCCCCTCCCTTCCTCCCTCCGTCCGTCCCTCACTCGTGTACTATCCGCCATCAAACTGAGCACCACCTCCATCCAAACGTTGCCACCTAGAGGCTCTCCCTCTTCCAACGCTCTCTTCTCATCGCCGATGACTTTCTGGCACTCTGATCGAGCGCCGCCGCCACCGCCACTGCTGTGAAAAAGATCCTACCAGATTGTGAATAGGTTCAATCCATGCCCATCCAAAGCTCTATTCTTTGGTATTATGATTAAATTTAGAGGATTGCGATCGACATCTTTTTGTGATTTGTGTTGTGTCTGAGGAAACAAATGTGTGTAGCTATGGAGCACTCCGCTCATTTTGCAGAGAAGACGGCGAAGCTGCGATCTCGACGTCAGAGAATGGAAGGACGACTAACGAGAAGGCGTGCAGGGCAGAGGATACAGAAGATCGCCGGAACTACACAAGAGGTTTCTCCAATAATAGTTTGATAAAAGTGAGAAGAGTTTGATTGATCCATGGTGCGTGATTGGTTGCCCATCTTATGTTTGATGCTGACACCTCAAAGACAAAGCATATCAAAGAGTTAACGAAGGTGGATGACTTACAAACGATGGAGAGAAGAGCTGTTTGCATGTAAAAATTGTGATCTTTTTGTTCTCGGTATTTGTTCAAACCAAGTATTGTTGATTGACTAGAGTGTGGACATAAGTTGTATAGAATGATTCAATAGATAAATGGAATCACAAGAACATACATACAAAAGGTGAATTGGTTTAGAAAGAACTTCAAATTAGAGCAAAAGATAATATGCTCTTGGTGTTATTTATTTATTTATTTTTTGAAAAAAGAGTGCCTTAAGCAGAGAGAAAACACGAGAAATACAAAATAACAAGGAGGAAGCCCATACCTTTTACTTAACGAGCCAAGGAGTGGGCAAGACGGTTATACTTTCAATTGATCAAATCAATCGAGATATTCATATCTGTAATGCTATTTAATACATACAAAAATACATTTTTATCTTTACGAAATTGCTGGCCACATAATCCAGCATTCATGGATTCCACAATATCTTTGAGTCACTCGATATAAGCAAATTTCCTTTATGACTTCTCTTTTTAGAAATTGATCAGATTATAGTGGCTTTCGAATTCAGCTTCAAGTGAGCTTATACCTTTCCCTGATCCTGCAATAGCAAAGAGAGGAGTAAGGTGATCCTTCCATGAAATAGCACTCCAGCTAATAACTTGATTCTCAATCCCGAATCCTTCATTTATCTATGGTATAGATTGGGCATCCTATGTAAGCTTTAAACAAGTCCTCATTGTTTGAAAGTAGATTGAAACATTGCTTCTTTCGCTAGAATTTCATGAAGAACAAAAGCATTTGCTGAAATATTTTGAGTGCAGGGAGAAGGCACACTGTGAGCTGCAAAAAGATGCATGAATAGAGATCTATTAGTGTGTGGCCGAGAGGACGTAAAACAAAGCAATTCTTGGGAGGTAACTGTGAAACCCGTGATCCGAGTCAGAGTTTTATACTCGTAAACCGATCGGCTCAGCGGTCAGTTTGAGTCGAGTTAGTTTCAGAACACGTATACTGAGCTGAAGCCGGTCACGTGTATGAACTATGAGGGTTATGCGTACCTAAGTATATGATGATAACATAAGTAAGACAATAGCAAAATGAGTTATCAGAATATATAAGAGTACTCCAAGTTTTTTTATTTTAATATTAGACCGTAGAATAATTTTTAAGCGGAATAACGTATTAGGATGCGTTACGGGTAGTTTGGGTGGCTTATTAGTTATAGAGCATGTCATTGTGATGTTGTGGCGAGTATTATATTTGATGAGATTTTCCCCTATTCCTCGTTGCCGATTGACACCACCAAGCCCCACTGCGTTGTCGCTATGCCACCCTGAGTGCCCTAGGCCTCCGCCCTACCTCCATGACGCAAGGAAGTCGCGCCCTAAGGTGGCACTCCAGTCAACGATTCCACCGCCGGTGACCTTCACCGCTGCCATCTAGTTGCCGCCTCGATGAGCCACCACTGACTGTTCCAATTTTGCCTTTTTTCGATGAGCCACTGCCTCTGTCGACTGTGTCAACATCGTAGACGCGTCGAGCTCGATGAGCCGGTGCCAACGGTACCCCATACCACCACTATCTTACCAATAGCCGCCGCTAGCAACAATCGCAGGAAAACCGTCGAAGCTATGAAAACTGCCTAAAAGCCCAACTCGGAAAACCACCAAAAACCTTAGGAAAACCAGATTCAATGGAATTTGTTGGATCTTCGACCGAGCTCATCCAATCAAACCTGATCGAACTTTGGATGCCGATGAGCACTGAATTTGAGCTCCGAGAAGAGCGACGAAACCATAGTCGTCGTCGATTGCCGATGATGTGAGGTATAAATACCTCTGATTGATTAATTGTTGTGATAAATGTCTAATTGTGATTGAAGTGATGATTTGCATGATTTGATTAATAGTGAATGAATGTTAGTGATCGAATTAGGTAAATTACATCTGAGTATGCTAATCGACTACGACATAACTTAGAAAAACACAATAAAATTGGTATGAATAGGATGAGTTAGAATTATTTTTACACTGATGATTGTTCAGTGTGATGGATGATGACTGTGTTTGAGTGTAATGTTCATGTTTAGTTGATGCATCATTCAGTTAGCGGGTATTAGCTTTTAGATTTGATGTGTAGGTACAGGAGTAGGACCTTTCCGCTTAGGCGCGAGGACACGCATGGAGCTTCTAGTAGGTCCGTTTAAGACTCGTCTATGTTTTCATGCTCAATTCTATTGTATGTTTGTTTTATTACTTGCAGGATGGGTTAAGTAGCATTTTATCAGATCCTACTTAACTTGGGCCATTTAGCCAAATAATTTTCCGCATTAATAACCCTTGAGGATGAGATCCCTCAAAGATGATTTCGAAAACAAGATCCACCACAAGTTGCCTTCAGGCCTATTATGTGAATTCCTTCCGAGGCCTATATATATATAATTTTATCGAGTTTTCAGTGAGACAAAAGATGGTGAAACCGACTTGCACATACCATGAGCGGGTGCACATGACAGTCAAAGTGGGCTCTGGATTAATGAGCGGGTTGTTCCAATCCTGAGGGATCCTGACAACTCCGCATTTGAGTTCCTCACACCCGGAGAATATTTAGGTTTACGGGTACTGTTAAGTACAGCATACGTCTGGACTTGTGGTCCAAAGGGTACTAAAAGTGACTACCTAAGAGTACTTGACCTTCGTGCTCAAGGCCAGGAGAATTATGGAGGAAATGAGAGGGCTTAGGATATACTTGTAGTCCCGATGGACCAAGAAAATGAAATGAGAAAAGTGTTGAGAGAGGCATCAGCAAAGCAATCCGTTCGGGATGCTACCGAGTCTGTAGCCTTGTGGCTATTCAATAGGTGCCCTTCAGAGAGTTGTGGTGAAGTATACGAATGTTTTTCTTCATATGAGAGTTAGCTCTCATAGACAGTTTGATATAGTTATATTTTTGGAAGAGCAACGCTTGTTACTTATGTGTTTTTATAATATATGTAGGTGATAATATGAGTTGGATATGCCAGCCTGGATGGAGGAGCAATGATGTCTCTTGCACACACGCATGTCAGACGATAGAGTGGTTAATATTTTTGTTATGATTTCGTTATATTGAGAATGATGTGATGAAATGCAATACATGATGATATGCTGTGATATGATATTTTCTTCAGTAGAAAATGTCTAATGATGATATGTGAATATATTTGCTTTAGTAAATATGTTTGGACATTGAATATGTACAACAACTGGGTCAAGACCCAGAAATTGATGAGAAATGTGAATAGAATGCACAGGTAGGTCAAGACCCAAGCTTCAAAGTGATTTATATAGTAGATTAGAATTCTGTATGAATGCAAATTATTTGATATATATATATGTGTGTGTGTGTGTGTGTGTGTTTATATATTCTGATTTGACAGGGTGGCCCCTAATTGTACTTTTATGGGAGACTCTGTTTATTTATTTTTTAAATTATTATTGTTTTAGTGCAATTATTGTTAGTGTGTAAATTAGTTTTCATGTCATCCATATAGGAGCATATTCGGATTCTGTGCATTCATCCATGAATGGCAAGTTATATCTTCATCTTAAGATGCCGAGAGTAGATCCGCGCGAGTTGGGGTGTTATAGTTTTGGTATCAAAGAGACTCTCGATCAATTAAGATGGATCCGAAAATGTGTACAACTAAATTTCCCATGTGGAGTGGGATACGATAAATCCACCACTCAACACATGCACTTACCTATTAAATCAAATCATGATAGAGTGAGAAGGCCAAACTAATAGTGAGTCCTAAATAGTCCTAGTAGAATTGCAATCATGTCCATGTGCCTAGGTAGCGAGCTCTTACTCTGAACCTACATATCAAATCTAAAACTAACATTCACTATCTAAATGATGCATTTGCACATCCTAAACAATAAACTCATATCAAGCATTCACATCCATTCACCTCATGATTTCCTAATTTACATTGCTGTTAATTAACAATTCATACTTAATTTACCTAATCAGTTCATTATCATTTATTCCATATCATTCAAATCACGCAAATTTATTTTTATTTACAATAAAAATATTTTCCGATGTCAATAAATCAAATCCTAGCATGGTATGATAATAATTATCAATTTTAAATAATTAAGTTGGAGTTAATTATATCTTACGTCATCTACAATCAGCGACGACTAGGGTTTGTTGCACTGTACAAGACTCGAATTCGGCACTCAGAAGGGTCCGAAGTTCGATCGGGTTTGGCTGGACAAATTCGGCTATAATATGGTGATTTCTAGTGAATTTCAAAAAATCCGGTTTTCCTACAAATTCCGGCTGTTTTTTGGTGATTTATCGATGCTGTGGGCTGGCTCAATGAGCTCAACATGACCATGGTGGTGGTTAGGGTGGTGGCAGCGGTGATGGTTGCCAGCGACAGCTATGAGTCGATCGTGGTCAGTCGGCTTACCCGATTTACTGTTTGCTGGTCTCAGCGGAGATGCACAATGAGGGGGAATGGTGTTTGGGTCAAAAGGGGAGGGGACAGTGGCACGACGATGGCATGAGGCATGGCCAGCAGCAAAATGGCGTTTGGTGCATGGTGCAAGCATGTGGATATTGTGCATTGTGGAGGCCGAGCTGCGGCCAGGAAGGCGGGAGGGGGAGGGGGTGGTTTGTTCTGCTTTAAGAACTCTGACAATGTCTATTGGAGGCAGTGCAGCAGCCAATGGTGGCGTTGATGGTGGCGATGGCGGTGGCATCTGGCAACGATCGGGGAGAGAAGGGAAGGCATCGGGGTGAAGGGTTTGGGTGGCAATCTTGTAAATAAAAGTTGATTTGATTTTGAGTCATCAAAAATTATAACTAACTCCTAATAAATTCTAAAAAAATCCAGAAAAATATAGAAAAATACCATAAAATATAATACACTCCATACCATTAAAATGACTTGTTTTATAACCAATAACTTATCCAAACTACTATATAACACATCCTAAGGTGTTATTCGGCCTAAAAAAATTCTATGATCAGATACATTAAAAATAATAGTGCATACTATCATATACTCTACCTCATTTCTCATCATTTTTCTAACATTATCATTATATACTCGAGTACACTTAACTCTCATAGCTCATAACGCACAGCTAGCCTCAGCTTAGTACGCTTGTCATGAAACTCACCCGACTTGAACCGATGCCTGAACCGACTGATTTGCTAATGTAAAACTTTGTCTTGAGTCAGAGGTTTTACACATTATGTATTTTTCGGATGATTCCTTTTATTGTATGATGTACCATTTTGTGTAAGCTTATGTCGTAAGATAGTATGATGGACTATGTTATGTACTAGTTCCATGCCTGGTTGTCTATGCGTAATCATGTTGTTTATTATTTTTACTTCACTATCAATTTTGTAGGAAGTTAAACTTTGAGCCATGTTACTAACAATCTTCTGTAGGGTGTGCTTAAGCCCTAGAGTCCTAGAATTGATAACCAACGAATACCATGTATGCTAGACCTTGTGGTTGTACTTGTGTTTGAGTGCAGAAGGAACGTGGAATAGAGGAATTAACGTTTGATACTGCTTGAAGGGTCCACGTAAAGGCCAAGTGTCAGGATATGATGCCTTATCACCTGAAGAATGCCTTGTGTTTATTTTCTTTGTATGAAGGGTATATGGAACATGTAACCATGACCCTCGCCTAACCCTTTTGCATGATTGCACTATTGTTTAATAAGATGCTTAGGCAAAAGGATAAAACTAAGTATAAGAAATGAGTCATATATATTATTCAAACATTCATAGCAGATCCTACATTCTTTAAAGATCAAATCTATTAGTTGTAGTGGACATGTGCCTATCTTACAACTCAGAGTAACCATGTTGGTAGACCTTAAGCCTAGAGCCCTCTATAGTGTTACAACTCAGAGTAACCATGTTG
Organism: Piper betle; assembly: GCA_033002965.1. Classification (NCBI taxonomy): domain Eukaryota; kingdom Viridiplantae; phylum Streptophyta; class Magnoliopsida; order Piperales; family Piperaceae; genus Piper; species Piper betle. The sequence continues at coordinate 5,112 of JAURVB010013390.1, read as the reverse complement.
GTAGATCTTAATGTCTTGATATAGTCTGGCATCAGACCGAATCATAGTGTTACAATAATAGTTAGGGTAGACATACATTTGATGTTATAGATAGTCATATAAAGGAGTTATTCCTTATGTATTATTATAATTATTTTTGAACAGATATGTATTAATTAAGTACATAAAATCTATAAAATAACATAAGTACATAAAAAATAATATGTGAGTTTTTCTTATATAGAAGGAGTAATATGTATTCTTTCTTAAGTGATATGAAATTTGATAAATTTATCTCTTTATTAACTAATAAGGATAGGTATATCTATAATAAAATCTATTATATATATATATATATATATATATATATATATATGAATTTAAATTTGGATGGGGCACACCATTACAAGTATATCTTTATCATATACGCCAACAACTCTCAATCCAATATCTATATAAAGATCGTGATTGTTATTTTGAATGTTACCCACATATTTTCTTTGCGTAAGGATCGGTGAACATGGCACATACTGCTACAGGGACGTACTAAAGAGGACCTCTATTTGTTTGATCCACCATCATCTTGCCCTCCACAATATCTCCTTTCTCAGTCTGCTTCTTTTGATATTTGGCATCAATGTTTAGGTCATCGCTCTCCTTCAATTGTTAGATAGGCTTTAGCAAATAAAAATGTTTCCTATTAAAAAATAAATGTATCGAACTTGGTTTGTTCCTCTTGTCAACCATCCAAAATTCGATCTTTTACTTTTCTTGATAATAGTTTTAAAGGAAGCATGCATTTGGACATTGTGTCTGTGGACATTTGGGGCCCTGCTCCAATTAATTCTCATGATGGGTTTTGTCATTATATATCCTTTGTTGATATTTTTAGTAAGTTCACTCATCACGTTTCATGTCCCTATATTCCACAGTAAAATAGTGTCGTTGAAAAGAAATACAGGCACATCATAGAACCGGGTTAGCATTGCTTTCACATAGCTCTATGCCAACTCGTTTTTGGGATTCAGCCTTTCACACAACAGTCTACATAATTAATTATTTGCGAAGCCTATATTGTAAATCTAGATTGCCATGGGAAATTTTGTTCAAAAATTCTCCTAATTATTCTTCCTTAATTTACTCGGTTGAGTTAGTACCCACGCTTTAGTCAGGCCTCCAAAAATTCTAAATGGCAGCTACATGATTGACAAGTTCAATGCTTTGTTAACCAATAAAACCTGGACATTAGTTCCTCCACCCGTCGCTGGTCGTTCGTGTAAGTGGGTATTTCATATAAAATATAAGCCTAATAGATTAGTTGATCGGTAGAAGGCCTAATTAATGGCTAAGGGATTTCATCAGAGAGAGAGAGAGAGAGAGTTGATTATATTGATACTTTTCGCCCATTAGCCAAGCCAGTAACTATTCGAGTAATTTTAAGTATTGCCTTAACCCACAATTGGGTCAAATGGATGTCCAAAATACATTTTTGCATAGATACCTTAACAAGGATGTTTATATGACACAACCACCTGTCTTTTTGGATGATGGATACCCTAATCATGTATATGGACAAATATATGGACTCAAGGAGTTGGTACATTCATTTATCTGCTTTATTATTTGAGATCGGTTTACTTGGTAGGCGGACACGTCCCTTTTTTATAAATTGATGGGCATGACATCACATTTATGCTTATTTATGTTGATGATATAATTATTATTTCCAGCTCATCCAGATTGCTTCAATATGTCATTCAGGTGTTGAGCTCTCACTTTGCTATGAAAGACCTTGGTGGGCTTCATTACATTTTAGGCATCGAAGCTACCTTCCACTATGGTACACTTCATCTCTCTCAACAAAAGTTTGTTGTAGATGTCCTCAAAAGACAGTTCATGGATGGTGTTACGCCTATGTCCACTCCATGCACCATTGGTTCAAAATTGTCCAAGTCGACTAGTCATCCTATCGAAGATCCTAGTCTTTATCGACCTGCCATCGATGCCCTCCAGTACTTACCTGTGGCACGTCCAGACATTCAGTACACAGTTAATCAAGCATGCAAATTTCAACATGCACCAACTGATGTGCATTGGACCGCAGTCAAAAATTTTTAGATATGTTAAACATACTATTACTCATGGTCTCACTCTTCGGCCTATTTGAACATTTTCCCTGAGTGCTTATTCGGATGCCGATTGGGTGGGGTGGCCAGATCAAATTGGATTACCGCTTTATTCGAGATTTAATTCATAAAGGTTGTCTTCAAGCTTGGTATATTCCCACCAAGATCAAATAATAGACATCTTTACCAAGAGTTTGAGCTGAGTTCAGCATTATTGTTTCTCCACAATCTAAACTTGCCAGGGAGTGTTAGAGATTCTCACTTATCTCCTCGACCTGTTTTATCTCCAACGAAGGGTGCGAAGAAGTCTTGGGTAGTTCCAGATTTTCCTCTAGCCAATACTCTTATCTTCATCAACCTCTTCATGCAAACCACGTCATCTACGATGAAAAGAATTGTAGGGGGTTGATATTCCCAAATCTGTATACATCATGTAGTATAAATATCAATTTCATCATCTTACATACTCATGGGAATAGGACAAATACATCTGCTTTTTACGCAAGTAATCACCAATAACCTTTAATTTTTTCCATTCAAGCTTTATTTTTATATGAAATGATTGATCCCAAGTTCCTCCTTTTTTCTTGGGGGTAGTAAATGAATTTTAAATCCCAAATAATGAGGGGATCACAATTTGGAAGGGCGAGCTTTGTTAACTTTGAATAAAATTGCTTTTGTTTTCTCTTTTGGGCTCTCCATAGACTCCCATAAGACAATATGATATTCCCAACTGACTGTGTGAGATAGTACTAATGATAGCTTTCCCATGCTTCCCATGTAAGTTGAAAAATAATTCAGAATTGTGTCCTAAGATCAATCTCCTAGACTTGCTAGAGCTAGGAACTAAAATAAATTCATATTCCTTCCATTTGTTTTCCAATAAAGATGACATATCATGTTCAACCTTGGTTACTAATAAGATGCGAAAATTTAAAGACAATGATTCTTTGTTAGTCTGTTCAAATCTGACATAAACCTTTTTATTTACTCCTCTCCAATTCCATGAAAGGACAGTAGCCATAACACAAAAATAGAGAAGAGTAGAAGAATATGTACTTGGGAAGAGCAGAAATATTTTCCTTGAAGTTCCTTTAGCTCTTGAGTTGATACAAATTGGGGGAGAGATCTTTTCTTCACTGGTAACTAGATGACAAAAATAAAACAGGTGATTGCTTCTTCTCAAATCTGATCATCAATAAGCAGATGGCTTGAGCTAAAAGGTGATGATTTACTACCGGGTATAGTCTCCGGTATAGTTAGGGCAAGATTATTCTAGTAGATGGGAAAGAGGTGTCTAGCCGCACAAGGCCAAACTGCACTTGAAATAAAACGGGGCTTCCCCACTCGTTACTTTCTCCACGATCAAAATCGACGACAAAAAGTGGGCAATATCCATGTTTATTAACTTTGTGTTTATTGTGGACAGGTAAACAGGTCTAATCAGGTCTAATGAATTTACTCTCCCTATCCCTAACTATCATTGCCTCTACCGCTATTCTTCAATGTTGCGACTCCCCACCACAGCTGTGCTCTCCACCACTGCCACCCTCTAACACCGCCGCCCTCTGTCAGCATCTAGTGTTAAATATGGTAACTTTTCTTTGTAGTGTTGCTCGTGGAAATTGAATTTACCGTAGTCAACTTTAATTGATTGTTGATTCTATCATCTTCATTATTACTAAGAAAAATAATCATCTTTTCTTTTTCTTTCATTGTTACATGTTGATGTTTATTCACAATGTTGCTTGTTTCTTTGGAATTGTTACGTATGGTTTTTGTGGGATGTTCTGGTGATGTGTTGAGCTATATTTCAATCTGTTTGTTTGTGGTTGTCTGAGATATACCTGCATTGTGAAGGGGTATATAACAACTCTATTAAAATTACAATTAGAAAAGAAAAATTGAATACAAATTTGTTGACTATTAGATGCCTATTGTAACTAATTATTTAGACAATTTCATTTTTCTTCATCACATAGTCTCTTGTGTCCATTCTCATTTTTTCTTTAGTTATTCTATCTTGTTGTATCCATTGTAACCAGCCTTAATTATTCAATTGGTAATTTTTTATGGTCAGCAAATGATATCAATGTTTTCTTCGATTAGTTGTCTTACCTTTTGCTCACATTTTCCTATAATATTTGAGTTAGTTGGCTATGGAGAAAAAAGTGTTCACTATAGCCTACACAGACATGTTATTTGTTTGAATAGAAGTGTCATCCGTATGAAGGGGATCTATGTGTATGATTTTTTTGTTCAACAATTTGCGGGTACAAAGGAAACCATTCTAATCAATATGGATGGATTCATTGTTCTTACCTTGAAAATTATTGTGCTCCTCTTATTACTTCTTTTCCTATGTTGTCAAGTTCCATCAAACTATAATATAATTCTACTACAAGTTGGGATTAGTGTTGCTAATGGGTTGGATCAGTCCGGGTTTTACAGGGCCCAAACCCTACCCGTTAAGAAATACTTGACCTGAATCCGAACAAAACCAGAGCATGATGTCAGATGAGACTACTTCTCATGACAATGCAGCTTTTGAGGGCATGATGCCTATGGTTTTAAATTGACACAAGATGTTAGTGAGAATGTGCTAACTCAAAGTGCTAGCAAGTTCTATCATTTGGTAGTGGATGCTGAGCAAGAGCTTTATTGTATTTGCAAGGAATTCACTAAGTTGACATTTATTGTTTAGTTATCAAGTGCCAATATGAGGTAAGTAAAAATTCTTGTGCTCAACTATTAAAATTATTCAAGCAAGCATTACCAATCCCCCAATATATTAGCAAATTCTTTCTACTTGGTAAAGAAGACAATAAAGAACTTAGGGCTCGATCATGAAAATATTGATGTATGCCTAAATCAGTGTCAACTCTACTTGAGTAAACTCAAAGATGATGATTCATGTAATGAGTGTAGCACTGCAAGTTGGCAAGAGGTAGATGATGCAGAATGTGATTGTTCCTCTTCAGAAAAAGAAATCCTAAGACAAAAGATA